>SJYX01001173.1:146699-186845 GCA_006410675.1 Oreotragus oreotragus | reverse complement strand
TGAGCACCGAAGAATTGATGCTTTTGAACTGTAGTGTTGGAGAAGACTCTTGAAAGTCCCTTGGACTGCAAGGAGATCCAACCAGTCCATTCTGAAGGAGATCAGCCCTGGGATTTCTTTGGAAGGAATGATGCTGAAGCTGAAACTCCAGTACTTTGGCCACCTCATGAGAAGAGTTGACTCATTGGAAAAGACTGTGATGCTGGGAGGGATTGAGGGCAGAAGGAGAAGGGGACGACAGAGGATGAGATGGCTGGATGTCATCACTGACTCGATGGATGTGAGTTTGAGTGAACTCTGGGAGTTGGTGATGGACAGGGAAGCCTGGTGTGCTGTGATTCATGGGGTTGCAAAGAGTTGGACACGACTGAGCAACTGAACCGAACTGAACTGAATATTCCGTTTTAGGGATGTATCATAGTTAATTTATCAATTTACTTATTGAAAGTTACTCATGGTTGCTTCCAAAAATTGAATAGGTCATCAATAGAGCTTCTATAAGTGACTTGCACCCTCTAGAATTGGAAAAGAATACATTTTTGTTGTTTGGAGTCACCCAGTATGCAGTCCTTTGTTTAGACAGCCCGAGGGAACTCACAAAGATTTCGGTACTGAAAAGCATGTTGTTGCTATAACATACATGGAAAGATGGAAGGGGTTTTGGAATTGGGTAATGAGTGCGGGGGTTTACCCCTGTGGCTCAGTGGTAAAGAATCCATCTGCCAATGCAGGAAATGTGGTTCAGTGCCTGGGTTGGGAAGATCCCTGCAGAAGGAAACGGCAAGCCATTCAAGTATTCTTGCCTGGGAAATCCCATGGACACAGGAGCCTGGTGGACTACGGTCCATGGGGTTGCAAAAAGGTGGACACCACTAAGCAACTAAACAATAAAAACAAACAATGATGAATGTAGGCTGGAAGAGTTTTGAGGCATCTGATAGTAAAAATCTAGATTGCTTTGAAGAGATTGTTGATAAAAATATGGACATTAAAGGTAATTTTGGTGTGAGCTCAGAAAGAGGAGAGGAAAGCTATAGTGAGAGTTCTATTGTCTTAGAGACTGTATACAGTTATGAACAGAATGTTGCTAGAAATAGGAACATTAAAGTGCTTCTGGTAAGATCCCATATGGAAATGAAGAATGTGTTACTGGATGCTCAAGGAAAGGAGATCCTTAATATAAACAAGCATAGAACTTGTCTGAATTATGGCTCTGTCATCGGTGGAAAGTAGAATGTGTGAATGACAAACATGGATATTTAGCTGAGGAGATTTCCAAACAAAACACGGAAGAGATGATCTGACATGTCTTTGCTGTTTACAGTAAAATACTAGTGGAAAAAAAAAAANTGAATTATGGCTCTGTCATCGGTGGAAAGTAGAATGTGTGAATGACAAACATGGATATTTAGCTGAGGAGATTTCCAAACAAAACACGGAAGAGATGATCTGACATGTCTTTGCTGTTTACAGTAAAATACTAGTGGAAAAAAAAAAAAGATAAACTGAGGAAAGAATTCTGCCTCAAGACTATAACGTGGAAACTCAGCTTGAGTTTCTAGGCTGTTGGCCTGCCTTACAAATTTTAAACTTGCCAGTCACCACAGTCCTGTAAGCCAATTTCTTTTCTTTTCCTCACTGAACACCACACAAACATGATTTGCACATTCTATGTGAAATGTTTCTGAACTTGTGCCAGTGAGCAAAGATGAGGCCTTTCCTTTCAGGCCTATTACTGAAATGTGAATGAACACAGATGCAAGTCAAACTTGCACACTGTTGACAAATCATTCTTAGCCCCTGTTTCAGTGGAGCTGTCACCTTTTCCTAAGATGCTCAGCTGCAAAGGGTGGTTGGTATCAGCGTCCTCCCTCAGTGCTACGTCAATATCTTAAAATAAATATCTTTATTATATGTATACTTTAGCCACCTGATGTGAAGAACTGACTCACTGGAAAAGACCCTGATGCTGGGCACAATTGAAGGCAGGAGGAGAAGGGATGACAAGAGGAAGAGACAGTTGGATGGCATCACCCAACTGATGGACATGAGTTTGAGCAGGCTCTGGGAGTTGGTCATGGACAGGGAAGCCTGGCATGCTGCGGTCCATGGGGTTGCAAAGAGTTGGACATGACTGAGTGACTGAACTGAACTGATTATATGTATAGACATGTGTGTGTGCATTATCATTCAAATGTATGTGTATATATATATACACACACACACACACACATATATAATAAAGAGATTTATTTTATGGACATATGGTAGCACACACACACACACATACACACGCACACACACAAAGATATGTCTCATATTTTACCTTATATTATATAATAGATATTGGAGAAGGAAATGGCAACCCACTCCAGTATTCTTGCCTGGAGAATCCTATGAACAGAGGAGCCTGGTGGGTTATGGTCCATGGGATTGCAAGAGTCAGACACAACTTAACGACTAAACCAGCACCACCATATAATAGAAATGTTCTGTCTATCTTATTGGTTTTGCTCTCTCAGTTCAGTTCAGTTCAGTCGCTCAGTCGTGTCCGACTCTTTGCAACCCCGTGAATCGCAGCATGCCAGGCCTCCCTGTCCATCACCAACTCCCAGAGTTCATTCAAACTCACATCCATCGAGTCAGTGATGCCATCCAGCCATCTCATCCTCTGTCGTCCCCTTCTCCTCCTGCCCCCAATCCCTCCCAACATCNTCCATCACCAACTCCCAGAGTTCATTCAAACTCACATCCATCGAGTCAGTGATGCCATCCAGCCATCTCATCCTCTGTCGTCCCCTTCTCCTCCTGCCCCCAATCCCTCCCAACATCAGAGTCTTTCCCAATGAATCAACTCTTCTCATGAGGTGGCCACAGTACTGGAGTTTCAGCTTCAGCATCATTCCTTCCAAAGAACACCCAGGGCTGATCTCCTTTAGAATGGACTGGTTGGATCTCCTTGCAGTCCAAGGGACTCTCAAGAGTCTTCTCCAACACCACAGTTCAAAAGTATCAGTTCTTCGGCGCTCAGCCTTCTTCACAGTCCAACTCTCACATCCATACATGACTACTGGAAAAACCGTAGCCTTGACTAGATGGACCTTAGTTGGCAAAGTAATGTCCCTGCTTTTGAATATGCTATCTAGGACAGGGAGGCCTGGCATGCTGCAATTCATGGGATCGCAAAGAGTCGGACACGAATGAGAGACTGAACTGGACTGAACTGAACTGAGGTTGGTCATAACTTTTCTTCCAAGGAGTAAGTGTCTTTTAATTTCATGGCTGCAATCACCATCTGCAGTGATTCTGGAGCCCCCCAAAAGAAAGTCTGACACTGTTTCCACTGTTTCCCAATCTATCCCAGTTGATCAGTTGCTAGAATGTTAAATGAGACAACACATGCAAAGAATTTAGCATGGTTCCTGTGCATACTAAGAGGTCAATAAATGATAGTATGATTTTGTTATTCAAAATCAAAGATTGAAGAAGGATCTCTAATTTTCTAGAAAGGCTGTAGAGAAACTGAACTAAAACTAGTTCTCTCAGAAACAAAACAAATCAAAGCAAAGCAAAAACACAAAAACTCCATGATGTCTATTAACCATTCTCATTAGTGTCACAATAAAATTTCTTCCTATAGGTCAGCGCTGGAAAGGAAGATATATCTGATGGAGGATGAGAATTTTAGCAGCTCTCAGATATTCTGTTTGGAATGTTAAGTTATTATTTTACATTTCTGAGGGAACATCAAAGCCCTTAGGATAAAAAGACCATTAAGGTAGATTAGGTTTCTGTTTTTTTTTTTCTTTTTTTTCCCGTAAATTGCTTTGTTACTTCATATAGTAATGCACTACCTTAGTCTTGTTTTTAAAATTTATTTTGGTTGGAGGTTAATGACTTTATAATATTGTGGTGGTTTTTGCCATACATTCACATGAATCAGCCATGGGTGTACATGAGTTCCCCATCCTGACCCTCCCTCATACATTAGTCTTTCTTAAGCATTTAGTACCCTATAATTTTAGTAAAATATGGTTACCAAGGACTTCCCTGGTGGCTCAGAGGTTAAAGCATCTGCCTCCAATGCGGGAGACCTGGGTTCGATCCCTGGGTCGGGAAGATCCCCTGGAGAAGGAAATGGCAACCCACTCCAGTATTCTTGCTTGGAGAATCCCATGGACTGAGGAGCTTGGTGGGCTGCAGTCCATGGGGTCACAAAGAGTCGGACACGACTGAGTGACTTTACTTACTTACTTACTTACTTATGGTTACCAAAGAGACATTTCCAGAGATATCTGCGTCATCAGTGTATTTATTATTCCCCAAAGTTCTAGCCAATGCAGTAACCCAAGTGACAGAAATGAGAGCTATAACATTTTCAGAGGAAGACAGAAGTATTATTTCTAGATGATATAATTTTCCTTTAGATCTAATGTATTGCCATTAAAACACCAAAGACAATTTACAATGAATTTTTTAAAACGCAATGTAGTTATCAAGGTCGTCTAATGGACAAAAGAAATGAGAAAATAGGAGTAATGTGTGGGAAGGTGTGCCTTATTAAATATTAAAATGTGTCATAAAACCATAATATACTAAAATAATGTGACACTGGTGCAAAGATAAGCAGGCATAGCTTAAACAAAATAGGATCTGGAAATAGATCTTAGTATATTTTGTAGGGAAGGGATATTTGTATACCTATGGCTGATTCATGTTGAGGTTTGACAGAAAACAACACAATTCCATAAAGCAATTTTCCTTCAATTAAAAAGTAAATAAATTTTAAAAAAGCTGCATAAAGGTAAAACTATGACTCAGTGAGGAAATGTTTCGTTCATGCCAATGAGTATTTTTGAGCAACTTTTTTTTTTTTTTTAATTGGAGTATAACTGCTTTGGAGTTCTCACTGGAGAAGATGAATGCACATCCTTTTACTCCACCATCTTGGACTAAGTTGGACTGCAGTGGGTGAATTTAATTCTGATGACCATTATATCTACTATTATGGGCAAGAATTCCTTAGAAGAAATGGAGTAGCCCTTATAGTCAACAAAAGAGTCCAAAATGCAGTACTTGGGTGCAATCTCAAAAACAACAAAATGATCTCTGCTCATTTCCAAGGCAAACCATTCAATATCACAATAATCCAAGTCTATGCCCCAATCACTAATGCCAAAGAAGCTGAAGTTTAATAGCTCTATGATGACCTACAAGATTTTCTAGAACTAACACCAAAAAAATTGTCCTTTTCATCATGAGGGACTGGAATGCGAAAGTAGCAAGTNACCATTCAATATCACAATAATCCAAGTCTATGCCCCAATCACTAATGCCAAAGAAGCTGAAGTTTAATAGCTCTATGATGACCTACAAGATTTTCTAGAACTAACACCAAAAAAATTGTCCTTTTCATCATGAGGGACTGGAATGTGAAAGTAGCAAGTCAAGAGATACCTGGAGTAACAGGCAAGTTTGGCCTTGGAGTACAAAATGAAGCAGGGCAAAGGCTAAAAGAGTTTTGCCAAGAGAACACACTGGTCATAGTGAACACCCTCTTCCAACAACATAAGAGACGACTCTACATGTGGACATCCCCAGATGGTTAATACCAAAATCAGATTGATTATATACTTTGCAGCCAAAGATGGAGAAGCTCTATACAATTAGCAAAAAAAAGGCCAGGAGGTGACTGTGGCTCAGATCATGAACCCCTTATTGCCAAATTCAGACTTAAAATGAAGAAAGTAGGGAAAACCACTAGACCATTCAGGTATGACTTAAATCTCTTATGATTATACAGTGGAAATGACAAATAGATTCAAGGGATTAGATTTGATAGACAGAGTGCCTGAAGAACTATGGATAGAGGTTCATGACACTGTATGGGAGGCGGTGATCAAGACCACCCCCAAGAAAAAGAAATGCGAAAAGGCAAAATGGTTGTCTGATGAGGCCTTACAAATAGCTGAGAAAAGAAGAGAAGCAAAAGGCAAAGGAGAAAAAGGAAAGATATACCCATTTGAATGAAGAGTTCCAAAGAATAGCAAAGAGAGATAAGAAAGCCTTTCTCAGTGATCAATGCAAAGAAATAGAGGAAAACACTAGAATGGGAAAGACTAGAGATCTCTTCAAGAAAATTAAAGATATCAAGGGGACATTTCATGCAAAGGTCGACACAATAAAGGACAGAAATTGTATGGACATAACAGAGGTGAGGTGAGGTGAGGTGAAGTTGCTCAGTCGTGTCCGACTCTTTGCGACCCCATGGATTGTAGCCTACCAGGCTCCTCCATCCATGGACATAACAGAAGCAGAAGATATTAAGAAGAGGTGGAAGAATACACAGAAGAACTATACAAACATAAATAACCAGTGCAAGTTAGATGCATGAGGCAGGGCACTCAAAGCTGGTGCTCTGAGGGGAGGGAGATGGGAAGGGGATTCAGGAAGAGGGGACACATGTTCATCCGTGGTTGATTCATGTCAATGTATGGCAAAACCCACCACAATATTGTAAAGAAATTATCCTCCAATTAAAGTAAATAATTAAAAAGAATATCTTAATGACCCGGATAACCATGCTGATGTGATCACTCACCTAGAGTCAGACATTCTGGAATGTGAAGTCTAGTAGGCCTCAGGAAGCAACACTACGAACAAAGCTAGTGGAGGTGATGGAATTCCAGCAGAACTATTTCAAATCCTAAAAAATGATGCTGTGAAAGTGCTGCATTTAATATGCCAGCAAATCTGGAAAACTCAGCAGTGGCCACAGGACTGGAAAAGGTCAGTTTTCAAAAAAAAAAAAAATCTAATGTGTATAGCAATGCATTCACTAATGGGCTGAATAAATGAGGTATTAGGGAACTTACTGAAGGTTTCTTTTCCTGTTACACAATATTACTTCAGGAAAATTTAAACATTCAACCTAGAATTTGCAGTATTTCTCTTTTAGATGTTGTATCAGCATCTAAATTGCCCTCCGTAGTAAAATCTCTGGACTTTTATGCTTTCCTTCCCCAATGAATAGTAGAAAGCACATTTATCTAAGTTTAAAGATAAGTATGTTGAATGGCAGGTATATAGGTATTCATTTCAGTACTTTCATAAAGATTAGCATGATTTTAAAAAAATACAGAAAGTGCCAAATAATGGATAAAAGTCACTTCAAAATCTAAGATTATGGCTATGGTACAAAGATCATTCAGTCAGGAGACTTGGATGTGAATGCTGATAGTCAAAACACAAATTTTGTTTCTTCAGGAAAATGAAGACAGTAATACTACCTTCACAGGATTCTCACGGGGATTAAACACTAAATGAAGTTGACACAAAACCATGCTAAAACAACACAATGTTACTGATTCCCAATCAGTGATTTTAGAAATTCTACCAAATATTTAAGGTATAATTTTTGGAACGGCACTATTGTTAGTTCTACATATCTTCTTAAACAAACAGAACTAAAGCTGTGTTATTTTAAGAGCTGCTACAAATACCAATGTAAAAACTATCATTACATTTTAAAAACTGTTAAGCTTAAAATTATTCTCTATATCACATTACTCAATTCCACTTAACTCTGTCCCCCCAAAAAACCCTCTTCATGTTTATCGAGATAAAATACAGAATTGCAAAGCAGGTGGGGGGAAACAGCACACAGAAGATGGATGGGGGGGAATCTTTTTTGAACCATGCATATTTATAATCTAGTCTAAAAATTAGAATCAAATTAAAATTTAAAAATTAAATCAATGGAAACCTTTAAGACGACCAAGTTGTCAAGTTATTTATTGGGGTTTAGTGGAATGAAAGATGATCTTTATTGTTCTTATCTTCATTCTTGGTATAAGTGTGCATGAAATAACTAGAAGATTTTCAAAGTTTTAATTTTATTCAAGTAGCAAGTGATTGGTAGGTTATCTGTAATACAGGTTTTAGAAACCCAGTTAATCCTTAACAAAAAGGCAAATGCATAGAGAAAAAATACTATGAATCTAATAGCTGCGAGCAATGAATGAGTAGTTAATGTGTAATTACAAGAATCAAAATTACTGACACAATTCAAAGAAAAATGCTGGAAAATGTAATTTAAATGTATTATTTTACTATCAAATTATGTATAATCAGTCTTCTGTATCTTAACTTTGCAATCCTTATCTGTTAGCTAACCAGCATCTCAAATTCAATGTGCCCAAATTAACAGAAATTTAAAACTTGTGGAGAAATCAAAAGCTCTACAGATACAGACAAGCAAATGCTAGGAGTTCAGCACCACCAAATCAGTTTTAGTTTTATGTTAGATCTCTGTATTTGATAATAAATAAACTCTAGCTTTGTTTGGGAAAAAAAAAGTTGGAAGGTCCAAATGTGTCATAGAAGTCCTTGAGATGCTGTTCTCACTCTGTTCTTGCCTCTCACAGCCGAGATGCACCTAACTAAAATTTAAATAACAACACAATGAATCACAGTGTAATCTAGGATTTGAAATAAAACGACTAAAACTTCCACTCTAAGTTGACAATGTGATTTATAACATTTTAAACATCATATATCCTGAATGCATACACTGAAAACGATTCATGCGCACGTTTTACCTACAGCATCTTGAATATTAAGATTAAATTTAAATATATATATATCTTTTTTAAAAATCTAAGAAATGAACTTACTGATCTTCAAAAAAAAAAAGGGCTGATCTTTAAAAGCTCTTGAAGATAAATTACATGTTCAAATTTTTCCATTTTTCATTAAATTAAGACTAATAAAAATCAGTTCTATTCTTGAATTACTAATTTTAAAGCTAAACTGGTCTATAACTACATCACCAAAATATAGTTCTACTCTCTACCACTAAATATTCTCCTAGAAAATTACTCATATTCTTAACTTTTTTCCTCAAATAAAACATTAAAATCATTTAAATTTTAGCTAAACTTGGCATTCTACAGTTCACTTAGCATCACATTCGGAGAAGGCAATGGCACCCCACTCCAGCACTCTTGCCTGGGAAATCCCATGGGCGGAGGAGCCTGGTGGGCTGCAGTTTATGGGGTCGCGAAGAGTAGGACACGACTGAGTGACTTCACTTTCACTTTTCTCTTTCATGCATTGGAGAAGGAAATGACAACCCACTCCAGTGTTCTTGCCTGGAGAATCCCAGGGACGGGGGAGCCCGGTGGGCTGCCGTCTATGGGGTCACACAGAGTCGGACACGACTGAAGTGACTTAGCAGCAGCAGCAGCATCACTTTCCTGGCCTTCATCTCAAAAAGCAGCCACTGCTTCTTCAATTCCCTTTTATTCACTGGCCAGTTCCTCCCACTATTCCTTCTCACTTATATTTCTACTGTCTTTACTTAGCCTCACTAATTCCGAATCTGTATCATTCAATAACTCTTTCCTCTGGTATACACTTATTAACACTTGACTACAATGTTGTCAGCATTTCGTTTATCCACCTCTCTTTCTGTCCAGTCCCAGACATCACCGTCAAAGAACTAAGTTCTCATTTTACTGGAAACCCTGAGGTAACCCAATGTGAGCACCCTCAGAATTATTTTCTCTCACCTTAAAATCTTTTTAGTGCTGATATTTTATAGAAGTGTCTCTTCATGGTCACACTGGTTCCATTTTTGCAAGTGTTCTATTAATTATCGCCTCTCTGACATCGGCCTTTATTCTCTCCACCTGTCCATCCTAATAAAAAGCTCAGATAACTCATCCTTTATCCAAAATAAGCAAACAACTCAAGACCAAAAATCTATTCTCTCCCCAAATCTTATATCCCTCTCAAACATCCATCTTCTCTCTACTAACTCTGGAAGAGAAGTCTCCTTATCTCTTGGAAATCTGTTAGCATAAGGCTGATTTCCTAAAGGTCTTTAGTTCTAATGGTCACTAGTGGTCACTTTCTATTGTTTTCCTACTACCATTGTGGCTCATTTTTTGGCTGCCGTTCTGAAAACTCCCTGCTGCTTTCACAGGATACACCCTCTAAAGGTATTCTCTTACCTTTATTGGCTATTTCTTCTCTTCTTGTCCCCCCAAATCGATCTCAGTTATCCCCTCTTTATTTCAATCCTATCTACTTCAGTCTCAGTTCAGTCGCTCAGTCGTGTCCGACTCTTTGCAACCCCATGAACTGCAGCACGCTAGGCCTCCCTGTCCATCACCAACTCCCGGAGTTCACCCAAACCCACGTCCATTGAGTCAGTGATGCCATCCAACCATCTCCTCCTCTGTCGTCCCCTTCTCCTCCTGCCCCCAATCTTTCCCAGCATCAGGGTCTTTGCAAATGAGTCGGGTCTTTGCAAATGAGTCAGCTCTTCGCATGAGGTGGCCAAAGTACTGGAGTTTCAGCTTCAACATCAGTCCTTCCAATGAACACCCAGGACTGATCTCCTTTAGGACAGACTGGTTGGATCTCCTTGCAGCCCGAGGGACTCTCGAGAGTCTTCTCCAACACCACAGTTCAAAAGCATCAATTCTTTGGCGCTCAGCTTTCTTTATAGTCCAACTCTCACATCCATACATGACCACTGGAAAAACCATAGCCTTGACTAGACAGACCTTTGTTGGCAAAGTAATGTCTCTGCTTTTTAGTATGCTGTCTAGGTTGGTCATAACTTTCCTTTCAAGGAGTAAACATCTTTTCATTTCATGGCTGCAATCACCATCTGCAGTGATTTTGGAGCCCCCAAAAATAAAGTCAGCCACTGTTTCCACTGTTTCCCTGTCTACTTCAGTAGTTTAATTATAAATCTTACACATTAACTCCAGAAACTGTGTCTCTCAATATGACTTCACTCCTCACTCCCAGTCCAGAATTCACATGGCTGGACATTTTGAACTGGAAATCTCACAAGTGCGTAAAAAACAATATATCAGAGCTGAAGCTTTCATATTCTTGCATGGACCAACCTTTATTAATTACTCACTATTTTCTCCAGCATCTGAGGGCCAAATCTCTTCTAATACCATCACTATCATAGAGCAAAGGAACACACTTTAATTTGACAAAAATATAAGATTAATCACATAAACAATTAATTCAAAATGTTAAATGGCTTCCCAGTGTCTACCCAAATAAGAACAAGTTCATCAAATACTGTAATCCTTCATGTTTGTTGTTTAGTTGCTAAGTCATGTCCCACTCTTTCACAACCCCAAGCTCCTCTGTCCATGGGATTTCCCAGGCAAGGATACTGGAGTGGGTTGCCATTTCCTTGTCCAGGGAATCTTCCTAACCCAGGGATCAAACCTGTGTCTTCTGCTTGGCAGGCAGATTCTTACCCACTGAGCCACACCAGAGAAGCTCGTAATTTTTTAACAAGCATAAAGTCCCAACTTCATTTTCTACTCTTATCTCTCACAACTCCTTTCCACATACTCTTACTTTTGGCCAAACTTTTAACCTCCCCTGTATTATGCTTTCTGGTTTTAAAAATGTTATCCTTATCACAATGAGGTAGGAGGGCAATGTGAGCAGTCCTCTGGGAAGTTACATCCCTTCCAACACCTGGACCAATTTAAATAACAGAATTATTTGATGCTTCAAGGTATTATAGCAGGCTGAAATACAAATCTGGTACTTAATTCTTGAAGGCTCCTACACATTTTCACTCTTAGATGGTTTATTCAGACTTTGTATTTCACATTCAAACACCTATGATAACACACTTATTAAGAAAGTCGTGGTATATATACACAATGGAATACTACTCAGCTATGAAAAAGAAGACATTTGAATCAGTTCTAATGACGTGGATGAAATTGGAGCCTATTATACAGAGGAAGTCAGAAAGAAAAACATCAATACAGTATATTAATGCATATATATGGAATCTAGAAAGATGATTATGATGACCCTATAGGTGAGACAGTGAAAGAGACACAGATAGAAAGAACAGACATCTGGACTCTGTGGGAGAAGGCGAGAGTGGGATGATTTGAGAGAAAGGCACTGAAGCATGTATATTACCGTATGTGAAACAGATCACCAGTGCAAGTTCAATGTGTGAAACAGGGCACTCAAAGCCAGTGGACTGGGACAACCCAGAGGGCGGGGATGGGGAGGGAGGCGGGAAGGGGGTTCGGGATGGGGCCACATGTGCACCTGTGGCTGACTCATGTCAGTGCATGGCAAAACCACCACAATACTGTAAAGTAGAGTACTGTAAAGTAAAATAAAGTAAAATGGAAGCTCTAAAAAATAAATAAAAACTGTCCATTTTCCAATGACATTTTCAAATTCATTAGCATAGATCTGAATATAATTTTTAATACCACTTTCACACTATAGTTCTATCTCCTCTCTCAAACCTAACATCTGATTTTTCTGTTTTCTTTTTTTCCTTTGATTGGTTTCCAAAAAGATGTATTGACTTTAATGGTATTTTTATACAATCAGTGTTTGGATTTATTAGTTCAAATGGTTTACTGTTTGCTAACTCATAAATTTATATTTTCATCTTTTATTAATCCATCTCTCTCCAATTTGCTATTATCTTAAAAATACCTCATATGAATTTCTATTTCTTCAATGACCGAAAATTATTTAATAAGAGTTTTTAAGTTTCCAAATAGTTGATTTGATTAAACATTTTAACAAATTTTCTCATTCTACTGAATTATAACAAAGGGATGATGGAGCTTATGTATTTCTACTTGGAGATGAGATTTTTATGGTTGGCCTAATGAATTATTAACATTTATAACTTTTTAAAATGAGAAAACAAATATATTTTATGGGATTTTATTATATTATTCAAGGAATCTACATATCTTCTTATTTTGTATCTTTCTGGTCTTCAAGTGAGGGCTCCCCAGGTTGCTCAGTGGTAAAGAATCTGCTTGCCAGTGCAGGAGACACGGGTTTGATCCCTGGGAGTGTTGGTGATGGACAGGGAAGCCTGGCGTGCTGCAGTCCATGGGGTTGCAAAGAGTCAGACACGACTGTGTGACTAAACTGAAACTGAGACTGAATTGCTTTTCAGTGTTGTGTTAGTTTCTGCTGTACAACAAAGTGTGTCATCTGTGTATATATATATATTCCCCTCCTTTTAGACCTCCCCCCTCGTCCCATCCACCTAGTGATACAGCCCCTGATTAGAACAGTATGAAGGTTTTTCAAAAAACTAAAAATAGGACTGCCATATGGCCCAGCAATCTCACTATTAGGCATATACTCTGAAAATCATAATTAAAAATGATACATATCCCCAGCGTTCATTGCAACACTAATTTTAATAGCCATATTAAAATAAATAAATTTATATTAAAAAATTTTAATAGCCAAGACATGGAAACAACCTAAACATCCAATGAGAGATGAATGGATTAATAATTCGTGGTATATGTATACACAATGGAATATTACTCAGCCATAAAAAGAATGAAATTATGTCATTTCTAGTGATGTGAATGGATCTGTCATACAGAGTGAAATGGAAAGAAAAACAAATATCATGTATTCATGCATATGTGTGGAATCTCATAAAAATGGTACAGATGAACCTATTTGCAGGGCAGAAATGGACATGAGCAACTTTCTTAAGTCTGACACTATGCTAAGTTCAGAAGCTATAACCATGAAATATGGTATGTATTAAGATCTCAAGGAGTCTCTAGGGGAGACAGATGAGATAAACTTAGAAAATAGGAATCCTGTAAGCAGCGTAATGGAGTCATCACAAGGAATGTGAAGAAGGACTCTTAACCCAACCTCTAGGATGTAGGAAGCTTTCTTTGTGGAAGAATATGTAAGCTGGGGCCTAAAGGACAAGCAGGAGGAAACCAGTCCCAGGTGAAGGGATTCTCAAGGGTGATCCAAAATGAGCCAGCTTCAGGGAAAGCATGGCACACCTGGGGAGCCAGAAATCATTGAGTCTGGCCCAAACTGGTATTGCAGAGAGAGTTGGGAGAGTGTGGGAAGACAGGTTTGGAGTCTTCAGAAGGGCTATACTTAGGTTTTGTGCTCACTAAGGAGATCATCAAGAGGTTCTGGAGAACTAGTGGATATATATAGGAAGCAATGGGAAATATGAGGATAACTTCTGGAATTCTGACTTGGGTCACAGGGGAAATAGTGATGGGGAGAAGCTTGTTTGGAGTGGGAGAAGGCAGTGATGAATTAACTTGAGTACCTGTTGAACATTTAACTGATATTTGTGTATTTTGTTATTCAGTAATCATTGTTGGTTAACTCTTTAAAAGAATTTATTGAACAAATGCAAAAATGGATTCCTATTAAATTGGAAAAAAAGACTAAAAAATCTAGAGTATTCTGATAGTACTGATTTTCAGATTACAAATAAGTTTAAGTGAGTACAGAATTCAGGAATAAAGGGGATCAGCCATACTCTCCTAAGTGTTTAGTTACCATTGCAACTGTGCTGATGGTTATTGTGACCCAGTATTGTTTCCTAGGGATATGGAGCGTCAGAGAAGCTTCTCTGAGAAAATGTCATTAAAACTGGGATCTGATGGATGGCAGGTGTTACTTGGATTGAGTGGGTAGAAGGTGGATCATTTCAGAAAGAGAAAACAGCATATGCAAGGGGCCTGACGAGAGAAGGAACATTGCCTCTTTCAGGGCCTGAATGGAATTTTGAGTAGTTAGAACCTTGACTGGGTGGGAGGTAGGGACCAAATCTTGCAGGACCTGGTGACTCCATTAGAGAAATTTTGATCTTTATCCTAAATGCACTAGGGAGACAAGCTAGGGTGTAAGATGTGTGTTTGTGCTTGTGTTCAGTTGCTAAGTTGTGTCCGAATCTTTGTGACCCTATGGACTGTAGCCTGCCAGGCTCCTCTGACCGTGGAGTTTTTCCTTGCAAGAATACTGGAATGGGTTACCATTTCCTCCTCCAGTGGATCTTCCTGACCCAGGTAGCGACCCTGTGTCTCCTCTGTCTCCTGCATTGGCAGGCAAATTCTTTACCTCTGAGCTACCCGGTAATGTTTTAAAAAGTTTACTCCTTCTGGCTGAGTATAAAGAAAGGGCTGGAGGGAGGTAAGGGGGAGATGGGAGGGGCAGTTAGAAGTTCATTTCAGTAGTTGGGGAGATAGCACAAGAATTAGAATAAGGTCAGTGGACAAAAGCAGCCTTAGGATCACTACTGGCCCTCAGGTTGTGCAGCTGCACGGTTGTTGTGCAGCCACTAAGTCATGTCCAACTCATTGTGACTCCATGAACTGCAGCACGCCAGGCTTCCCTGTCCTTCACTCAAACTCCTGTCCATTGAGTAGGTGATGCCATCCAACCATCTCATCTTCTGTTGCCTCCTTCTCCTTCCTTTAGTCTTTCCCAGCATTGAGGTCTTTTCCAATGAGTAAACTCTTTGCATTAGGTGGCCAAAATCTTGAAGCTTCACTTTCAGCATCAGTACTTCCAATGAATATTCAAGGTTGCTTTTCTTAGGATCTCCCTGCTGTGTAAGGGACAGAGTTTTCTTCAGCACCACAATTCAAAAGCATCAATTCTTTGGTGCTCAGCCTTCTTTATGGTCCAATTCTCACATCTGTACATGGCTACTGGAAAAACCATAGCTTTGTTGATTATATATTTTCTGTAGATAATCTGTTGATGGCCTATAAAAGTGCATATATGTTAATCCCAAACTCATAATTTATCCCTCCCCACAATCTTTCCCCTTTGATGACCATAAGTTTGTTCTCAAGGTCTGTGAGTCTATTTCTGTTTTGTATATAAATTCATTTGTATCAGTTTTTTAAGATTCTATAAATAAGTGATACCATATGATATTTGTCTTTCTCTGTCTGACTTTCTTCACTTAGTATGATGATAATCTCTAGTTGCATCCATATTGCTGCAAGTGGCATTATTTTATTCTTTTTAATGGCTGAGGAAACAGTGTCAGACTTTATTTTTGGGGGCTCTAAAATCACTGCAGATGATGCCTGCAGCCATGAAATTAAAATACGCTTACTCCTTGGAAGAAAAGTTATGACCAACCTAGACAGCATATTAAAAAGCAGAGACATTACTTTGCCAACAAAGGTCTGTCTAGTCAAGGCTATGGTTTTTCCAGTGGTCATGTATGGATGTGAGAACTGGACTGTGAAGAAAGCTGAGCGCCAAAGAATTGATACTTTTGAACAGTGGTGTTGGAGAAGACTCTTGAGAGTCCCTTGGACTGCAAGGAGATCCAACCAGTCCATTCTAAAGGAGATCAGTCCTGGGTGTTCTTTGGAAGGACTGATGCTGACTCCAATACTTTGGCCACCTCATGTGAAGAGTTGACTCATTGGAAAAGACTCCGATGCTGTGAGGGTTGGGGGCAGGAGGAGAAGGGGACGACAGAGGATGAGATGGTTGGATGGCATCACTCACTCGATAGACGTGAGTCTGAGTGGACTCTGGGAGCTGGTGAGGGACAGGGAGGCCTGGTGTGCTGCAATTCACGGGGTTGCAAAGAGTCGGACACGACTGAGTGATTGAACTGAATATTCTATTTTATATATGTACCACATCTTCTTTATCCATTCATCTCTCTGTGGGCATTTAGGTTGACTCCACATCTTGGTTATTGTAAATAGTGCTGCAATGAAAATTGGGGATATGTGTACTTTTTCTAATTATGGTTTTCTCAGTGATGGTTTCCAGTGGTGGGATTGTTGAATCATATGGTAACTCTATTTTTACTTTTTTAAAGGAAACTTCATGCTGTTCTTGATAGTGGCTGTACCAGTTTGCATTCCCATCAACTGTGTAGGAGGATTTCTTCTTCTTCACACTCTCTCCAGCATTTACTGTAATAGGATATGATTCTTGGACTACAGCACAGATGATTTGACCTTAAGTAGGAGGAAGGCAGGTGGCTTTACTAGAGACTGAAAAGGAGAGGGGAACAGATGTAGGTCTGTTGCATGTCTGAGAGCAGGGTTCCTCTCTGATGCCTTCTAGTTTCTCTGTGGAGTTGAAGAGAGATTACTTGCTGAGATGGAGGGAGGTTTTCAAAGTTGTACCTTGGTTTTGAGACTGATGCAAATGCTTTAATACAATCACCTTGGAGAGTGAGAAAATGAGTTGATTAAAGAGATGCGGTAGCTGCAGTAGTAGTGTTGCTGGACAGTGTTGAGAGCCCAGTTGAAATTCTGAATGCAGATTTTAGCCTAATGAGGTGTCTTTGTTAGTCTAATGAGTATCATTAGACTCTCACCTAATGAGGTGCTAGTCTAAAGTATCACCATCATCCCTTTCTGACTGTCATAGCTGCTGCTGCTGCTAAGTTGCTTCAGTCATGTCCGACTCTGTGCGACCCCATAGACAACAGCCCACCAAGCTCCCTCGTCCCTGGGATTCTCCAGGCAAGAACACTGGAGTGGGTTGCCATTTCCTTCTCCAATGCAGGCAAGTGAAAAGTGAAAGTGAAGTCGCCCAGATGTGTATGACTCTTAGCAACCCCATGGACTGCAGCCTACCAGGCTCCCCTGTCCATGGGATTTTCCAGGTAAGAGTACTGGAGTGGGGTGCCATTGCCTTCNGCAAGAACACTGGAGTGGGTTGCCATTTCCTTCTCCAATGCAGGCAAGTGAAAAGTGAAAGTGAAGTCGCCCAGATGTGTATGACTCTTAGCAACCCCATGGACTGCAGCCTACCAGGCTCCCCTGTCCATGGGATTTTCCAGGTAAGAGTACTGGAGTGGGGTGCCATTGCCTTCTCCGTGATTGTCATAGAGGAACAGAGAAAACTGAGCTGAAAGTGCTTTGTCACAAAAGCCAGTGTTCTTCAACATAGAAATTTGAGATCAATTTTACTCCCCCCCCTTTTTTTCTCTTTGATATATTCACTTCTTAGTCTTAAGCTATTTCTTTGACAAATTCTTCTAGTAAATATGTGACCTTATTTTTAGAGTAAGATTACAGTATATAAAAAATATTGACATCACCCTTTCTCATTTAATCCTCTGTATTCTTCCCACTTGAGGAGATAAAATGTTAGCCAAGCTATGGGAATTGTCCATGGTCACACATCAAAACGGGACATGAGTTGAGGTGTTCTCCATCCAAGGTATATGATCTTTCACTGGTCCATGTTGCTGCATCTAAGACACAGACTGGATCTGGGTTCATTTTTACTGATATATTTAATTAAGGATAATTTAATTCTTTGTTTTATTTCACTTATTTAACATTTTCCCATGAGTTTGAATTTGTGATCTATTATGATCAATTCTTTTCCCTTGGCGTCCTGAGCAATGGCAGGCTTGGCAGAATAAAGGAAGTAATTGCTATAAAATAATGAATGATAAGCCTTTTTTTCCCATGAAGGTTGTGCTTGTCAGTGCTGTGCTTGAGTTATGAGTATGGTTAAGTGGCAACTGGCACAACTTCAACAGCCATAATATCTCTTCAGTTACAGCTGCCTGAAAATTACTTAGAGTTTCAAATGTGTGATGTAGCAAGATAAGGCTGTAAGGAAGAGAGATCAGTCATATGAATGAATGCTACTGAGGAAATGCAGGCAGGAGAAATCTCCTTGTGCTACCGAAGCTTCAAGAAGAGTTGAGTTTACTGTAAAGGCATGAAAGAAAGATAAAGAAGATGACTTAAAACTGATCGTGTATTTGGAACAAATTATATATTTCTCTTTCTTTGATGTACACCATTCTTTTTTAAAAAAAATTATTTCTTTTTAATCGGAGGATAATTGCTTTACAATATTGTGTTGGTTTCTGCCACACATCAACACGAATCAGTCACAGGTACACATATGTCCCCTCCCTCTTGAACTTCCCTCCCATCTCTCACCTCCATCCCACCCCTTTAGGTTGTCACAGAGTGTGACATTGGGCATGAGCTCCCTGTGTCATGTAGCAAATTCCCACTGGCTATCTAATTTAAATATGGTAATATATATGTTTTCCACAATTTATTGTGATCCACACAGTCAAAGGCTTTGGCATAGTCAATAAAGCAGAAATAGATGTTTTGAGAAATCTGTATGCAGGTCAGGAAGCAACAGTTAGAACTGCACATGGAACAACAGACTGGTTCCAAATAGGAAAAGGAGTACGTTAAGGCTATATATTGTCTCCCTGCTTTTTTAATTTATGTGCAGAGTACATCATGAGAAACGCTGGACTGGAAGAAACACAAGCTGGAATCAAGATTGCCGGGAGAAATATCAATAACCTCAGATATGCTGATGACACCACCCTTATGGCAGAAAGTGAAGAGGAGCTAAAAAGCCTCTTGATGAAAGTGAAGGAGGAGAGCGAAAAAGTTGGCTTAAAGCTCAACATTCAGAAAACGAAGATCATGGCATCCGGTCCCATCACTTCATGGGAAATAGATGGGGAAACAGTGGAAACAGTGTCAGACTTTATTTTTTGGGGCTCCAAAATGGTGACTGCAGCCATGAAATTAAAAGACGCTTACTCCTTGGAAGAAAAGTTATGACCAACCTGGATAGTATATTCAAAAGCAGAGACATTACTTTGCCGACTAAGGTCCGCCTAGTCAAGGCTATGGTTTTTCCTGTGGTCATGTATGGATGTGAAAGTTGGACTGTGAAGAAAGCTGAGCGCCGAAGAATCGATGCTTTTGAACTGTGGTGTTGGAGAAGACTCTTGAGAGTCCCTTGGACTGCAAGGAGATCCAACCAGTCCATTCTGAAGGAGATCAACCCTGGGATTTCTTTGGAAGGAATGATGCTAAAGCTGAAACTCCAGTACTTTGGCCACCTCATGCGAAGAGTTGACTCATTGGAAAAGACTCTGATGCTGGGAGGGATTGGGGGCAGGAGGAGAAGGGGACGACCGAGGATGAGATGGCTGGATGGCATCACTGACTCGATGGACGTGAGTCTGAGTGAACTCCGGGAGATGGTGATGGACAGGGAGGCCTGGCGTGCTGCGATTCATGGGGTCGCAAAGAGTCGGACACGACTGAGCGACTGAACTGAACTGAACTGAACTGAACTGACTGAATATATATGTTTCAATGCTACTCTCTCAATTTGCCCCTCCCTCTCCTTCCCCCACTGTGTCCACAAGTCTGTTCTCTATGTCGCATCTCCATTGCTACCTTACAAAAGTTCATCATTACCATCTTTCTATACTCCATATATATGCATTAATATATGATATTTGTTTTTCTCTGACTTACTTCTGTATAATAGGCTCTAGGTTCATCAGCCTCACTAGAGCTGACTTACATGTGTTCCTTTTGATGTGGACCATTCTTAGTCTTTACCAAATTTGCCACAACATTGCTTCTGTTTCATGCCTTGGTTCCCTGGCTGTGAGGCACGTGGGATCCTACCTCCTCAATCAGGGATCAGACCTGTACCCTCTGCATTGGAAGGTGAATTCCCAACCATTGGACTACCAGGGAAGTCCCAACATATTTCAAGGAGAGTGTTTCAGATTATCGATCTGTGTTCAATGGTTTAAAAATAAAGCAGCCTTAATAGAAAACTTAGTTCATTCATTTATTCAATAGATATTTATTAGGCATCTGTTATGTGCCAGTAACTGTGCTTAACATTGGAAGTGAAAAGGGAAGTAAGATACCATTCCCATAATTGAGGGAAAAGTTTTCTAGTGGACTAGAGAGACTCACACATAGATAATTATAATATTATCTGAGAAAGATAAATAGGATACCAAGATACTTTAAGTGCAAAAACCGATAGGAGTAACTGTTCCATTGTATCCCTCTGGGTATAATCTGGAAGGATATGTGTTAAATAGAAACACTTAACATTTAGTTCAATTCAGTTCAGTCACTCAGTCATGTCTGACTCTTTGCGACCCCATGAATTGCAGCATGCCAGGCCTCCCTGTCCATCACTAACTCCTGGAGTTCACTCAAACTATCATCCATTGAGTCAGTGGTGCCATCCAGCCATCTCATTCTCTGTCGTCCCTTTCTCCTCCTGCCCCCAATCCCTCCCAGCATCAGAGTCTTTTCCAATGAGTCAACTCTTCGCATGAGGTGGCCAAAGTACTGGAGTTTCAGCTTTAGCATCATTCCTTCCAAAGAAATCCCAAGGCTGATTTCCTTCAGAATGGACTGGTTGGATCTCCTTGCAGTCCAAGGGACTCTCAAGAGTCTTCTCCAACACCACAGTTCAAAAGCATCAATTCTTCAGCGCTCAGCTTTCTTCACAGTCCAACTCTCACATCCATACATGACTACTGGAAAAACCATAGCCTTGACTAGACGGACTTTTTTGGCAAAGTACTTAACATTAAAAAATCTTAAAACTGATTTTCTCTAAGATGTGATGGAACAGAGCTTTGCTTTTACTTTATTTCATAGAAGTCTTTATTTAAATAATGGTATATTTCAATTAGATCAAGAAATGGAGAGGACAAATATTGTATGATTCCACTTTTTTGAGATACCTTGATTGGTCAAATTCACAGATACACGAAGTAGAATGTGGTTACCAGGGGCTTGGAGTAGGAGGAAATGGGGAGTTGTTATTTAATAGGTACAGAGTTTGGTTCTGCAAGATGAAAAGGTTTTTCTGAGTGGATGGTGGTGATGGTAGCCAGCAATGTGAATATACCTAATGCTACTGAACTGTACACTTAAAACTGATTAAGTTGGTAAATTTTATGTTGTATTTCAGCACAATTAAAATAAAAAAGAAACAGAAATTAATAAAAGAGATTATGTTCTCACCACTGAATGAAAACAGATATTAATATATCTGTTGTTATATATCTTTTAGATTTCTCTCTTTTAAAAGAGATAAAACATTGAACTATAGTTAAAGTGTCCCTTCTCTTTGCCTCCGCCCTTCCTCCTTTTCTCCCTCTTTAGATGTAAGTACTGTCTTAAAGCTTGGGTGAATCATTACAATAGAAAATTCTCTCTGTATTCTTTCTGGAGAATGGATTGTAAGGAACATGCAAGGAATAAAGGAGTCTAATTCCAAGGCAATTGGATAGTCCAGGCAAATGTTCATGGTCATTGTGACAAGGGTGGTGTTAATGCAGATAAAATTTAAAACAGATTGAGTATATATGCTAGAGTCAATAGGATTTACTCTTGGATTTTCATCTTCAGATGTTTCTATGACTAGGGGGTGATTCTCTCTTGAATCAGATGTTCAAAATAATCACTGTAATTTGTGAATTTCTTTGTATACATACACTGCTCATTTGGCAAGGCTGTTTTTTTTTTTTCATTCCCCATTCATGTACACAAGTATGATTCACAAGCTGCATGATATAAATACTTTTCTGGATTAGAGAAAGAGAGAAGACACTATTCTGTTTACTGAGAGAGTTTTGAACATGCTCAGATGATCTTGCTTTTACATTAGAATTTTGAAGCAAGAAAATTACTTATGGAGATCTTATCTCAGGAGTTTGGGGAAGGTCTTGTTTTCATGAATCTCTTCCATGAATTGCTTAACTTGCATTAACAATGTTTAAACAGTTTTTTTTTTTTTTTTTGGTATGTTAGTCTTCCTGAAAGGAGTAGTATAGTAAATCCTCAACATTGTATTGTACATCCCTTTATTGATTTACTTCTTATTTAAATCATTCTTGATAACATATAGAAGAACTACATATTTATAGCAATCAGGTTGAATAACTTAACGTCTTCCAGAGATGAGGTGAGATTGAATATATTTTATGAAATAGATGAATGAACAGAATGAATGCAATGAATAGACTGAAAGAAGACCTCTGCTGCTGCTACTGCTGCTAAGTCGCGTCAGTCATGTCCAACTCTGTGTGACCCCATAGATGGAAGCCCACCAGGCTCCTCTGTCCCTGAGATTCTCCAGGCAAGAACACTGGAGTTACCATTTCCTTCTCCAATGCATGAAAGTGAAAAGTGAAAATGAAGTNACCTCTGCTGCTGCTACTGCTGCTAAGTCGTGTCAGTCATGTCCAACTCTGTGTGACCCCATAGATGGAAGCCCACCAGGCTCCTCTGTCCCTGAGATTCTCCAGGCAAGAACACTGGAGTTACCATTTCCTTCTCCAATGCATGAAAGTGAAAAGTGAAAATGAAGTCACTCAGTCGTGTCCAGCTCTTAGCAACACCATGGACTGCAGCCTACCAGACTCCTCTGGCCATGGGATTTCCCAGGTAAGAGTACTGGAGGACTACTGAAGAGCTGCAATAATAAAAATTCATGCCGTAAAACAGTGATAGATGATATAAAGAAATAGGGAAACAATGCCAGGAAAATGTATATAAAAAATGAAAGCCATGATCACACTTAAAAATGAACATAACTTATAATCATGAAAGAGAGCATGGGGTGCTATATTTGGGCTATAAATTTGCATTTGGATTTCCTAGAACCAACAGGAAACAGAGGCACAATCAGTTGCTTAATTATCATTAGCAAGATGCCCAGTTTGCGCCAAAGGCTACTTAACTGTAGAACTGAAGTTTATCTGGGTCCACAGGGCATTGGCTGTGCATCTCCTACTTCAGGACCAGACTGTTTCATTGGAGAATTTTTCTAGGTATTTAAAGAATTAACACCTATCCTTTTCAAAGTAACCCAAAATTGAAGAGGAGGGAATACTTTCAAATACATTTTAGGAAGCCAGCACTACCCTGACACCAAAACCAGACAAAAATACCACAAAAAAAGAAAATTTTAGGCTAAAATTTCTCATAAACATAGATGCAGAAATCCTCAATAAAATATTAGCAAACTGAATTAAACAATAGATTATAAAGATTATACATCAAGATTAATATCAGGAATGCAAGGATGGTTCAACATCTGAAAAATCAATCAGCATGATACACCACATTAACAAAATGAGTGAAAAATCACAATATTATCTCAATAGATGCAGAAAAAGCATTTGAGACAATTAAACATTCATTTATGACAAAAAAAAGTCTCAATAAAGTCAGGATAGAGGGAACATATCTCAGTGTGCTGCTGCTGCTAAGTCACTTCAGTTGTGTCCGACTCTGTGTGACCCCATATACGGCAGCCCACCAGGCTCCCCCGTCCCTGGGATTCTCCAGGCAAGAACACTGGAGTGGGTTGCCATTTCCTTCCCCAATGTATGAAAGTGAAAAGTGAAAGTGAAGTCTCTCAGTCGTGTCTGACCCTTAGCAACCCCATGGACTGCAGCCTACCAGGCTCCTCTGTCCATGGGATTTTCCAGGCAAGAGTACTGGAGAGGGGTGCCATTGCCTTCTCCTATATCTCAGTGTAACAAAAGCCAAATGTGACAAGGCCACAGCTAGCATCATACTCAGTACTGAAAAGTGAAAGCTTTTCCTCTAAGATCAGGAACAAGATAAGGATGCCCCTTATCACCATTGTTATTCCTCATAGTATTGGAAGTCTTAGATAGAGCATTTAGGCAAGAAAAAAAATGAAGTACATTCAAATCAGAAAAGAAGTAAAATTGTTATTATTTGTAAATGATATGATGCTGTATATATAGAAAAATCCTAAAGATCTCACTTAAAATATGTTGGAAATAATAAATATTTCAGCAAAGTTGCATGATTCAAAATGACAGAAATCAGTGACAATTCTATAGGCTAATAGTGAATTATCAGAAAGCAAAATTAAGAAGAAAATACCATTTACCATTGCATCAAAAAGAATAAAACCTAGGAATAAATCTAACCAAGGAAATAAAAGACCTACACTTGGAAAACCGTAAGACCTTGATGGAAGAAGTTGAAGATGATACAAATGAAAAGATATATCATGTTCATGAGCTGGAAGAATTAATATTGTTAAAATGTCCATACTACTATCAGGTAAGAAACAAATCGTCAGTCTATGTTCGATACAGGATACAGGATGCTTGAGGCTAGTGCACGGGGATGATCCAGAGAGATGATATGGGGTGGGAGGTGGGAGGGGAGCTCAGGATTGGGAACTCAGGTATACCTATGGCTGATTCATGTCAGTGTATGGCAAAACCAATACAGTATTGTAAAGCAAAATAAAGTAAAAATAAAAATTAAAAAAAAAGTCCGTACTATCCAAAGCAATCTATGGATTCAGTGCAGTTGCCATCCAAATTCCAATGGCANTATGGCTGATTCATGTCAGTGTATGGCAAAACCAATACAGTATTGTAAAGCAAAATAAAGTAAAAATAAAAATTAAAAAAAAAGTCCGTACTATCCAAAGCAATCTATGGATTCAGTGCAGTTGCCATCCAAATTCCAATGGCATATTTCACAGAACTAGAACACATTTCTTAAAATCTGTATGGAAACACAAGATATCCCCAGTAACAATAATAATCTTGAGAAAGAAGAATGAAACTGGTAGTATCATGCTCCCTGATTTCAAACTATACTACCAAGATTTAGTAATTAAATCAGTATGGTACTTGCACAAAAACAGACCCACATATCAAAGAAATAGAATGGAGAGATCAGAAATAAACCCACATATATATGAACAATTAATTTATGACAAAGGAACAAAGAATATGTGATGGAGAAACGATAATCTCTTCAATAAATGATGCTGGGAAAACTGGACAATCATATGGAAAAGAATGAAACTACCATCTTACACCACACAGAAGCATTAAGTCAAAGTGGTTTAAAGACTCGAATGTAAAGTGTAGGTGGTAACCTCATTAGCATCAGTCTTAGCAATGTTTTTGTGGATCTGACTCCAAAGGAGGGGGAAACAAAACAAAAAATAAACAAATGGGAGTACATCAAACTAAAAAGCCTCTGCATGTCATAGGAAATCATCATCAAAATGAAAAAGCAACCTGATAAATGGGAAAATATATTTGAAAATAATATATCTGATAAGGAATTAATATCCAAAGGATATAAATGATGAATACAATGCAACAACAACAAATAAACAACAAACAATCCAATGAAAAATTGTCAAATCCAGTTAAAAATTGGCAGAAGAGCTGAATGGACATTTTTTTCAAAGAAGAAATACAGATGGTCAACAAGCACATGAAAAAATGTTCAACACCACTAATTATTATGGAAATACAAGTCAAAACCATGATGAGATATCACCCCACATTGATTAGAATGGCTATTATAAAAAAGAGAAGAATTAGTAAGAGTTGGAGAAGATGTGGAGAAAAGGAAAGCCTCATACACTATTGGTGGGAATTTAAATAGAAAATTGGGATTGACATGTTCACACTACTATATGTAAAATAGGTAACTATAAAGGACCTACTGTGTAGCACAGAGAACTCTACTCAAGACTCTGTAATGACCTATTTGGGGAAAAGAATCTAAAAAAGCTGTGGAGATATATATAAGTATCTATATATAGCTGATTCACTTTTCTATACAGCAGAAAGTAACACAATGTTGTAAATCAATTATACTTCAATAACATTCAGTTCAGTTCAGTTCAGTCGCTCAGTCGTGTCCGACTCTTTGCGACCCCATGAATCGCAGCACGCCAGGCCTCCCTATCCATCACCATCTCCTGAAGTACACTCAGACTCATGTCCATCGAGTCCGTGATGCCATCCAGCCATCTCATCCTCGGTCGTCCCCTTCTCCTCCTGCCCCCAATCCCTCCCAGCATCAGAGTCTTTTCCAGTGAGTCAACTCTTTGCATGAGATGGCCAAAGTACTGGAGTTTCAGCTTTAGCATCATTCCTTCTAAAGAAATCCCAGGGTTGATCTCCTTCAGAATGGACTGGTTGGATCTCCTTGCAGTCCAAGGGACTCTCAAGAGTCTTCTCCAACACCACAGTTCAAAAGCATCGATTCTTCGGCGCTCAGCTTTCTTCACAGTCCAACTTTCACATCCATACATGACCACAGGAAAAACCATAGCCTTGACTAGGCGGACCTTAGTCGGCAAAGTAATGTCTCTGCTTTTGAATATACTATCCAGGTTGGTCATAACTTTTCTTCCAAGGAGTAAGCGTCTTTTAATTTCATGGCTGCAGTCACCATCTGCAGTGATTTTGGAGCCCAAAAAAATAAAGTCTGACACTGTTTCCACTGTTTCCCCATCTATTTCCCATGAAGTGATGGGACCGGATGCCATGATCTTCGTTTTCTGAATGTTGAGCTTTAAGCCAACTTTTTCACTCTCCTCCTTCACTTTCATCAAGAGGCTTTTTAGCTCCTCCTCACTTTCTGCCATAAGGGTGGTGTCATCAGCATATCTGAGGTTATTGATATTTCTCCCGGCAATCTTGATTCCAGCTTGTGTTTCTTCCAGTCCAGCGTTTCTCATGATGTACTCTGCATATAAGTTAAATAAGCAGGGAGACAATATACAGCCTTGACGTACTCCTTTTCCTATTTGGAACCAGTCTGTTGTTCCATGTCCAGTTCTAACTGTTGCTTCCTGACCTGCATACAGATTTCTCAAGAGGCAGGTTAGGTGGTCTGGTATTCCCATCTCTTTCAGAATTTTCCACAGTTTATTGTGATCCACACAGTCAAAGGCTTTGGCATAGTCAATAAAGCAGAAATAGATGTTTTTCTGGAACTCTCTTGCTTTTTCCATGATCCAGCGGATGTTGGCAATTTGATCTCTGGTTCCTCTGCCTGTTCTAAAACCAGCTTGAACATCAGGGAGTTCACGGTTCACATATTGCTGAAGCCTGGCTTGGAGAATTTTGAGCATTACTTTACTAGCGTGTGAGATGAGTGCAATTGTGCGGTAGTTTGAGCATTCTTTGGCATTGCCTTTCTTTGGAATTGGAATGAAAACTGACCTTTTCCAGTCCTGTGGCCACTGCTGAGTTTTCCAAATTTGCTGGCATATTGAGTGCAGCACTTTCACAGCATCATCTTCCAGGATTTGAAACAGCTCAACTGGAATTCCATCACCTCCACTAGCTTTGTTCTTAGTGATGCTTTCTAAGGCCCACTTGACTTCACATTCCAAGATGTCTGGCTCTAGATTAGTGATCACATCCTCATGATTATCTGGGTCGTGAAGATCTTTTCTGTACAGTTCTTCTGTGTATTCTTGCCACCTCTTCTTAATATCTTCTGCTTCTGTTAGGTCCATACCATTTCTGTCCTTTATCGAGCCCATCTTTGCATGAAATGTTCCCTTGGTATCTCCAGTTCTCTTGAAGAGATCTCTAGTCTTTCCCATTCTGTTGTTTTCCTCTATCTCTTTGCATTGATTGCTGAAGAAGGCTTTCTTATCTCTTCTTGCTATTCTTTGGAACTCTGCATTCAGATGCTTATATCTTTTCTTTTCTCCTTTGCTTTTCACCTCTCTTCTTTTCAGTGCTATTTGTAAGGCTTCTGCAGACAGCCATTTTGCTTTTTTGCATTTCTTTTCCATGGGGATGGTCTTGATCCCTGTCTCCTGTACAATGACAAAAGCAAAAAATAGAGTTGAATTTCTGATGAAAAAATTACATTGGTACAAACACTATTGAAAACAATATGGTGACCTCAGAAAAAAAAATACTAGAACTGCTTTATGATCTAGCGATTTTAGTTCTGAGTATTTATCCAAAGAACATAAAAATCCTAATTGAAAGATATGTGTATTCATATTCAGTGAAACATTATTTACTAATGGAAGAAATTTTCACATATTGAAGTATGGGGAAGTCATCCTGGCTTGTATATAATTTACCTTAAACTTTATACTAACTAGAACAACCTATGTTATGACCTGTCAAATGTTCATTGTACATCTGCTTTAATCATTAAAGAAAAGAATACATTTAAAAATCAAAATGGGATAGCTGTGGTTCAGGCATTCAAAATGAAGCCAGATGGCCATTGTGGATGTACCATGTTTTTTATGCTATTGTTGTAATATGTATTAAAACTACATGTATTATAAGCCAACAAGATAATATTAAAATGATATGAAATGATATTAACAATATAAAACAAGGGGATATAATCTACAAAATTGTCAGTAAATTTTTTAAAAAAATTATTAAAAACATGACATTGAGATGATGTAAAACTAATAAGATACTGTCTTACTCTAAGGACTTGTATGTATTTTAAAGAAATTAACAGGAAATGGCACCCCACTCCAGTACTCTTGCCTGGAAAATCCCATGGACAGAGGAGCCCGGTGGGCTGCAGTCCATGGGGTCGCTGAGGGTCGGACATGACTGAGCGACTTCACTTTCACTTTTCACTTTCATGCATTGCAGAAGGAAACGGCAACCCACTCCAGTGTTCTTGCCTGGAGAATCCTAGGGACGGGGGAGACTGGTGGGCTGCCGACTGAAGTGACTTAGCATTAGCAGCAGCAGTCTTTCTATTTGGCCAGATATTTAAACTTCCAATGCTCTTTATCTTTTGGGAAAGGTCCCTATTTCCATCTGTTAAAATTTTTTTTCAGACTCCAGACTGCTGGGGGCAGGAACTCCGCCCATGGCAAAGGTCATGAGAAAGGAGGCTTCAGCATATGCAAAGGCGTGATCAAGCCTCAGGAGACCCCCTGTTCCCGAGCATCTACCCCAAAACCAGAGTCTGTTTTTTGCTCTCACCTACACCTTTGACTTTCCGGGGGGCTCTCCCCCATAACTGTTTCTCTCGGAGAAGGAGTAAATGTGGAGCTCCAAGTTAATAAAAATTCCTGGGCATGACAAGAGTGTTTCAGCTTACGAACTCTGAAGGTTATCTAGCTTGCCTGTATAGGTTCGTCCAGCCGCATGTGATTGTTTACAGCCTCTCAACCTTGAGAGGCACGGGATGCTTTAAAAATTTCTAAATATAGACTCTTGAGAAGTTAGAAGATCATTAGTATAGTATAGTGGGTTGACTAGAAATTATATTGGTGAAGGGTTTTTTCATTTGTCCTGCCAATAATTACTGCTAATTCCCTGCCCTGGGTGTGACAAGGGTGTCTCAGGTCAAACCTCTCTGCTGACAGACTAGCTTGTATGACAACCTCTCAACCATAAACAGCACAGAGAGTTTGGAGTATTAGCATAGGGCTTTTCTCATTGTTGAGTCAATGATTGCCGCCAGGCCTCCATATCCTTAGGCACCTGGGAATATATTAATCAATGTATTTGGAATATAGAAAAGGAAATATAGTAGTTTTTGATGTTAGCAATACTAGACTTTTTGAATTAATGAATTTTCTCTTTTGTTATAGACCACTGTACTTTGTTATAAATCACTGTGTCCTTGCTACGTAAAAATGTAACTTTATCACTATCTTAAGACTAAATAGATCTTAAGGGGAACATTGGTGAAAGGATTTTCATTTGTTGGGCTGATGTTTGCTGCTAAATCTCCATATTCCCTGCCTTTATAATGAATATAACTAGCACATAGGAGAAATAAGTATTAACCTTTAAGATTAATCATGTTAAACCTTATGCTAAGTAAATTCCTTTCTTGATTATAACTCACTGCACCTTCACCCTATAGGAATGCAACTTTATTTGGGGGGTGGTGCCTGGTTTAAGAAAAAACACCCTTGGAAAAAATAAGTTTTTTGGTTATCAGAAAGAAAGGATCATAAAATGTCAGCAGGTCTCATGGCCAAGGAGATGATGTAAGACCCATAAGGCCTTTGTATAATTTTATATGAAGAACCTGATTGTGACAAGGGTCAGGTCTGCTGACCCCCGCATGACTCTGTATTCATCCTTATGTATAACAAAAGGTATATAAACAAACCTGAAAAATAAAGAAATGGGATCAGTTCCTGGAAAGACTGACTACCCCATGTCGTTCTTTCTTGCTCCCTGTTCTTCTGGCTGAATTCCCATCTGGAGCATGGATGCTATTCCATGTAAACCAAGTTATTCAGCCTCTTTTTCTCCACTAACATTTCCTACTACACTATCCGTTTCTAATCTCTCTATATATCTGTAATTAAGTTTTTTCCTAGGATGCCGATTCCGTCCCCACCTTCGAATCACCCTGGATCCACCGGGGCTGGACCCTGGCACCAGACCAACCCTTTGCTGTCTTGTTAGGCAGGTCTGCTTTATCACTCTTTATATATCCCACTTATTGTGTATGGTGTTACATGTTCTTTGCATAAATATTGACCTATTTGATGATGGAGCCCTATGGCAGATTCTACTTGGCGTACCATACTGTGTTACCCTGATAGATTCTACATAAACTAAGGAGTGGAATCAAAAAGATCTGGTGATGACACATGGTGGCAGGGTTAGTAAGGAAAGAGGAAAAAAAGTCTAAGATGATCCCAGTTTCCTTGCTCAGGTGGTAAGAGTGAGTGTGGTGCCATTTAATGAAAGAAGTGGTGAAGTATCCAGTTTGATGGGAAATTGGGGTGGCAGTGAGGGGAGACACTAAGTTCAGTTTTGTACGTGTGGTAGTGGCATATCCATGTGGTACAGTCGTGTCTAGGAAGGAGATGGACACACAAGTCTGAAGGTCAGAAAAGAGGCCTGCATTGGAGATTAGAGAGGCTTAGGTGTCATCAGCAAATGGGAGATAATGGAAGCATCAAGATTGCTTGAGTTTATGCAAATAAAATATGCAGCATAGAAAAAAATTAGACCCAGGGCAATACTTAACACTGGCAATTTACTGTCTTGCAAAGAGAAGGCTGAAGGTTTTGTTTTTGTGCTTACCTCCTCTGTGTAGGAATACTGAACGTGTTTTGCCCACATTGATAAGTAGAAACCAACAGAAGGAGAGATTTAGGGATATTTGGTATATGTAGCATCGTCCCTGGTGGCTGAGTTGGTAAAGAATCTGCCTGCAATACAGGAGAACCGGGATTGATCCCTAGGTTGGGAAGATACCCTGGAGGAGGAAATGGCAACTCATTCTAGTATTCTTGCCTGGAGAATCCCATGGACAGAGGAGTCTGGCAGGCTACTGTCCGTGGGGTTGCAGAGAGTCAGACACGACTGAGCGATCAACACTTTCACACTTTCACTTTCTTTCATTCTCCAAAAGAGGGGATGAGATCTAGAGTACAGGTGGAGGGGTGAGCTGCAGATAGGAAACAGAGCAACTCTTGCAACAGGAATAAGAAGGAAAGGGTGGAATGGTGAGAACTAACCACAAGTGACACAGCACACAGTTAAGAGAATTCCTGCCTAAACACTCCTATTTTCTCAGTAAATTGAAAGATGCGTGCCGAGAGTCAAACAGGTAGATGATATAATGAGAGTGGACTAAGCTTTGAAATAGCCACTGTGGAGACTTAGAGAGCATGTAAATTAGGGAAATAAATGGATTACTGACATAGAAATGAGGATCTGGTGACTATAATCACACTAGTCAACAGCTCCTTTTGTCCAGTATGAAAACCAGGGGCATCATTAGGAGACGAAAAAGCCCGACGCTGTAAACTCTCTATGGATCTAAATGTGTTTGCGGTAGAAATTTCCACTCTTTTCCCCCTGTGGGTTCTCAACACCTGGTGACCTTCACCAGCCACTGACAACCACTGAAGTACTGGCAGTTTTTCAACCATGTTGGCATTAAAGATTTCCTCTTGAGTCTTCTTGCATCAATGGTTATATGAATACAGCATTTTTAGGCCTCAGTATATATCTAACTGAGAGAAGATCTAAGTATTAGCTGCAGCACATAATTTAAGCAATGTCCTTCCCTGAAAGACAAATACCTTTCACTTCGGGAAGTGTCCCCAGGAGACCTCACAGCCAAAGCCTGTGTGCTTCACAAAGACTTCCGCTGAGACGAGAAATGCTTCATTCAGGGTGTTTCACACAGAATATTTTTAGTAGCCGTTGCTTTCTGATAGAAACTATGTATTATGCTCTCCTGTCCTTTCATTCTTGTGCTCTTGGAAGCATTTTTGCTGAGACTTAATAGAAAAAAAGTACCATAGGAGGCTCTGAAAGGACATGGATATAGAGATCTGTTTGAGTTTCATGGAAATCCCAAAGCATTGCAGACGAGGTCTGAATTCAGAGCTTGGCCAACTCCTGGAGGAAGGTGCCATAAGCTGGGAAATGATGATTGGAGTAACCAGCCTTTGCATTGAGGGACAGGAAGGCAGAAGAGCAGAGGCACATAGCCAACAAGCTGAGGCTAGTGAGGGACATTGTGTGCGTGCATGCTTAGTTGCCTCAGTTGTGTCTGACTCTTTGCGACCCTATGGACTGTAACCTGCCCGGCTCCTCCGTCCATGGGATCCTCCAGGCAAGAGTACTGGAGTGGGTTGCCATTCCCATGTTCCCTGCAGTAGAAGCATGGAGTCTTCACCACTGGACCACCAGAGAAGTCCCTGATTTTTCAAATTACTTTGTTTTGTTTTTCTTTCCCCACCAGAAAGGATGCTTCATGTGAGTGGAGATATTATCTGTCTTCACCAATATGTCTTTGCCTCCCAGATGTCCCCTGTCAAATAATAGGTGCTCGACAAATACTTGTTGACTGGATGCATAATGCTTCCTTTTAGATAAATAGAAAAAAAATGATAGGAATAACAAACTAAAAGAGAAAGTAATTTCAGATGTTATAATAAATTATCTAGACTAGCTCTGTCACTAACCAGCCAAGTGAATTTCAGGGCATCACATAAGACCCTTATGCCTCACTTTCTAACTTGTGAAACAGGAATACTGTTACTTTTCCTTTATTCTATAGTTTTGGACATAAAATTATTTAATGGATATGAAAGTGTTTTGGAAAATTAAAAGCAATGATTCAAATATAAGATCTTATTAACAGATATTTTAGTGTTATTGCTTTCAGTATTCTCTCTAACAGAGAATAGAATTGTTTTAGATTGGATTATCTATATAAATTATAAAGGTATTAAATTCTTGCTTTATTTATTTTTTTCTCCCTTGACATGGATTTGTGACTAAGAATGTTTGTGGGATATGGCTGTGATTTAGGAGTCTAAGAGAAACCTGGCTAGCTTTTCACTAGTTAAATTTCCTTTCAATAAGCCCTGGATAGTTGTTTTTTTGTGTGTGTGTGTGTGTGTAATAAAGTTTTATTAAAGTATAAAGGGGATAGAGAAAGCTTCTGACATAGGCATCAGAAGAGGGCAGAAAGAGTACCCCCCTGCTAGTATTCACCTGGATGTTATATAGTCACCAGCAGTCTGTTAATGAAAGAAAAGAATGTCTCAAAACTTAGAATGGCACTAGGCCCCTCACCCATCAGAGTATTTTGCGATAACCTTGGCTCCAAATGGTTGATCTTGGGCCATAAAATGATTAACTTGAATCTTGAAGAAGGGCAGATCACCATACAAATAGTTTCATTTACATAGATTAGAGGAACAATATCGGAGTGTAACATACTGGTTTATCAAGTAGGTTGAGCCCAAAAGGCGGAACCGACTTGAAGACAGAGTTTGGGGTAAATGCATAGTACATTAGCATAGCTTAAGATAAACATTTCCATAAGAAAAAGGCATTGGTTAACTTGAGGTGAAACCAGGTATCATTATGGCAACACAGAATCTTAAGAGAAACCTTCCTTTAAATTTGTATAGAGAAGGAAAAAAATATCGCTAGTTTGTTTCCTCCTGCCTCTTAAGAGAGAGAAAATGTCTGACACTTGCAGGCTGTTTCCTCCATTTGGAGACCCCTGGCCTTCCTGCCTGTTACCCTCTCATTCCCCCCTTTTCTTTTAGGAGAATTATGTTGCCTAGGGAAAAGGGGTGTCGTTTTCGTTCCATAACTGCTTCCGAGCTGAGAAGGGGTGTTGTCCCTAAATTGACGAGGCAACATATTCTCCTAATCCTCATATTGAGGATATTTGATCCAGGGGCCCCAAATAGTAGTTGGAGGCAGCTGGAACAGTAGCAGGAGTTTGTAACTTGAAAGCTTTCATACGGCTAGAAACAAATCCAGTTATACAGTTACAGACGTAAGGCAACATAGTCATTACAACAAGTTAAAATCAAAATTAAAAGTCACATTAAGTTCATAGTTATAGTGCAATGTATTGCACCAGTCCATTTTAGAGTTGGTAGATGTCATCAGATGAAGAAGAGGCATTGCATGTGATTGTTTTTAAATGAGAAAAAGTATAGTAAGAAAAAAAAGGTATAGTTCCAGAAAAATGCATCTAGGAGAAAGTTGAGTAGTCATGTCTCAGAATTTTCATGGAGAGAGACAGGGTTTCCACACACACTAAATACATTAAGATATTTCCAAAGTCCCAGGTGACTGTACATTTTAGCCTATCATTAATCAATGTTTAAGGATTTTTGACAAAGGAAAACATCCTTTGCTCTTTTGGGGCCTTTACATGGTTCTTTCTCTGAGAATTTCCTTTTGAAAAGTTGCCATCCTTTCTGTATTCTATGAAAAGGTGTCTCTCTGTTCCCACTGAAAGTTTGTGAGTCAGAGTAGAGTGGTTTCGTGTTGGAATGGCCAAGAAGAAAAACAATTTGAAATAAAAATATGAAGTAAATAGTCTTTGACAAGACTGAGTGTGAGAGGAAAGAGAGAGCAATACTCTAGGTCCTGGGTACTGAAGATGCCCTGTAAAGAGGACCACAGCTAGAGCCACTTAGAAGTCCAAGCAGCAGAGACCAGGGGAAGAGCAGAGAGGGACGAAGCTGGTTAGACTACACAACGTACATGGGAAGTAAAATGTGACAAGGTAAAAACTAAGCTTGCATGGTCATTATTTAGGCAACATTCACTTTCTTTTCATAATCACTCCTATCCTTGAGGCTGCAGGTTGTCCTTCTGCCAAACAGCCTGGGGTGGGTGTCTCTTTTCTCCTGATGTGGTGGAAGTCACCTGGACTTTGAAGTCAGACAGGCTTGGGTCTGAATTCTTCTGCCTCCTCATAGTTGTGTGACTCGGGACACATCACATAACTCCTATATGCAACAGTTTCTTCATCTGCAAGAGGGGAAAAAGCATCTTCCTTGAGAGCTGGAAAGTGAAAGTGTTAGTCACTCAGTTGTGTGACTCTGCGGCTTTATGGACTGTAGCTTGTCAGGCTCCTCTGTCCATGGAATTCTCCAGGCAAGAATACTGGAGCGGGTTGCCATTCCCTTCTCCATAAGGTCTTCCCAACCCAGGATCAAACCCAAGTTTCCTGCATTGCTGGCAGATTCTTTACCATCTGAGGATTGGTGGAAGGATTAAAACTATCCAGCAGAGCAAGTGGGACATTCCTTGTACTCAGCTTACAACTCTTGCTTCTCTCCCCATCTTACTGCTGCTGCCTCTCTGATTATTGATCATGTCAGTACTTGATGATCACTTTTTATTGTAAGTCAAACATATGAGATAGTGAAAAGAAAGAAAGGAGTTAGAGAGCTCCACAGTGGAAAATCTTACAAACTCAGCATCTCTTTTCTCCAAGAAGTCATTCACTTACTTTGTTAAACTATTAATATGGAGTCACTGACAACACAGGCTTTGTCTAGTTGTGGCAAGTGGGGGCTGCTTTTCTTGGTGGTGTGCGGGCTTCTCATTGTGTTGGCTTCACTTATTGTGGAGCACAGGGTTTAGAGCACACAGTCTCTGTAGTTGCTGCTTGCGGGGTCTAGAACACAGGCTCAGTAGTTGTGGTGCCTGGGCTTAGTTGCTCTGCAAAATGTGGAATCTTCCCAGAACAGGAATCTAACCTGTGTCCCCTGCATGGGCAGGCAGATTCTTATCTACTGCACCACCAGGGAAGTTTAAGACAATCTTTATACTTATTAGGAGGTAAATTTTTCCAACTGAGAAAGCAATAGGAGCCTTTTCTGTGATTTTCTTTAGCATACCAGCTGTTAAAGAAAGATTACTCAATTGAATCATTTTCTACCCACATAATTTATATTACCTGTATAACTTGACAGTGACTTTACAGAGAAGACATTACAAAATAGCTGTTGACCACTGGACAGTATTGACATTTTATGTAAAGTTTCTTTACAAATTAACTCAATGAATTCTTACAACAAGCACATGAGGTAGATATATTATTTTCTTTGTAAGTGAAGAAGTGGAGGCTTAGAAAAGTAAAGTGCCTTGGCTCATGGCTACCCAGTAAACATCTGGGATTCACATTTACACCAGTTTGACTCTAAAATCCATGCCCTGTTTAATAAAACAGTCAAATAAGAATAGGCTACAGTCCATGGGGTCGCAAAGAGTCGGACACGACTGAGCGACTTCAGACTCAGACTCAGACTCATTCAAACTGTGCCCCACCCCGCCCCATGATGTGACCCCCTACTTAAGTCTCTAGTTTCCCGGTAACCAGTATGGTTTACTACAATATGGTTTTTGTTTTTTGACCAGAGCGAGTTTATTTTTCTTGTTTTCCCTCAGCTCTTCCCTTGACCATCTTATATATAGCTTCCTAGGTCTTAGCTTAATTGCTAAGTGGCCATCAAGCCATTATACAACTCATTTGTGTCTTATGCTTCCCCCGCACAGTCAGTGGTATACTCATGGTTTTATTGTTTATTTACTAGTTTATTATTTCTTGATTTTCTCCATGAAAAAAGCAACTGTTTCAACTTTCTTCAGTATCTTCAGCACCATGGATAGTGCCAGATATCGATTGGAGGCTCATGGAATGCTTGTGGAGGTTTTCATTTATATTAAGGAAAGAAGGCTACTCTAAAAGACAAGAAAACAATTAATCGGGAGTATATTCTTATGAAAAAGATTGTGGGTGCATGACAGTCAAAATGGCTATCACACACAAAAAAAAATCCATAAACAATAAATGCTGGAAAAGGTGTGGAGAGAAGGGAACCCTCAAACACTATTGGTGGGAATGTAACTTGGTATAGCCACTATGAAGAATAGTATGAAGGTTCCTTAAAAAACTTAAAATAGAGCTATGATATGACCTTGCAATCCCACTCTTGGAGATATACCCAGCACCATTTACAGTAGCCAAGACTTGGAAGCAACCTAAATGTCCATCAACAGGGGACTGGATAGAGAAGATGTGGTACATAAATACAATGAAATATTACTCAGCCTTTAAAAAGAATGAAATAATGCTATATGCAACAATATGTATGGACCTAGAGACTATCATACTGAGTGAGGTAAGTCAGACAGAGAAGAAGAAATATCATATGACAACCGTTATTGGAAGAATCTAAAAAGAAATAATACAGTGAACTTATTTGCAAAAACAGAATGAACTTATGATTGCCGGGGGAAAGAATGGGAAAGAGATAGTTAGGGAGTTTGGGATCAACATCTCTGCTGTATTTAAAATGGATAACCGACAAGATCCTACTGTATAGCACATGGAATTCTGCTCAATGTTATGTGGCAGCCAAGGTGGCAGGGGAGTTTGGGGGAGAATGTATACATTTATATGGATGGGTCCCTTAACTGTTCACCTGACACTATCACAACTTTGTTAATTGGCTCTACTCCAATATAAAATAAGTTTTTTTTAAAAAAATGAAAGTGTGCATATATAATATATATGATGTCTACCTGTGTATAATTAATTGATTGATCATTGGCTCTTTAAAAACATAATCTAGATCATATCATTCTAAATACCTTTCAAGGCTCAAAAAGGCTGTACTTAATTTGCTTTCCCCACATATATTTTGCTTTTTCCACATAAATATTCACCAGGTATGTTATCTCCTATTATATATATTTGCCAGGTATATTATCTCCTATTATTTTCTTTCCTGCTCACTCTTGTCTAGTTATTCTGACCTATATGCTGTTTCTCAAATACGCCAGGTATTTTGCTGGCAACCGCACTTCCTTCTGCTTGTGATGCTCTTTTCTTAGATGCATCCCTTGCCTTCTTCAAGTCTTTGCTTAAACATTTCCATTTCAGTAAAGTAGTGCTAATCTCTGTATCTGAAATTTCAATCCACGCTATTGCAGACTCTTAATATTCTCAATCCACTATATTTTGCCTGTTATTCTCCATAGTATTTATCAGCTTACTTTTTATATGCTTATATATTTTATACAGTTGCTTATTTTTTGCTTGTATTTATTGTTTATTGTCTGCCTCTCTCTAGTAGAATATAAACTAGAACAGGAAAGGTATAGATTTTTAACTGTTTTTATTTCACTCTTATATCCCAAGTTCCTCAAGTAGTCCTCAGGATGTGATAGGTTTTCAATTCTCTTTGTTGAAATAAACAAACATATGTTAACAAATTAAATGTTTTATGTTCCAAGAACCTTAAATTCTGATGAATTCTGTGGCTGCTGGTATTTGATTTCTAAATCTATTTACTATAACCTCAAATTTGGAATTCAACCTACCCATCGACCTATCTTGAAATTTTAAATCACCAAGGATAAAAGGAGGTCTGAAATGTGTTTTAAAAAAAGAAGGAAAAAGGGTTTACCTACATGTGAATGAAAAATCAGATCTTATTGGTTGTCAAAAAATCTTCAGTGTTTAAAGGAAAGTAATTTTGGTAGAACTCTATACATTTCTAAATTATCAACCCACTCTAAGAGCAAAATAGAGGGGCTTTTCAGAATGCAATGATTTAAAAAGTTTTTCTCTCATAAAGTTTCTGAAATGTTGCTTGAGGTTATACTCCAGAAAAATGAAAGAGGAATCTTAAAAAAGTGATGTCGAAGAAACAGTGGGCCTAAAACAGTAATGCCATAAAAAGAAACCATATGTTGAGAGCTATACTGCTAGCCTGAAATACAACTGAAGGCAATTAGAACAGAAAGTCCTGTGATGATTCCATTAGACATTAAAGTGAGTGTCATTACAATTTATATGAGAAAGAAAGTGGAAATTTTAAAGATATGGTGTAGGCACAAGTTTCCTTTTTTCTTTTTCAAGAGAAAGAAAAGACAATGAGAAATGCTGTACAAGAATGTCATGACCCAAGTTTCAGAAAAAAATGGATAAATGGTTTATAATAGTAAATGATATGAGTAAAAAAAGAAACCATATTATTATTATTATTTAACCAATTTGCATTGTTGTACAGCCAAAATCAATAAATATTGTAAAGCAATTATCCTCCAACTAGAAAGAATAAAAAAATAAATAGCTCAGGTTTTAATCTTGAATTTCTAGTTTTTTTTTTAAGTGTAAGCTTGCCTTTTGGCCAAAACTGTATTATTCTGCTCTGTATATCCTTTTGTCCATATCAAAGGTTGGGAGGTAATTAGTATTCCTATTCCTTTCAGATTTGTCAGTTGCTGTATGCATTTCAGCCAGTTCATGTTTTGTTTTGAACCTATTTGATGAAGATTCAGAAACTCCAGTACTTTGGCCACCTCATGTGAAGAGTTGACTCATTGGAAAAGACTCTGATGCTGGGAGGGATTGGGGGCAGGAGGAGAAG
>SJYX01001173.1:120406-136224 GCA_006410675.1 Oreotragus oreotragus | reverse complement strand
GGTCTTCCACTAGATTTTGCCAGACCAAGATGTAAGGAGCTTGGTCTGGATGGCCCTGAGGGTCAGGAGCCATTATTTTTTCTTTAATCACCTGGATAACCAGCAGGCCGAAAGTTCCCTCTGGTGGCCAGCCGATTTGGAATGTTGGCCATTCTGATGAGCAGAGAGTCTTCAATTTGCTCTTTTTCACTAGCATCGACAGATTTTGAGCCTTGGACTTGAAATCAGAGAAATGATCAGTCATTACAGACAGTGGTGTAGAATAGTTTTGACCCATGACTGCAGCACTCACAATAAGCCCACAAAAAGCAAGCACTGCGCCGGCACATAGAAAAAGGCGACAGACAGAAGACAAACAAATATCGGCCGAAAACAAGGAACTAGGTTTATCCCGGGTTGTTGTTGTTGTGTTCCCCAAATTACCTTACCGAAGGGTGTCCACTGCCCACCAGATTCAGGATCGGGAGAGATGCTCTCTCCCGTTCCCTTACAGAACAGCTCACAGATTTAGTTGCCTTCCAGCTCTAATGCTGGGCCTCAGATTTATGCTGGCCAGGCGACTTTTTCGCCCCCTGACCTGATGCTGGCGTCCAGATTTATTTCCTCCTAGTGAGGCTTCCCTTATGCCTGGAAGGTGTTGTTCTTCTCAGTCAGGGGATCCCAGACGAGCCCCCAAATGTTATGCCCGCAGTCCAAGTCCCCAAAACTGAGAAAACAAGACATCCATGGCAATGCAAAAGCAAAAAGGGAATTTATTTCTGACTCGAGCCAGGGCTCTCGCCTCATCCAATGCAGTGGAGTGGAGCAAGAGCCCTGAGCCCCGAGCCTCGAATTACAGCAATATTTATAGGTTTAGAACAAAGACAGGGAGTTGGCAGGGGTGGATTGGTTGTAGGTGTTATTAGGCATTTATTAATTGGCTAATTTTTTGCACACGTGGGCTTTCATCGAGGATTTTCATCCTCATCTTGATAGGCTCACACCAGGCTACGGGGAGTATGCTGCTTGGTCGAAGCCCAGAGGATGAGATGACCTCAGTCCCTCCTTGGCAATGGCTCAGCTCCTCTGCAGAGGAGGCTTAGGCCTACTCTGGGCCCCTAAAACCTGTCATGGCGCCTGTTTGGTCCTAACAGGTCTATTTTATCTGATATGAGGATTGCTATTCCAGCTTTCTTTGCTTCCCATTTGCATGGAATCTATTTTTCCATCCTCTCACTTTCAGTCTGTCTGGGTCTTTAGGTCTGAAGTGGGTTTCTTGTAGACAGCATATATATGGGTCTTGTTTTTGTATCCATTCTGTGTTTTGGTTGGAGCACTTAATCCATTTACATTTAAAGTAATTATTGATATATATGTTCCTATTACCATTTTCTTAATTGTTTGGGGTTGATTTTGTAAATCTTTTTTCTCCTCTTGTATTTCTTGACTATATAAGTCCCTTTAACATTTATTGTAAAGCTGGTTTAGTGGTACTGAATTCTCTTAACTTTTGCTTGTCTGAAAAGCTTTTTATTTCTCCATTAGTTTTGAACGAGATCCTTGCCAGGTACAGTAATGTTAATTGTAGATTTTTCCCTTTCAGTACTTTAAATATATCCTTCTATTCCTTTCTGGCCTGCAGAGTTTCTGTTGAAAGATCAGCTGTTAAGTGTATGGGGTTTCCCTTGTATGTTACTTGTTGCTTCTCCTTCGCTGATTTTAATATTGTTTCTCTGTATTTAGTCTTTGTTAGTTTGATTAGTATGTGTTTTGGTGTGTTGATCTTTGTGTTTATCCTGTATGGGACTCTTTGTGCCTCTTGAACTGGACTGACTATTTTCGTTTCCATGTTGGAGAAATTTTCAACCATAATCTCTTCAAAAATTTTCTCATACCCTTAATTTTTCTGTTTTTCTTCTGGGATCCCTATAATTTGAATGCTGGTGAATATAATATTGTCCCAGAGGTCTCTGAGACTATCCTCAGCTCTTTACATTCTTTTTACTTTATTCTTCTCTTCAGAAGTGATTTCCACCATTTTATATTCTAACTCACTGATTCATTCTTCTGCTTCAGATATTCTGCTATTGATTTCATCTAGAGTATTTTTAATTCCAGTAATTGTGTTGTTTATCTTTGTATGTTTATTCTTTAATTCTTCTAGGTCTTTGTTAATTGATTCTTGCATTTCCTCCATTTTGTTTTCGAGGTTTTTTTTTTTTTTTTTAAATCATCTTTACCATCATTATTCTGAATTCTTTTTCAGGTAGTTTGCCTATTTCCTCTTCATTTATTTGGACTTCTGGCTTTCTAGTTTGTTCCTTCATTTGTGTAGTATTTCTCTGCCTTTTTATTTATTTATTTTTTAAACTTATTGTGTTTGAGATCTCCTTTTCCCAGGCTTCAAGTTTGGATTGTTTCTTCCTGTTGGTTTCTGCTGGTGGCTTAGAGGGTAAAGTGTTGCCTTTACCCTTTCCAACAAAAGGAACTAGATGATGTTCACACATGGAAAACATGTCTATGTCCTTCACAATCACCATCTCATCATGGTCTTCATCAAATATAGCATCATTTAGAACTTCTGTTTTTGTAGAGGTAGACGGAAACTTCTAGGGGAAATTACACACAAAAGGAAAATTATACCTAATGAAATTTCTTTTGCATGAATGATAATAGTAATTAGCACTATCCTGGATGTTTTGTGATCAGCACCAAAAATTAGAGTTCTCTGAGGAAGTCAGAATTGCACATCCAATGCATCGTCTGGAGGACAGCATTTAAAAATGATGGAAGAAGACTTAGAACACTGAACATGTGTCCAACTTAAGTGACAGGAGACAGAGGATGGGGTCTGCCTACTGCTTTCAAAATTAAGACAGAAAAAGACAGAGAGAGTGAAACCTAACAAGGCATCCAGAAACCATACTGTTTTAACTTTTAAAAATTGTTTATTTTATTAAGGCAAGTTTACTTTCAATGAAAATTATAGATAGATCTTAAGGGCATCGTTTGATGTTTTAACCTATATTCCATCATTCCAGAAACTTCCCTCATTCCCCTTTCCAAAAGTCGTTGCTCACAGGCTACCAATGTTCTGTGTTTCTTTCATCATGGATCAGTTTTTCTATTTCTAGAACTTTATTTAAATGAAATAACATGGCTCTTTTGTTTCCATTTTTGGATCATCATACTTTCTTTCTTTTTTTTTTTAGATTTAAGCACAATTGCTAGTATTCTTACTGTATTAATTTTTATTGATTTTAAGTATTTTTTGTATATGTATATCACAATATGTTCCTTCTTTCTCTTATTGATGAATGTTCTGGCTATGTCTAGTTTTGGGCTACCTTGGATGAAGCTGCTATGAATATTCTTATACACATATTTTTCAAACATTTGCTTTATCATTCTTTGGGTAAGTATGCATGACCATAACTGCTGAGTCATAGGATAGGTACGGGGCTTTCCTGGTGGCTCAGATGGTAAAGCATCTGCCTGCAATGTGGGAGACCCGGGTTCAATCCCTGGGTGGGAAGAGTACCTGGAGAAGGAAATGGCAACCTACTCCAGTATTCTTGCCTGGAAAATTCCATAGACTGAGGAGACTAGTAGGCTACATTCTATGGGGTCACAGTCAGACATGACTGGGCGATTTCACTTTTCACAGGATAGGTATATGTGCAATCTTATAAGAAACTGCCTAATGGTTTTGCAAAGAAACATTTTACATTCCTAACAGTAGTGTAAGTGTGAAAGTTTAGGTTAACCACATCCCTGTCAATATTTAACTAACTGCTGTTGGTTAACCAACGTTCAATTTTAAACCACAACATTCAGGCCAACTACTATTAATCTCTTACATTTTAGACATTTTAGTGAGTTTGTAATAATATTTAAAGATGGTTTTAGTTTGAGTTTCATTTGTAATCAAAGGTCCTGAACTCTTCTTCATATGCTTATTGGCCATTTTCAGATATTTCTTTTCAAAGTGTTCAAGGTTTTTGCCCATTAAAAAAAATTAGTCTGTCTTTTTTACTGTTAAGTATAGAGGTTCTTATTGTATTCTGGAAAGAGGTCCTTTATTATATCTATATATTGTGAAATTGTCCCTTTGTCTATGGTTTTACCTATTTATTCTCTTATAGTTTTTTCTTTTATGAGCTGAAGTGCTGAATTTTGATGAAATTGAATTTATCATTATACGTTTATGATGAGTGCCTTTTGTGTCCATACAAGAAATTTCTGCTTAATCCAATGAAGGTATTCTCCCATGTTTTCTTATAGAAGCTTTCTATATTTTTTTCCTTTGGTCTATGATCCATTCAAAATTAACTTTTGTGTATGGGTGAGATAAGGATTGAGATGCAATCATATAGATATCTAGTTGTTTCAGTACAATTTGTTGAAAAATATTTTCTTTCCCCCATGAATTGCTTTGGTGCCTCTATAAGTGAGGGTGATTTCTGTACTCTTTTCCATTCCTTTTTAAAACTGACTTTCTTCCAACACCAAAATACTTTGATTACTGTGGTTTCATATTAAGTATTATGACATGAGAATGCAAATCTTCCAACTAGAACCTACGGAGATTGTTTTATCTGCTCTAGGTCCTTTGTACTTCCCAATAAATTTTAGAATCAACTTGTCAATTTCTACAAAAAGCCTACTGTGCTTTTATTGGGAATGTGTTAAATATAGAGATTAATCTGAAGAGAACTGACATCTTAAAAATACTGAATCTTCCAAGGCTGAAAGAAGATATATCTCTCCATTTATATTTATATTTTAAATTTCTCTCAGAAAGTTGATGTGCCTTTTGGTGTAGAAGTACATCTTTTATTACATTTATATCCAAGTGTTTTATTTTTTTAATACAATTGCAAAATGTATTACTTAAAAATTTTCCAATTGTTTACTGCTTGTTTTACAAATAAACTGATATTTAGGTATATTATACCTGTCTTTTATAATTGTACTAAGTTTGCTTACTAGCTCTGGTAGGTATTTTGCATATTTCTTATGATTTCCTATGTATACATCACATCTGGAAAAAACCAGTTTTATTNTCCAATTGTTTACTGCTTGTTTTACAAATAAACTGATATTTAGGTATATTATACCTGTCTTTTATAATTGTACTAAGTTTGCTTACTAGCTCTGGTAGGTATTTTGCATATTTCTTATGATTTCCTATGTATACATCACATCTGGAAAAAACCAGTTTTATTTTCCAATCTGTATGGCTCATATATCTTTTTCTTCTTTGAGTACACTAGCTACGAGCTTCAGTCTTATTTTGAATAGAATTTTAAGAGCAAATAATGACTTAACAACTTCCAAGTTTAATGAAAAACTGCAGTCCTAAGCAGCATAAATACAAAAAAGGCTACATTATAGTAAAATATCTAAAAACCAAGTTTATAAGAGAAAATCTTAAAAGATATATTTGTTATATGGGAGCAAAGGTAAAAATTATCATTAGTTCTCATCAGAAGTAATGCAAGCCTGAATGCCACGGACTAACATTTTCAAAGTGATAAACAGTGGAACAAAAGCTGTCAACCTTGCATTTCTGCATTCATTCTTTTTCTTTTTTTTTTAATGGAGGTAAAATAAAGACACTTTCAGATAAACAAAAGCTAAGAGAATTTGTCTCTGTCGGCTTTCCTAGTGGCTCAGATGGTAAATAATCTGCCTGCTGTGTGGGAGACTTGGGCAATCCTTGGGTTGGGAATATCCCCTGGAGGAGGGCATGGCAACCCACTCCGGTATTCTTGCCTGGAGAATGTCCATGGACAGAAGAGCCTGTTGGGCTACAGCCCATGTGGTCGGAGAGTCAGACACTACTGAGTGGTTAAGCACACAGGCTTATACTACGAGAAATGTTAACAGGATCTCTTCAGGATAATGGAGAAGTGTATTAGTAGATATTTGGACCTACCTGATGGAATGAAGAGCAGCTAAAATGATAAACATGTTGGTATACATAAACATTTTTTTGAATTTGTTAATTTATTTAAAAGATATTTGACTATTCAGAGCAAACAAATATTTACAGTACATTGTAGGGTATCTAACACTTGGAGAAGTGAAATGTATGATGATATTACTGCAAAGTGGAGATTGGAATCATTATCTAAATGTTATAGCTTTAAAAATAAGATGTCATAGTATTAATTCAGGGTAGAAAGTGTTTCAGTTAAAGATGCACATTGTAATTGTTAGAGCAATCGCTAAATACTTAAACAAAATGTTATGACTAAAGTATTCAACAAAAGAGATTAAACAAAATTTAAAAAATCAGTTACTCCAAAAGAGTGTGAACCTTTCACTTGGTGGCATAGAATTACATATCCTTTTAAAAATAATAGGCTAACAGTAATATAAGCTAAAAGTTTCAAATATTATTTATTGCTTCTGACTTTTTAGCTGTCAGTAATTCTCTTTAATTTTTAATAAGGAATATAATTTCTTTAATTTTTAATTAAAGAAGTCTTTAATTCTCTGAAAAATTCAATTTCTTCAACTGAAAAACAAGTGATTAGATGATATGATTTCTAAGATCCCAGTGATTCTTCATATATCTAGTTTTTAAGACTTGCCCTTTAATTTAATTATTATTTGAGCAGAATTTCAACCAGTCCTTTCTTCAGTGGGAAGCAGAGTCTGGTGTAACCCATGTTGCTTGTGTGTTTTCAGATTTATGTGGGTCCAGGAAAATAGGCATGCTTGAGGTCTCCCTGGTAGCCTCATTATCGATGAGAATCTGCTTTCACCTGACTTAATGGTTTCCTTAATTGAGCCAAGGAGTGCAGAAATGATAGTTTCACTTTACTGAGAGCATCTTATGATCTCAGTGGCATTNGTCTCCCTGGTAGCCTCATTATCGATGAGAATCTGCTTTCACCTGACTTAATGGTTTCCTTAATTGAGCCAAGGAGTGCAGAAATGATAGTTTCACTTTTCTGAGAGCATCTTATGATCTCAGTGGCATTTGTGGCTTCCTGAATAATTAATCTGGGACTAGGATAGCATTTCTTACTGTAACCTGTAAGTCGCCTGTGTTACCACTCCATGGCCATAAAATAGGTTATACTCCCTTTTGTATTTTCAGCATGCTGCTGCTGCTGCTAAGTTGCTTCAGTCCTGTCTGACTCTGTGTGACCCCACAGATGGCAGCCTATCAGGCTCCCCTGTCCCTGGGATTCTCCAGGCAAGAGCACTGGAGTGGGTCGCCATTTCCTTCTCCATTTTCCAGCATGAGCCTGCACCAACTTGCTGGAAATTAACCATTCCAGAATCTGGTGGTTTCTACAACTAGGTGTCCAACCGGGAACAAATTGCACAAATACCTCTTTATGGTCCCTTCAACTTGTCATCACTCTGCTTCTGAAGCTTGTAATGTGGCTGTTCTTCAGGTTCTCTTGCTTTGTCTCTGTGTGTCTGTCTTTCCCTCTTTCTGTGTCTCTCTTATTCTTCCGCTCTTGGCCATGAAGGGGGCAAAATTCTACAGCTAAATCCCCTCAGCATAATTGAGACCATGACTGTGACTTTTAACAGACTTTGCTGAATGAAAAATGTAATTTTGTTTTCCTGTCTCTAATGTGCAGCAAGGTTGTAATGAGTTGAGGGAACTACTGATTGTTCTTTTATTATTCGTGTTTGCTGTGAATATCTCTTGCATGTTTTAAAAATCTTTAAAAATCACTTTTCACAGATACTTGAAGTTTAATGTGACCAAATTTAGCAACTTTAATTTACAAATTCTGTTTGCTATTCCTTGTTTAAGAAGACCTTTCCTATTTTAGTAGGAAAAGATATATACTATATTTTCCTCAATTCTTTTAGCTTTTTTTTTTTTCGCTTTTTGTTTTATGTGACATGAGTTGGGACCTAGCTTTCTTTATTTTTTAAGTAGATAATCACTGGTTCCAACAGTTCTTAGTTAATAGTTGCTTCTTCTAACTTGAAATGTCAATTTTGTAGTATACTAAAATACATACCTTGTACATATGGGTTTGTTTTGAGCTATTTATTCTATATAAGTGATTTATTTGTCTAATCCTATAATTAGCTACCATATATTATAATTCTTAATATTTGCTAATCCTTTCTCAGTTTTCTTGGCTGTTCTTACATGTTTACATTTTCATATTAATTCTGGAATTAGATTGTCAATTTAAAAAATTCTTTGAGGCTTTTATTAAAATTGAATCAACTTTATAGATTAATTTGGAAAGTTTTATGTCTTTGCAATATTGAGTTTTCCTTTTCAATACCATATGATATTTTCCCACTTATTCTGGATTCTTTTTATGTCCTTCAATAAAATTTTATAGTGTTTTCCATAAAAGTCTTACATGCTTCTTATAAAGTTTATTCCTAGAAATTTTATAGCATTTGCTTCTTTTATGGTAAATAGAATCTTTTAATAGAAAATATATTGACTGTGGTATATTGCTCTTGTACCTTGTATATTTCCTTCCTGATCTTTCTTGTTAGTTTAGTAGTTAAAGCTTATATGTTTTTTAAGTGGGAAAAACCTACTGACAATGAGGCAGAAATCAGACATGAACATTTTTCCAGTTTTGTTTGTGTAAAAAGAAAAAACTAAGATTTTAAAACATAAAAATATTTGAAAATATCTGAGACAGTGTTTGAAATACATGAGACAAACACTATATGATTACTTCTGCATAGAATCTAAAATACAAAGGAAATGAACAAACACAACAAAATGGAAACAGAGTCACAGATTCAAGAATGAACAGGTGGTTTCTAGAGGGGACGGAGATGAATGAAATAGGTGGAAGATTATGAGGTACTAATGTCCACTAACGAAATGAATGAATCATGAGGATTAAACGTACAGCATGGGAAAGGGTCAATAATAACGTAAGCTCTTTGTATAGTGACAAGTTACTCTACTTATCCTGATGATCATTTAGTAATGTATAGAGATATTGAATCAATATGTTGTGCACCAGGAAACACCACAGTGTCGTAGGTAACATATCTCAAGAATAAACATATTAAAGGAGATAAGAGGGGAAGAGACAAATTAGGAGTTTGAGATTAACATAATACACAGTACTGTATATGAAATGAACAAGCTACTGTATAGCATAGGGAACTGTATTCAATATTTTATAATAACATAACAGAAAATAATCTGAAAAAATACTAGACATAAACATATATGTATAACTGAATCACTTTGCAATGCACTTGAAACTAACACAACACTGTAAATGAACAAAAAAGGACAAACAGAGAAATAAAGGGAGATCAGATTTGTGGTTATCAGAGGTGGCAGTGGTGGGAGATGGAGGTGGGGAGGAGTGAATGAAGGTGATCAAAGGTACAAAGTTCCAGTTATGAAGGGAAGCTAAGTACAGAGGGTGTAATGTACAACACGATTACTATAATTGATTAAGAGAATAAATCCTGAGTTCTCATCACAAGGAAAGATCTTTGTTTCTTCTTTAAAAAATTTGTTTCTATACAAGATAATAGAGGTTCACTAAATTTGTTGTAGTCATCATTTCATGACGTATGTAAGTCAGAACAATATGTTGTACACCTTAAGCCTGTACAGTGCTATATGTCAATTATGTAATAATAACACTGGAAAGAAAATCCCAAATTGACAAAGGCAAAAAATGATAATCCTCATTGTTGTCATTAGTTTAGAGAGTCTTTTATACTGAAGACCTTTTTAAGAAGACTTTTTATTAATGGATTTTAGAAACCCTGAAAGGGTCCTACACTTTGATGAAGAATTTAATTTTTTAAGAAATTCTAAGATAAGCATTTCTGAGGCATATTAATGATATTAATGATATGAACAGCAAGGATTTTCAGTGGTTTAAACAGTTTCACAAATGCTTACTTAAATAAAACTTTTAATTATGAGAATTTCTCAGAATTTTAATGTGCTAATGTATATTATAACCTTTTATATTCCCAAAAGATATAAACAAACACTCTTGTCTAAACTTATTTGACTACAGAACCATTTTGTGGGGGGGACTACTTCAAGAGATCAAACCATCATATATTACGGTTTGAGAAATATTATCTTAATGACATTATTATGAAAGCCTATAAAACTGAGCTATACAGATGTTCATAACAACATTGCATAAAAAGCAAAGGTAGTTAACACTTCATAAATGTTTGAGTGGGCTCACTATAAATAAAGAATCTAGATCTCTTTAATTGAATACTGTAGTAATAAAATATGTTTTAGAAGAGTAATTAATGCAGAAAGTGTTTGTGATATTTTATAAAACCGCTAGACCATTCAGATATGACCTAAATCAAATCCCTTATGATTATACAATGGAAATGAGAAATAGATTTAAGGGCCTAGATCTGATAGATAGAATGCTTGATGAACTATGAAATGAGGTTCATGACATTGTGCAGGAGACGGGAATCAAGACCATCCCCATGGAAAAGAAATGCAAAAAAGCAAAATGGCTGTCTGGGGAGGCCTTACAAATAGCTGTGAATAGAAGAGAAGTGAAAAGCAAAGGAGAAAAGGAAAGATATAAGCATCTGAATGCAGAGTTCCAAAGAACAGCAAGAAGAGATAAGAAAGCCTTCTTCAGCGATCAATGCAAAGAAATAGAGGAAAACAACAGAATGGGAAAGACTAGAGATCTCTTCAAGAGAATTGGAGATACCAAGGGAACATTTCATGCAAAGATGGGCTCGATAAAGGATAGAAATGGTATGGACCTAACAGAAGCAGAAGATATTAAGAAGAGGTGGCAAGAATACACAGAAGAACTGTACAGAAAAGATCTTCACGACCCAGATAATCATGAGGATGTGATCACTAATCTAGAGCCAGACATCTTGGAATGTGAAGTCAAGTGGGCCTTAGAAAGCATCACTAAGAACAAAGCTAGTGGAGGTGATGGAATTCCAGTTGAGCTGTTTCAAATCCTGGAAGATGATGCTGTGAAAGTGCTGCACTCAATATGCCAGCAAATTTGGAAAACTCAGCAGTGGCCACAGGACTGGAAAAGGTCAGTTTTCATTCCAATTCCAAAGAAAGGCAATGCCAAAGAATGCTCAAACTACCGCACAATTGCACTCATCTCACACGCTAGTAAAGTAATGCTCAAAATTCTCCAAGCCAGGCTTCAGCAATATGTGAACCGTGAACTCCCTGATGTTCAAGCTGGTTTTAGAACAGGCAGAGGAACCAGAGATCAAATTGCCAACATCCGCTGAATCATGGAAAAAGCAAGAGAGTTCCAGAAAAACATCTATTTCTGCTTTATTGACTATGCCAAAGCCTTTGACTGTGTGGATCACAATCAACTGTGGAAAATTCTGAAAGAGATGGGAATACCAGACCACCTAACCTGCCTCTTGAGAAATCTGTATGCAGGTCAGGAAGCAACAGTTAGAACTGCACATGGAACAACAGACTGGTTCCAAATAGGAAAAGGAGTACGTCAAGGCTGTATATTGTCTCCCTGCTTATTTAACTTATATGCAGAGTACATCATGAGAAACGCTGGACTGAAAGAAACACAAGCTGGAATCAAGATTGCCGGGAGAAATATCAATCACCTCAGATATGCAGATGACACCACCCTTAGGGCGGAAAGTGAAGAGGAACTAAAAAGCCTCTTAATGAAAGTGAAAGAAGAGAGTGAAAAAGTTGGCTTAAAGCTCAACATTCAGAAGACGAAGATCATGGCATCCGGTCCCATCAGTTCATGGGAAATAGATGGGGAAACAGTTGAAACAGTGTCAGACTATTTTTTGGGGCTCCAAAATCACTGCAGATGGTGACTGCAGCCATGAAATTAAAAGATGCTTACTCCTTGAAAGAAAAGTTATGACCAACCTGGATAGTATATTCAAAAGCAGAGACATTACTTTGCTGACTAAGGTATGTTCAGTCAAGGCTATGGTTTTTCCTGTAGTCATGTATGGATGTGAGAGTTGGACTGTGAAGGCTGAGCGCTGAAGAATTGATGCTTTTGAACTATGGTGATGGAGAAGACCTTTGAGAGTCCCTTGGACTGCACGGAGATCCAACCAGTCCATTCCGAAGGAGATCAGAATTTCTTTGGAAGGAATGATGTTAAAGCTGAAACTCCAGGACTTTGGCCACCTCATGCGAAGAGTTGACTCATTGGAGAAGACTCTGATGCTGGGAGGGATTGGGGGCAGGAGGAGAAGGGGACGACAGAGGATGGAACGGCTGGATAGCATCACGGACTCGATGGACGTGAATCTGAGTGAACTCTGGGAATTGGTGATGGACAGGGAGGCCTGGTGTGCTGCGATTCATGGGGTTGCAAAGAGTTGGACATGACTGAGTGACTGAACTGAACTGAACTGAAAGCATTAACTATAGTAATTAGGATACTTTGGGGTAGATGCATGCATAGAAATATGGAAGGAGAATTGTCAAAATGTTAATAGGTGTAATTGCTATTTTGTAATTATTTGTGACTCTGATTTTCTTTTTCTCATTTGTTCTTCTTATAATGTACACAGATCATCTCTTAAATTGTAAGAAAAATGTTTTTATGTTATTGCAAAAGATTTGTCTTTTATAGCTCTGTAAATTAATGTCAAATGTGCTTCTTGCACCCCTCCATTTAAGGTGTAATTGCTATTTTGTAATTATTTGTGACTCTGATTTTCTTTTTCTCATTTGTTCTTCTTATAATGTACACAGATCATCTCTTAAATTGTAAGAAAAATGTTTTTATGTTATTGCAAAAGATTTGTCTTTTATAGCTCTGTAAATTAATGTCAAATGTGCTTCTTGCACCCCTCCATTTCTCTTTTTTGGGGGGGTTAGTCTCTATTAAATTCTTTCTCACTGAACATTTTTTTACTTGTTTCTTCATTTAATAGTGTGTACAGCTGTCCTCATACTTTCAAGGTGACATTTCATACATGAATTTTTTTACTGACACTTTATCTTTGGTGCAGGAAATAATACCCTTTTAAAGCATCTGTTGCATTTTAAAATGTGTATTCAGATCATATCTTCTGCTTTAATTATTAACCTCATAACTGAGGTTGCATGAAATTTGAACACTCCCTAGTTCTGAGGACATTATGATATATGTAGAGCTGGCTGACAAGGGCTTTGACTCAGGAAGAATTCATATTTTGTTGTAATTCTTTTTGCTTTCCAACTCTATTCATAAAACTGTGGATGCTCTTTGAAGGAACCACTATGCAACTGGGCAACTGGGCAACTCTTTGAAGGAATCACCAATATCCTTGTTTTCATTTTGAACTAGGCTCACACATGTAAAAAGCTTCCTCACTGGCTCAGCGGTAAAAAATTTACCTGCAATGCAGGAGACACAGATTTGATCCATGGGCTGGGAAGATCCCCCGGAGGAGGAAATAGTAACCCACTCTAGTATTCTTGCCTGGAAAATCCCATGAACAGAGGAGCATGGCAGGCTACAGTCCATAGGTTTGCAGAGTTGAACACAGCTGAGTACTCACGCACATGTTTAAAAAGCTCCTTTTCACTGTTTTTGTACTTTTGATGTCAGCTTTTCTGGCCTCATTCTCATTCCAGTTCCTTATACGGTCCCCATGTCCTTATCAGTAGCAACTCATGTTTTGAACTTTCTCCACCACACTTCTCTCTCCCAAGTATAATTCTGTTTTTTCTTTCATTATCATGAAGCATTTCCCTCAGTTCTTTGACTTTGGGAACCAACCTCATAAACTTCTCTGTTCTAGTTTAACTCTCAAGGAAACCACAGGACAACTCTACGTTTAGTGTCAGGGACATGTCTCAGGCCCCAGAGAATCTTCTTTCTCTGTAGGCATCCCAGTTCAGGCTGCTACTTCCTCTTTTTAGTGATCAACCGTTTACTGCAGCCTGGGTTTCTTCACTCCTCAGGACTCAGATTCAGGAGACGGGGAAAACTTTCCAGATTTACTTATTTTATTATTGTAATATAATTGCTTTACAATGTTGTGTTGTTTCTGGTGGACAACTACATGAATCAGCTCTAAGTGTATATGTCAGTTCAATTCAGTCGCTCAGTCATGTCAGACTCTTTGCGACCCCATGAATCGCAGAACGCCAGGCCTCCCTGTCCGTTNACCAGGCTCCTCCATCCATGGGATTTTCCAGGCAAGAGTACTGGAGTGGGATGCCATTGCCTTTTCTGAGCTTCCCACTAGCTATCTATTTTACGCATGATAGTATGTATACATCCAGATTTAAAGAGTAGCGGGAACAAAGGCACAGAAGAGGGAAGCAAAATGGCATCTAAAACTTTTGGGAATGGCTAAAGTATAATAACTGATGGGGAGTGGGGTAATATAGTAAAGGGATCCAATCAGGAAGGATCCAGTGGTCCATATGGCGGGAGTATGAATTTTAACCAGAAGGATCCAGTGACCTCTTAAATAAGCAAATAACTTGACTGCATTTATATATCAGAAAGATCTTGTGAGATATCATGAAATAAAGGGAACTGAGGTTGGGGGCTGAGTATTGGTGGAGGAAATTGATTAGAAGGTTAATGAAGACTTGATATTTGGACAGAGGAATGTTATTAGATAAAAATGTTGGTAGGAGACTTGAGAAATGAGTTGGCAATGATCAAAAACCCAACGCAAAAGTTTTTTTTTCCATGCAAATTTTAGTATTATTTGTTCTAGTTCTGTGAAAAATGCCATTGGTATTTTGATAAGACTTGCATTGAATCTACAGGTTGCTTTGGGTAGCCTGCCTGTAACTTTGTATCTGGAGAAAGTGCCAGCAAGTCCCTGCCTCTTGGGTTCATGCCCTAAAATTTGATTGAATCTCCTTCATGTATGACCCAGGTGCTTTCAAACTGCTGCCTCTGCACCAGGACTGAGAGTGTAAAGAGTTTTGTGTTCCTATTTAAAATTTATTTTTTGTCCATATCAAGGGACATACAGGATCTTAGTTCCCTGATCAGGGAGGGAACCTTTGCCCTCTGCACTGGGAGCTCTGAGTTATTAACTTCTGGACCATGAAGGAAGTCCCTTTGTGTTCCTTTTAAGAGTGAAGTGTGGCTCTTCTGGACCTGAGCCCTGCTGGTTTTTAAAGCCAGACCTTAGGGGGCTTGTCTTCCCAGTGCAGGTTCTCTGGACATGGTATCCAGTTGTGGGGTGTGGATCTCTTGCTCCTCAGGGAGGACCTCCACACTGTAGATGACCCTCCTGCTCGTGTGTTGCCATGCCAGTGCTATGGGTTGAGGCCAGAACTGCCCCTCTGCTCTTGTATGTGCTACATCACTTCACTCATGTCTGACTCTTTGCGACCCTATAAACCGAAACCTGCCAGGCTCCTTTGTCCATGGGATTCTCCAGGCAAGAATACTGGAGGGGGTTGCCATTTCCTCCTCCAAGGGATCTTCCTGACTCAGGAATCGAACCCATTGTCTCTTGTCTCCTGTATTGGCAGGCAGGTTCTTTACTACTAATACCACCTGGGAAGCCTGTCTCTGCTCCTCTTAAGCCATCTCAGTGTGGTTTTATCTTTCTATCCTTAGTTATAGGAGATTGCTTTTGCTAGGCTTCAGGTCATTCTTAGAGATAGTTGCTCTATATGTAGTTTTGGTGAGTTCGTGGAAGGTGCCGAGTTTAGGATCTTCCCACTCCTCCAACTTGTTCCTTTTTCATTTAATTTGTATGCATGTGAGAGTTGGACTATAAAGAAAGCTGAGTGCCAAAGAATTGGTGCTTTTGAACTGTGGTGTTGGAGAAGACTCTTGAAAGTCCCTTGGACTGCAAGGAGATCCAACCAGTCCATCTTAAAGGAGATCAGTCCTGTGTGTTCATTGGAAGGA
>SJYX01001173.1:94024-116646 GCA_006410675.1 Oreotragus oreotragus | reverse complement strand
TGCAAGGAGATCCAACCAGTCCATCTTAAAGGAGATCAGTCCTGTGTGTTCATTGGAAGGAATGATGTTGAAGCTGAAACTCCAATACTTTGGCCACCTGATGTGAAGAGTTGACTCTTTGGAAAAGACCCTGCTGCTGGGAATGATTGGGGGCAGATGGAGAAGGAGACGACAGAAGATGAGATGGTTGGACGGCATCACCGACCCAATGGACATGGGTTTGGGTGGACTCTAGGAGTTGCTGGTGGACAGGGAGGCCTGGTGTGCTGCGATTCATGCGGTTGCAAAGAGTTGGACATGACTGAGTGACTGAACTGAACTGAAGGACAGACAGATATGTGTTAAAGACTCCAACTGTTCTGACACGTATCTAGGTCACCTTGCTTTTAGTTTGTATATTTTGATATTGTTATACAACTTGCAGTATTTCAAGAGTTTTATATTTCATCAAATAGAACTGAAAGACAAATAGTTTTTTCCTTTGTTGATCCTCATTACCAGTTTTGCATCCTAAAGACAATCGAAGCTTAATTATTTCTTGTTAATTTTTTTATTGGAATATAGTTGATTTACAATGTTGTGTTAGTTTCTTCTGTAGAGCAAAGTGACTCAATTATTCATATATGTATATCCACTCTTTTATGGATTCTATTCCCATATAGGTCATTACAGAGTACTGTATAGAGTTCCCGGTGCTATATAACAAGTGTTCTACCATAGCTAATAGCTGTCTATTTTATGGATGTCATGGTGTGTATATGTCAATCTCAAGCTCCCAGTTTATTCCTCTCTTGCTACTTTCCTCTGTGGTAGCCACAAATTTGGTTTCTACATCTGTGACTCAACTTGTGTTTTGTAAATAAGTTCTTTTGTACCGCTTCTTTAGATTCTACATATGAGCGATGTCATATGATATTTGTCTTTGTGTGTCTGACTTAATTATTTCTGTTTGTTCTGGTTTGTTTTTTATTTCTTAACCAGTCTCCTTTCAAATGTGTAAATGCCCTGAGCTCTCTCTCTCACTCCAGATCTATGGGTTTGTTATCCCTCTGGCTGGAACCCTTTAACTCAGCTCTTCCTTAGGCTGTTTCTTCACTGTCTGGTCATTTCTTCAGAGATGCCTATGGAGACCACTCAATCTGTAATAGGCCCTGCCTTCCACTTCCTTTAAAAAAATTTTTACCTTGCTTTGTTTTCCTTACAGAAATCCATGGGATTTCCCATGCAAGAATACTAGAGTGGGTAGCCATTCCCTTCTCCAGGAGATTTTCCCGACCAAGGGATTGAACCTGGGTCTCCTGCATTGCAGGCAGATTCTTTATTGTCTGAGACACCAGGGAAGCCCCTTTCAGAACACATGATGGTAAGTCATCTTATTTATCTCCTTGTTTAAATATCAACAGCTAGTTGTTATTTATCCCATTAGCATGTAAGCTCCCAGAACACTTATAACTTCTCTCTTCAAACATCCTGGACCTTCAGACCTAGAAGAATAACAAGCATGTCGTTGGTGATCCATAAAAGTCTCTTGAATGAATGCAGCAGTATTGGACCCTTACCTCTCTAATATGCTGAAGTTGAAAGATCATTTTCATGTTCTGTGTTCTATCCTCAAGTTTGGTCCCATGATTTGAATTTACACTGGCTGCTTCTGCTCCTTGGAATACTTTTGCACTAGATATCCACAAGGCTCACCTTTTCACTTTTCCAAGAATTTGCTTAAATAAAATCTTCTCAGTGAGACGTTATCTGAGCACCTTTATTTAAAAGTGCAGGTCCCTTCCTACACCATCATTTCTGATTCATCTTACCATAGTTTTCTTTCCCTTAGAGCATGTGTCATCTTCAAACAACTGAAGACAGCATCCTTTATTTATTACGTTTTATTGGATGTCTTCCTCATCCACTCTTCACCCTAAACCTCTATGCTCTGTACTCTGAAGGTCAGCTTGCATGGACCTGAGCTCTTGACAGGATCGTCCTATACCGGCCAACTGACTTGACCCAGGTTCACTGTTCCTGTATGATGGCCCTCTCTTGATCCCATGTTTCTATAGTGGCTCCCTTCCTTAACCACAGGTCTATTGCATATTGTCTGTTTTTCTGCTTAATCATGGAAGCTCCTTGAAAAAAAGCAGTTTGTTGTCTGTCCATAGGTCTCATGCATCCTGAACAGTGCTTAATGCATATAAATGGTCAACAAATATTTGCTGAATGTTTAATGATCACTGACTCTGGGCTCAGAAAAATATTTAGCCCACTAATATTATTCCTTTTCTTCCCTTTTCCTATCCCCTATATTTTGACAACTATATTGTTATTTTTATTACCCTCCTGATTTCCTTCATAACTTTAAATAATATGATTAGAGCTTTATTTCTTATTCTATAAAATTTAGATCATGTCCTTTGGTTTCCTACTGTCTAAAATGAGAATATTAGGGCTGTTATCATACCCTCTACTTCTTCCATCTGTCTCACATTTCTATTTTATACTATTAGATTCAATATGCTTTGGTGGATTTTCTTGACCCTATTTTCCAATTTTTGTGTTAATTCTTCTATTTTAGGTACAATATTTTAAATTTCAAAGAGCCCTTTCTTAGATGGCTGTGTCTGTTTCATAGATATTTGATACATAGATATTATTCTTTAAAAAAACTTAAAAACTATACTTTCGAAGCAATGTCAACAGTAAAACTATCCCTCTTATTACAAAAGTCAATTAGTAAATTTTACTGCCTCCAATTTTTCTTCACTCATTTATTTTCTTTTGTCAGAAAAATTTGGAAATTTATTTGGAGTTTATTACTCTTATTTTAAAAATACTTTTAAAAAAGATTTAATCCCAGGTTAAGGCTACATATTTTATTCAAATAGTACTTTTGATATGTACAATAAAACATTTATATGAGATTTCTGGATTTAATTTTATATTTTACTATTTTTGCTGCTATTCCTCATAACAGTATATATTTTCAGAGTTTTAATGTTGCCTTTTTCCTATTACTTTGAAAATAGTTCTTTTTTTCCCAGAAAAATTATATACAGAGGTTATTATCTGAGTACTTGCATATTTGAGTGACTTTCTGTTGCATGTAAATGATAAGGTGGTTGGCTTTAGAATTCTTGGTCATGATATTTTCACTCAAAAGATCTTAGTTCTTTGTTCTTTGGCAATTAGAGTTGCTATAGACAATTGGGAGTTCAGCTCTCTATATTCTTTCTTTGTAGCTGCCTAGATGCTCGCATCATTAATTCTTCAAGCTTAAAGTTAAAAAAATCACTGGCATAAATCTAAATGTTAGTCTCTATCATGAATATTCTTTTCTAATGATCTGTCCTGCAAATTTTCAGATGTACATATAGGTGGGAAAATATTTCTTTTATGCAGTTGATTTTTGCTTTTATAATGTTGATTCTGATCTCACTGAAGCACTGAATATCCATATTTTAAGCTACAAGCTATTCATAATCTAATTTCTTCATTCTGATTGCTTTCATAATTTTTCATTTTAGGAGAATTCTCAAGTTTGTGCTTTAATCCATTTGGACTGCTATAAAAATACAGAATTTGTTTCTCACATTTCTTAAAATTTTTTTTTTTTTGGCTGTGCTGGGTGTTTGTTGCTTTGCTTGGACTTTCTCTAGTTGTAGCAAGCAGGGGCTACTCTTGGTTGCGGTGAATGGGCTTCTCATTGTGGTGACCTCTCTTGATTCAGAGCACTAGCTCTAGGCTTCAGTAGTTGCAGCATACAGGCTCAATAGTTGTGGCTTGCGGGCTCTAGAGCGTAGGCTTAGGAGTTGTGGCACAAAGGGTTAGTTGCTCTGTGGCTTGTGGAATCTTCCCGAACCCACGTTCCCTGTATTGGCAGGTGGATTCTTATCCACTGTGCCACTGGGGAAGTCCCTATTTTTCATATTTCTGAAGGCTGAGAAATCCAAGGTCATGGCATCAGGAGATTCAGTATTTGATAGCCTGCTGTAACCTTACATGGCAGAAGAGACAAGCTTAGTTTCTGGAGTTTAAGGGCACTGTTCTGCACACATAACCTAGTCACCTCTAAAAGTTTCCATTGCCTCATATCATCATCTTGGTGGTTGAGATATCAACATATGAATTTTGCAGGGACACAAACATTCAGATCATAGCAGTAAGTCTGTAATCTACAACAGAACATGGATTCTGTCCTTTATTACTGCCAACGCCACCTTGAATCTTATCATAGTTTCCCTGTGTTCTTTCCTTACAATGGCTTCTCAGTTTTAATTGTTATCATCTTTTACCTTTTGCTTTATGTTTGGTTATTCTTCAATTTCATTGGGATTATAAAACCAATGTTTACTAGAATAAATAATTTTAAAAAATATGTTCTTTCTCTGCCTTGTGTGCTGTATTTTTCTCTTTTATGCTGCTCCATTTATTTTTCAGATTTCATTGTTATTTTCTATTTATTCATCTTTCAGTAAGGAAAGGTCTATTGTTTTGTGATATTTGTCCTAGTACAGTGATTTCTCTTTGGGTTTCAGAACAAATAGAAATTGTTACTATTCTCTTGAGGTATCTTATGCTAATAAGTTGTGACTCATCTTCCATAGAGTGTGGGTTTTGTGGAATAACCTGGTCTAACAGGGACCCCCATCATTGCAAGTATTGTTCTCCTCTAGGGTTCTGGAACTGCTATACCAGTGGCTCTGTTCATACTGGAGGCAGTTGATTCTGCAAGTTTATGGGACAGATTAGGAGGCCTCATCCATATCTTCTTCAATGCAGAAGGTGTAGAAGTGGGTCTTTATCCTCCCTAGCCTTCTGACTGCTCTCTGGACACAGCAACTTTCTCAGGAAGAGAAACTGGGAATTGTCGATGTCTGTAAGAAACGTTGCAAGTAGACCAAAGTTCCCCACTAACTTTCCATCTCTTGTTTCTCAGACTGATGCCTGTTTTCTTTATTGCCATGCTTGTTGCATGTTTGGAGAAGTTTCCCAGCCTCCTATGAAACTTTTCCACAGTTAAACTCAGTGTCAGTCAGCCAATAAAATGTCACTTTCATAAAAGTGACTAGCTTCAGGAACAAGCTATAACTCAGGAGAAATGTACAATTTATAAATTGGGGTAAATAATAGTCCATTCCTCAAAGCTTTGTTGGAAGAATCAAATGAGATTCACCAGGGCTGCACACAGTAAACTCTCAGGAAAACCTAGCTCTATTATCTATATTGGGTATTTTTTTTAAAGATTTTTTTGATGTGACCATTTTTAAAGTCTTTATTGAATTTGTTACAATATTGCTTCTGGTTTATGTTTTGGATTTTTGGCCATGAAGCATGCGGGATCTTAGCTCCTTGACCAGGGATTGAACCTACATCTACTACATTGGAAGACCAAGTCTTGACCACTGGGCCTCTATCAGTTTTCAAGCTAAGGAGTTGGTGCTCTGTTTTCCTCCAACATTACTAATTGATTATTTTTCAATTGATTTATTATATGATTATAAACACCTAGTTTTAAATATAATTTTATGGGCTTCAATATCTTGTATTTCTTATTATTATTGATGCTCAGTGGAAAGAACATACCAGGTACCTGAAAGTATAAATCTAGAATAACCAATATCAAGACTTATTCTAGTAAAACTACTGGACTGTAAAGAGAAACAAAAAATCCGTTGGATGTCTAAATAGAAGAGATGTTTAAGGAGAAAAGTTAGATTATCATCAGACTTTTCAATGGTGATCTTTCATACATAAAGAAAATGCAGTAATGAAGATATTCAAGGAAAGAAAATGTGAGCTAAGGATTTTAACAGAAACTGACTTTCATTTATAAAGGACACAAACTGTAATTAACATGCATGAACTAAAGAAATATTGTTTCCATGAGCTTTTCTTGAGGAATCTACTAGAGAATATTCTAGATGAAAATGAGTAGGGAGATGTCAATGATGAGCATTAAGTTACCTGTAGAAATAAGACTAAATGAAGATTAAAAGAATAGTATGTAATAGCTATATGCCCTGATAATGTTAAAAAATTACTTAAAAAATAGGAGCAGAATGGGGTAAACATATGCAAAAGTTTTTAATTGGCTTAAGTGATCAAAATTGCTATATTAGTATCACTTTTCAAAGATTATTGTTTGTATAATGTGGGGTAGAACAAAAAGGAGTTGTGGGTTATTCTAGTTCTATCATGTTCTATGCCTTGAGAATTAAGATCCTCAGTGTGAGAAAATGCAGAAGTAATTTAGGACTGGGTAAAGGAAATTCCTCTAGTATTTATTTAAAAAGGAAATATGAATATGTATTCATGAGGCATCTTATCTTAAAAAAATGATCTCCCTTCTTCTCTTTCCTCTTATCTCTATTTTAGTTCTTGTTACTCAACTCAGGTCCTGCTGTTCATTCTCAAAAATCAATGCCCAAGAAGCAGTGGTCAGAGAACAATTTTTGATCAGAATGTTGGCAATCTGGGCAGATGGTGAACTCAGTGTCCCCCCAAACTAGCTCCAAAGATTCTGCTCAGCTGTGAAATTTTTTAAAGGGAAAAAGGAACGTAGCCTCAGTTAATCATTGAGATGGGGGTCAGAGTCACCACCATCGCTTGTTGCAGGGTGCAGGCTTGTTGACTTCTTGTGATCTTTCCTCAGAGGTTATCTTTTACATGCAGTGTGTTTGTGAGATTACTGAAGAGAAAGCTGGGAAAGAGATTTAGTCATCTGTAAAGTATTGGTTTTTCATTTTTACTTCTTTGATCTATGGAAAGAACCAATAGTTTAGGAAAGATATTGTGTAATCAGAAGATATGAAAGGTGTACTAGGGCCAGAGATGAATAGAGCATGGGGGTGCCTGATTTAAGGTTCCTGTCAAAACAAAGGGGCCTCCTGCAGCGAGTTCCATCCTGGAAAGAGGTCTTATAAATCCCCACTTGTCAGAACATCATTCCATTTCTATTAGGTTATGGATGGTTTGTCCTCTGTAACTTCTTCATGCTGACATAGGGTGTCATGTTCTTAGAATGGAAGATTTTGACGTGTCTGTAATAGCTCTTTGCTGACAGTTGTACTTGCCTGTTCATGTATATGGGCAGAACAATCTTCAATTATTTTGATGCTTGAAAAGTAAGTATAGATTATTATGAACAACAATGTTAATCCCATTCTCATTTTAAATTTATTTTTCTTACCTACACTTAAATTAGGTACTCTAGTGCAATATTGAATGAATAGTAGCAGGTATAGCAATTGAGTTTTATTCTTAGTTATGAATCCCTATAGTATTATTATAGATTTTTTTTTAATCAGGCGAGGCGGTTTATTTTATTTTTAGTTTGCAAATGGCTTAAAAATTTTAAAAAAATCAGTGTTGAATTTTATCAAATCCATTTTACATAAATCATGTATTCACTGCTTTCACATTTTTGAAATAGAAAAGCACATCAGTCCTATTCTCTTAAGGCCAGTTTTTGGAACTGTGCTAGTTACAGACTCAGTACTGCTCAAAATGGAACAGTTTGTCATGGCTGCAGTCTGGTCCTCAATCAGTTAGCTTTTTCCCTCTTGTGGCAGTTATAGTACCTGTAAAACAACTCAGGAATGGATCAGACACGGGATCTTTGACTCTATTGTGCTAATCACTAGCTACTTGAGCTTGCTCTTTTGTGACTCAGGGAGGCCCGGGAAACCAGCTTTTCTGGCTGGGACGTCAAGGGGGCTTTGAACTTCATGGAGGGATGGTGTACCACAAGGCACCACGTATCAGTTCCATTCAGTCCTCTAAAAAGGCCCAGAAAACAATATCCAGCCCCGTCTCAGTGAGTATCCCTAGCTTACCTTGATTGTTGTCTTGAAATACTGCTTTCCACTGAATTGTCTGTTTCTAGGTGGAAACAGGAAATAAACAGGATGAGACTGGAACACCTTGTCATGACAAATAACAAACAAGCTATTGGAGACACTACATTCATAAAAAATGACCCAGGAACAAAATTGTAGAGTCTTCTGCTGGCCAAATTTGGTCCAATATGTCCATAGTTTCTTCAGCATTTCGTTAGGAAAGTATTCATACATACAGCAATGTATATTTACCTTTCCTCCTATCCCTAGATTCTACTGTTAACCTTTTACTCTACTGGCTTTATCACACATCTATCTAGCTACCCAGGCCCCTTTCCATTTTAATGTATCTTGTTTTAGATGCATTTTAAAGTAAATTGTAGCTATTAGTAATCTTCTAAATACTCCAGCGTGAAAATATCCACTTTTAAAATGTAAATCTGGAAATCAAACACAAAGTTGACCCTGGTGACAGGCTAAGAGCACTGAGGTAGAGTTTAAAAGCAAAGAAAAAGGAAATCTAACAAAGACAGAAATTAAAGGCAGCTGGAAAGATGTTCTTAATTTTGACAGTTTTGTCTGGGGCCATTCATGGGTGGATGGATTTTTTCCTCTTCCAGTCTAAGCCATTCATCTTCACACATTTTTCCCTTTGCTGTCTGTGACTTTAATGCTTTTGGTTCTTTTGCATAATTGAGTAGGAAATTCTCCATATTGTATTTTCACCTAGGGTGAAGTAGCTGCTTTTAGGTTAGGCTTTGAGCTTATAAAAGTGGAAGGAAAAATAACTAGTAAGTTATTCATTGAGACCCATTATGTTCACTGAGGGATGCAGAAGTCACCAACTTCGTCTTCCACAGTCCAGAAACTTAGCATCACTTGGAGCCCATTGAGCTTATTGCCTTTTCACAGAAGAAACTTGGAACATGCTGCTACCCCTGTCTGGTGTCGAGGAAAAAAATAATCAATTGATCTAAGAAAGAAATGGAAAATTTTATTCAAGCCAAATTGTGGATTAGAATCCAGGAATAGCTTCTCAATAAGCTCTGAGAACTGTTTCCCCCTGTTTAAGATAAAAGCTCAGTTGTATAAGTTTTTGAGACAAATGACTTAGATAGTTTGCACAACCAAGGTTTGTAAGTACAAGAGGAGGTCATCATGGCCTCTTATCAGATCAGGAAGGAATGCTATTTTTGAAGGGGCTGTCTTGTGGTGCTAGGAGAATATTGCTATTTCTGGTTGAGCAGGTATTTCTGCCCATGGGGAGGTTTGGTTGATGAGATTTTACACAATGCCCAGTAGAGGGGAGAAAAAAGGGAGAGACAATTCTTTATGTCTAATTTTTTTTCTTGTCTTGCCATAAATTATGAATTTTATTTCATACTGGAAAGCCCCCTCTCCCACTGCAAAGTGTGTACATTTGTACAAGACTATGTATATTTCAGTTATATATATTGTGCATTATGGTGGTTTAGTCATTAAGTCGTATCAGATTCTTTGCAACCTCATGGGCTGTAATCCACCAAGCTCCTCTCTCCATATTTTCCAGGCAAGAATACTGGAGTGGGTTGCCATTTCTTTTTCAGGACATCTTCCCCATCCAGGGATTGAACTTTGGTCTCCTGCCCTGCAGGCAGAATCTTTACCAACTAAGCCACCAGGCAAGCCACAAGGAGAATTATAAGCAACTTCAAATTGAGGTTTATTTGCAATGGTTTACAAGAGATTAAAATGTGCATTATGAAAAAAAAAATGTGCATTATGCTGCTGCTGCTGTAAAGTCGCTTCAATTGTGTCTGACTCTGTGCGACCCCATAGATGGTAGCCCACCAGGCTCCACCGTCTTTGGGATTCTCCAGGCAAGAACACTGGAGTGGGTTGCCATTTCCTTCTCCAATGTGTGAAAGTGAAAAGTGAAAGCGAAGTCACTCAGTCGTGTCAGACTCTTCACGACCCCATGGACCACAGCCTACCAGGCTCCTCCATCCATGGGATTCTCCAGACAAGAGTCCTGGAGTGGGTTGCCATTGCCTTCTCCTATATATACATATTTATATATGTAATATTCTCTATATATGTTCTCATGGTTAAATATAATACACATATGTATATTTATTTACATGCATGCACACACTCACCACATGAATCAACTGTCTGTGTACTTAAGCCACTTTCCATAACAGCAATAGCTCAGGAGAGATAGCAGTCAATTCATTCCTATATATCTCCTTATAGATGTAGGTTCTTCCATTTTCACTGTTGCTTTGATCAAGGATTTGGGAAAATGCTTTTTTAAGAACTCAGTGAAAAGCCAGACAGAATATTGAAACACTGGCATTAACCACAGTATAGAGGACGTTTCAATTTATAAAATTTGTAAGGCTAAATTATGTACTATAATCTATGGACCTGCCTGTGTACATCAGTCATGACTGAAATCTTTCATTCAGAGCTAGACACCAGCTTCTGGAGAACAGTAGGTTTCTGGCACTTTAAAAAGCTTGAATATATTTTTTATTGAAGATAAAGATATTATTTACGATGATAGAAGCTGTGGAGTTACTCTTAGACCAGTTACTCTTAAACTTTTTATCATTATTGGCATTTGCTCAGGGGGTACAGAATATTTTGACTTCACCATTTTAATGCAAACATTTTAGTCGCCATTATGATGCAGATAAAATTATAAGACAGTAGTAAATGATATTAAATCAATTTAATTTTGTGGCTGCTTTTTTAAAAGAGCAGTTAAACCATTTCCAATTTTCCCATTTTCATTTTTATTTTATAAAGTTAATTTTATCAAAATCAATTCTTTTCAATTTAAATTTTAAGATGAATATTTGGTTCATCAATCACATATTAGCTAGCTAGGCTTTTGGCCACTGGGGGATTTCTTTGGTGAGAATAATTCCCTCTAAGTCCAATACTCTTTCATCAATTTTTATGGCTTTAAATGCATCAAAATTATACCATTCTTTGATCAATTTTACTCAGTTTTCTTAATTCAACTCTAACACATTTATTTTGTGTTTATGTCTCTTGCAATGGCACCCCACCCCAGTACTCTTGCCTGGAAAATCCAGTGGACGGAGTAGCCTGGTGGGCTGCAGTCCATGGGGTCGCTAACAGTCGGACAGACTGAGCGACTTCACTTTCACTTTTCTCTTTCATGCATTGGAGAAGGAAATGGCGACCCACTCCAGTATTCTTGCCTGGAGAATCCCAGGGATGGGGGAGCCTGGTGGGCTGCTGTCTATGGGGTCACACAGAGTCGGACACGACTGAAGTGACTTAGCAGCAGCAGCAGCAGTAGCAGCAGCATGTCTCTTGTAATGCTTGCCATGAATTAGGTATGAGATTGACTTAGAGCTAGGTGTATATTAGCAATCTAAGACAAAACTGGGAATGATTTTGTGATGGAGAGGGAGAAAAACACACACAAAGAGATATGAGGGAGAGGTGTGGGAAGAAAAAAGAGAGGGTAACAGTAGGAGCAGAGGAGGAGAAAAAGGAAGATATTAAAGAAATTATTTTGGTGTATTGAGTGTTAAGCTACAGATATGAATGTGATACATATGGAGAGTAAGCTATTCACAGTATCCTTGAGGCATTTTACATGCTTTACCTGTCAATGCAAATCATTTTTGTAAAGACATTTTTGGACAAAGCTTCTTCATTCACAGAAGCTTGGAATCAAGGTTTGCCCTTCTTGGTTTAGGAGCAAATTTATTTCCCTGGTGTGGAATCCTTTTCTGTTCCTGAGAGACAGGAGAAAAAACAACATTACACAATTCATTATAAGTAACTCAGGAAAAGGGTAAACATTTTAATCACTTGAAAACCATTGTAAATAAGTCTTAATTTTAAGTTGTTTTTAATTCTCCTTGGGGCTTGCTGGATGGCTCAGTGATAAAGAATCTGCCTGCAATGCAGGAGATGTGGGTTTGATCCCTGTGTCAGGAAGATACCCTGGAGAAGGGCATGACAACCCATTTCAGTATTCTTGCCTGGAAAATCCCATGGACAGAGGAGTCTGGTGGGCTATAGTCCATGGGGTCTCAAAGAGTCTGAAATGACCTAGCAATTAAACAACAACATAATTCTCCTTACTTTTTTTGATTCTAAAATAAAGATATTTTAGAAGAAATATCTTTAAGCTCTGTAGCATATTTTATTGGTGGGGCACTTTCAAATGCGCCCCCCTCGCCCCCGCCCTTTACTGGGCTCGCCTTTATTTTTGCTAGAAAATCATCTGAAATCTTATGGTGTGTTGAAAATATCATGTCACCATCTGGACCTAAGGTAAGTGGTTTCTCACTTCCAGGTTCTAACTTCCTCGTGCGTGCAAAAGGGAGTTAAAATGTGAGGTTTTCTAGGTCTGGTATTACAAGTTTGCTGTTTTTGAGATGTTTATATACACTCCTTTGGACATTTTGTAAATGACGAGAGAGCAGTACCAACACAGCTTTGCTCTTCTGCATACAATCTGGTGACTGGAATGCTTTCCCTATTGAGCAGCTGCCAGACTTTTCTTCCATTATTGACCCCAGCTTGTGTTAGGTCAGGGGCAGGGACTTGGCTCAGGCTGACCCTGGTTAATGGGAACCCAGTGTAATTACATTAGCTCAGTAGGGAGTTTTGAAAATTACATTAGCTCATCCAACAAAAGTGAATCTGCCAATAATTTACATGATGGATTTGCAATTAGAATACAGAGGTCTTTCTTCTTCTTCTTTGTGTCTTTTAAATAAAGAAACAAAAAGGAAAACCACCTCAAAGAAATGAAGATTTCAAAGCATCTTACAGGTTATGTTTTAATAAAATTTCATTCTTTAGCTATTAGTTTGTGTCCCTGAGTGAAGGATACTTTACAGTGATTTTTAATTGGTTGTTTTGTATAATCTACTTTGAATTTTTGGTAAAGATCACAAATAAATAAACTTGAATAGTTATTAAAAAATTTGTCAGAGCTAAAGACTTTAGGAATACTGCTTTGATAAAAAGTTCAGAAGAATATTTCATTGCTAGGTCTTTATAATCCAATTGTTTGAAAAGTACAATAACTGAGATTGTGTGAAGTGCTTAGCACCTAGATTTGGGAGCCTTTAACTCTGTCTTTGAATAAGGAGGTGGTAAGTGAAAGTGAAATTCGCTCAGTCATGTCCGATTCTTTGCGACCCCGTGGACTATACAGTCCATGGAATTCTCCAGGCCAGAATACTGGAGTGGGTAGCCTTTCCCTTCTCCAGGGATCTTCCCAACCCAGGGATCAAACCCAAGTCTCCTACATTGCAGGTGGATTCTTTACCATCTGAGCCACAGGAGAAGTACAGGGAAGTGGTAAAGATAGACCAAAAAGGTTAAGTAGGCATTTATTTGCATAGTTGGGTTTGCCTAGGTAGTAACCATGAATCAAGTATAAATTTTACATCAAATATGGTGCTAAATGTTTTACATGCATTATATTAAGAACCTATGGAATATGCATTATTTATATTTCATTTCATAGGTGAAAAACTGAAGTTCACATTCTTTAAGCAGCTTGCCCATATCTCATAACTAATAGACTGAGCAAAACTTCAGAGCCTCAATCATTGTTCTCAACTCAAGCCTTAGATAGAAAAATCACCTATGAGCTCAAAAATAACATCCACATCAACAACAGCAATAACAGTTAAGACACTGAATCAGAATCCTTGGGAGAGGGGCCATTTTAAAAAGGACATTTAAGAAATTGCACAGGTAATTCTGATGCAGCCAGTACTGAGATGTGTCGTTGAGGGTCAGTATGGGGATTGTGGGAAGGTCCTAGTTTTGAAAAAATCCTAGCATGTTGCTAGCAATGATAACAGCAGATTTAGATGGGTGACTTCTAAAATCTTTAAAAATATTTAAAGAAACCATGTGGAGGGTAGAGCTGGTAAATTCTAACTCCAAGGAGTACAGCTGAAACCAATGAAGTAGAAGTCAGAAGGAGACACAGTTTATTTAAATATAAGAAAATATTCTCTGACAGCCAGAAACAGCCAGCTTAGTTATGAGATACAAGTGGGCAGGCAGGGATGGACAACTGTATTATTATTGAAGCTACTGAGTACATTTGAACATTGGTTGTACTGGTAGATCAGATAGCATTTACTGTCTCCTCTGACATGTTCTATAACCTCTGACAAGCCCTGGAAGAGGAATGCTCAGTCCCAGGTAGTTCAAGCGTGTGTTCTTCTTGTCTTATGTTGTTCTTATATAGAGAGCAAATAATGAAATTATAGGGTTGGCTAAAAAATTCAACTCTTTGTGACTCCATGAACTGCAGCACCCCAGGCCTCCCTGTCCATCACCAACTCCTGGAGTTTACCCAAACTTATGTCCCTTGAGTTGGTGATGCCATCCAACCATCTCATCCTCTGTCGTCAGCTGATGAGATGGTTGGGTGGCATCACTGACTTGATGGACATGAGTTTGAGTAAGCTCTGGCAGTTGATGATGGACAGGGAGGCCTGGCATTTTGCAGTCCATGGAATTGCAAAGAATTAGACATGATTGAGCGACTGAACTGAACTGATCCAGAATAAAGAACTAAAACTCAACAAAACAACAACAACCAAAAAATAAAAATAAAAAAAACCAAACACTAACTTCAAAACTGGATTAAAAAAGGTATTTCTTCAAGGAAGCTACACAAATAAACAATAAGCACAAGAAAATATGCTCCTATGCTCCACATTGGTAGTCATTAGGAAAATGAAAATCAAAACTGCAATTAGATGCCACTTCACAGTCATTAGGATGTCTGTAATCAAAAATAATATATTATAAATTAATAACAAGTATAGGTATGGATAGGGTTGACAGTTACACAACACTGTGAATGTATTGAATTATACACCTATGAATGGTTAAAATGATATATGCTAGGTATATTTTACCACAATAATAAGATTGTTTAGAAAGAAAGACACATAGCAGAGTGATGATAATAGATGCAACTTATTGAAGAGGATGATAAATTCTGCCAGACACTATGCTCTTAAAAAAGAATAAGGGAAATTCCTGGCGGTCCAGTGATTAGGACTCCATGTGCTCACTGCCAAAGCCCATCCCCCTGCCCCAGTTCAATTCCTGGTTGGGGAACTAAGATCCCACAAGACATGTGGCAAAAAAAAAAAAAAGAAAAGAAAAAGAAAGAAAAAACAGCAAAATATCTTAAGGCAGGACTTCAAAGACATTCTGGGGTCATTTGGATTATATAGCTCTATTTTTCAGACTGTTGCTAACATAATGGTTCAGACAATTTGTCTCTATACAATATTTACAATCTTGGTCTAAAGCACTTTTGGGCTGTTTGAGAGAGAATAAAGTGACTACAGTAATAAAATTTTAAGGATATAAATATATAATGTAATTATGTAATTTTAAACTTTAACTGGCTGTGGCAGTCATATTTAGCCTGGACATTTTGTCAGTGATAAAATTGAGGCACAAACAAATGTTTATTAGTTGCTTAAAGTCAAAGAGCCATTTCTGCCAGAGTCATGTTTCCTGACTTCTAATTCAGAGGCTCCTCTACTTTGTCACATTAATGTAATCTTTATTTATTAAGACACAGTAAATACAATGATTTTGAGAGTTTAAGAGCCATATGGTTATTTGGCAAAATAAAACCCATAACGTGAAAATTCTGAATGACACTTAAAAATGACCTAACACTAATTTCAAAGAGCCCAGCTCATGCATAAAAGTATATTGGACCAAAAGAAAGGCTGTCATAGTTATAAGTACTCTATTTCAGGAAGTCATCTGACCACTTTCCAGTTATCTCTGACTTCTGTTGCTCCTTGATCCTAGCTTTTCTGATTAATCAATCCTGTCCTCATTTTGGTTCTAGACACTGTTTATCTAAACTCTGTGATTCATTTCAGTTCAGTTCAGTAGCTCAGTCATGTCCGACTCTTTGTGACCCTATGGACAGCAGTACGCAAGGCCTCCCTGTCCATCACCATTTCCTGGAGTCCACCCAAACTCATGTCCATTGAGTCGGTGATGCCATCCAACCATCACCTCTGTCGTACCCTTCTCCTCCTGACCCCAATCTTTCCCAACATTAGGGTCTTTTCCAATGAGTCAGCTCTTTGCATCAGGTGGCCAAATTATTAGAGTTTCAGCTTCGACATCAGTCCTTCCAAAGAGCACTCAGGATTGATCTCCTTTAGGATAGACTGGTTGGATCTCCTTACAGTCCAAGGGACTCCCAAGAGTCTTCTCCAACACCACAGTTCAAAAGCATCAATTCTTCGGCGCTCAGCTTTCTTTATGGTCCAACTCTCACATCCATTCACAACCACTGGAAAAACCATAACCTTGACTAGATGGACCTTTGTTGGCAAAGTAATGTCTCTGCTTTTTAACATGCTGTCTAGGTCAGTCATAACTTTCCTGCCAAGGAGTAAGCGTCTTTTAATTTCATGGCTGCAGTCACCATCTGCAGTGATTTTGGAGCCCCCCAAAATTAAATCTCTCACTGTTTCCATTGTTTCCTCATCTATTTGCCATTTATTTGCTACTTATTCTGGATACTAGTCCCTTATTAGATATACGATGTGCATTTATTTTCACTCTTTCTGTACTTTGTCTTTTCATTCTTAATAGTGTCTGTTGATGAGTGAAACTTCTCAGTTTTGAGGAAGTGGATTTATTTTTTTCTTTTGTTGCCTATGCTTTGCAAAATCCAATGTCATGAAGATTTTCTCCAGTGTTTTCTTTTGAGAATTGTGTAGATTAAGCACTTACATTTAGATTTTTGGTCAATTTTGAGTAAATTTTTTTGTATGGTATCAGGTAAGAGTCCAACTTCATTGTTGTTTTTTTTTTTTTGGCATGTGAATATCCAGATTTCCTAGAACCATCTGTTGTCTTAGGACCATTTATTTCTCCACTGAATGGCCTTGGCATACTTTGAAAATAAATTGATCATATATGTGTGAGTTTACTTCTGGATTTTCTACTCAATTCCATTTATTCATATGTCTCCACTTATGCCTGTACCATACTGTTTTAGTTACTGTAGCTTTGTAGATAGTTTTAAACTCAGGAGGTATGAGTCCACCAACTTTATCCTTCTTTTTCAAGGTTATTTTGGTGATTCACGTTCCCTTGCAATTCCATATGATTTTGAGGATTGACTATAAGGATTCTTAACATTTTCATGAGAACTGCATTGAATCTGTAGATCACTTTGGTTAACATTGATATCTTAATAATATCAACTCCTCTTATCCATGAGTGCAGAATGTCTTTCCATTTGTTTAGATCTTTAGGTTCTTATAGCAATGCTTTCTAGTTTTCAGTGTACAAGTCTTTTACCTCCTTTGTTAGATTTATTCCTAAGTATTTCTTTTTGATGTTGTTTTTAATGGAGATGTTTTCTTAATTTCCTTTTCAGATTGTTCATTACTGTAAACAAAAAGAAAACTGACTTTTCTCAGTGAACTATTATGAGATATTATGCCATATTTACTGTCTATTTCCTCTATTTGATGTGTTTTCTTTACTTTTTTTTGATGTTTCTTTCTAAATATTTGAAGGCTTTGTTTTTATTCTAGTCATTATTTTTCCTATGCTGATAGCAATCCTCTTTTCCTTATTTAGGCTTCTATTATTTGGCTTCCAGTTTTAAGACCAGAATACTGGAGTGGGTAGCCATTCCCTTCTCCAGGGGATCTTCCTAACCCAGGGATCAAACCCGGATCTCCAACATTGCTGGCAGATTCTTTACCATCTAAGCCATCAGGGAAGCCTCTTTAAATAATATAAGCTAATTCTCACTGATAGTCTAGGGATAATAACTGAGACAATTGTACTCTTTTTTATTATTTTCAGTGCATCACCTCTATTTTTTTCTTTACATTAAACAAGAGTTAAATGTTATCCTTTCACTTGTCCTTTACATTTGTTTTTATCTTAGATGTCCAGGTAAATATATTAAAATTTTGTTATTATTCTTTTTGCTACAATATCCNGTGTATAAGAGACAGAGGGATAATAACTGAGACAATTGTACTCTTTTTTATTATTTTCAGTGCATCACCTCTATTTTTTTCTTTACATTAAACAAGAGTTAAATGTTATCCTTTCACTTGTCCTTTACATTTGTTTTTATCTTAGATGTCCAGGTAAATATATTAAAATTTTGTTATTATTCTTTTTGCTACAATATCCTCAAATTCTTGGTTTAATAAAACTTGTCATCTAGAATATTCCCCAAGAAATGTTTTTTTTTTTTAATCTTTTCTGAGTTTTTAAACCTGTCAACTGTGGTTTTCTTTTTCTTTTAACTTTGATATTTAAAGAAATATTTAACTATGTCTAAAACTATCTCACACTTTTCTCCTTGACATTTAAAAACACTTTTTCAAGTTGTGTGATAACAAGATAATTTTATTTCTTTTGTGAGTAACTTGGTCTGTTACCTGAAGGCTCAGACTATATTTTAATTTATCTTCAAAGTCTAACAGTTTCTAGTACGTACATAGCTGTCAACCATATCAGACCTATTTTTCCAATTCCATCCTTAAGTATTTTGTACTTTCATTTTATTTTCCATGACTGTTTTCTTCATCTCATCATTTGGATGGTCATTTCTGTTAATCATTTCAATTCTTATATTTTGAATATTTGAGTAAGGAATTTTTAAAATTTGCAAATGCTTTTTAAAAGGTGTTTAGTTTATGTTGGAGTGTTTTTTAAAATATTTTCCTCACTGTACTGTTGAATGGTTGATTTTTAAGGGGAGACTTTACATTAGCTGCCATATTTTTATTCTCATTTGCTTCACAGACTGGTTTTGTAAGTGTGCAGTTTTCTATCATCTTTCCCTTCATCTTTATTTATTTATTTTTTCAATTTCAAAGTCCATTTATTATAATTTTTAGTTTTATACTTTATGCTTTCTTTGTTATTTGAGAAATGACAATAAATCTTTGTAGAAATGAAAAGATAGACAATATAATGAAAAACACATGTTTTTTTTAACACCCTTAACACCAAGCTGTCCCTCCCCAGAAGAAATCAATGATATCAGTTTTTCAAGAGATGTTCCATGTGTCCATATAAATGAGTGCACATAATAACTGCAGTTTTTATGGTGAACAGATAATGCAAACTGTTTCCTACCTCAGTTTTTTTCGTTCTACAATATATCTTTAAGCTTTTTCTGTATTTATNTTTTTTAACACCCTTAACACCAAGCTGTCCCTCCCCAGAAGAAATCAATGATATCAGTTTTTCAAGAGATGTTCCATGTGTCCATATAAATGAGTGCACATAATAACTGCAGTTTTTATGGTGAACAGATAATGCAAACTGTTTCCTACCTCAGTTTTTTTCGTTCTACAATATATCTTTAAGCTTTTTCTGTATTTATGTGGATAGACTTCCATTGGTGATTTACTTACTGGCTACATAGTATTCCAGTATATGTACATGCAAAATATATATTATTAATACCAACTATATAGATAGACACTCAAGTAATTTTCAGTCTTTTGCCATTCCTCAATGGACCCCTTGTATGTATATGTGTATAAAGCAGTAGTGGTGTTAGTCACTCCATCATGTCCAGCTCTTTGAGACCCCATGGACTACAGGCCACCAGGCTTCTCTGTCAATGAGATTTTCCAGGCAAGAATACTGGAGTGGGTTGCCATTCTCCTCTCCAGAGAATCCTCCAGGGATTGAACCTGGGTTTCCTGCATTGAGAGCAAATTCTTTACTGTCTGAGCTAGAGGGAAGCTATATATGTGTATATGTGTGTATGTATGTTGTGTGTGTGTGTGTGTGTGTGTGATTTTGCACACATATTTCTTAAAAGTGGAGATGCTNGAATCCTCCAGGGATTGAACCTGGGTTTCCTGCATTGAGAGCAAATTCTTTACTGTCTGAGCTAGAGGGAAGCTATATATGTGTATATGTGTGTATGTATGTTGTGTGTGTGTGTGTGTGTGTGTGATTTTGCACACATATTTCTTAAAAGTGGAGATGCTGTATCAAAATGTCTATGCATTTATTCTGTCTAATGTGGGCTAGGCATTGATATTTTTAGTAACCACTTTCTGAATCAGCATTAGTAGGTATATGTTGGCAGGAATTAGAGGTTTCATTGTGTTCTTGGTTTCTTATATCAAAGTTACTTTATTCTGTTAGTAAAGTGCAGTTTCTTGAATTGGTGATAATTCTTATGACTTGGTATGTTTTCTCATTTTGTGATTCTGATAAATGTCAATAATTTCAGTTGTCACTTTTTTCCTTTTCTTTACCTTTAAGCCTCCAAGGGATGCTTCTCCAGTCCAAGTCACTCTTCCCTTCCACAGAAATAATTTCTTCCCAAGCTTGCTGCTATTCCAGTGCATTTCAAATCATTTTCTTACAAAGGTAATTACAGAGACATGGTATTAAATGCAGTGTGTAATCTTCAAACAGGTAGACATTGTCATTGGGCAATTGGCAAAACTTGATGATTGACTGTAGACTATTGAATAGTATCATATAGTGTATCAAAGTTAAATCTCTTGAGTTTGAAAGCTGTAATGTGTTTATGTAAGATAATTTTTTTTTTAAAGGGATATACACTGAAGTACCAGGTAAAGGGGCATGATGTCTCCAACTTCTTTTCAAATAATTCAGAGAAAAAAATACTCATGTATATATTATACTTATATATAATATTATTCACTTACATACTATATTTATATATAATATTATTGATATATATTCATATATGGGATTACCTGATGGTTCAGTGGGTAAGAAATCTGCCTGCAGTACAGGAGACACAAGAGACAGATTCGATCCCCAGGTCAGGGAGATTCCCCTGGAGAAGAAAATGGCAACTCACCCCAGTATTCTTGCCTGGAACCTCATGGACAGAGGAGCCTGATGGGCTACAGTCTAAAGGGTCACAAAGAGCTAGACATGACTGAGTGACTAAGCACACATACACATATTCATATATATTAATATGAATCTACCTAAAGGCAAAAAATTAATTAATTTGGAAAAGTGTCATGATTACACCTTCTATTCTTTCTGTAATATTTCTTAAAGCTTGTATTGAAAAGAAAAATGTTATAAACAAGAAGAGTTCTTCCTTTCAATTTTTTAGTAAAAAGATCCATGAGGTCACAGAGCTGTTTTAATTTTAATTTTTTTTACTTCTTTTCCCCCAGCTTTATTGAAATGTAATTGACATATAGCATTGTGTAAGTTTCAGTTGTACAATGTGATGATTTGATACACATATATATTGCAAAATGATTACCAAAATCAAGTTAGACAATACATTCTTCACCTCTCTTGATTACTACTGTGTTGTATAGTGAGAACATTTAAGCTCTATTCTCATCACAACTTACAATATTATAGTTACTTCTGATACAGTTACTTCTACATTGCTAAAATATCTTTTTCTACTATTTCTGTGTGTGTAAATTTGGATGTCAAACCTGTGTGAAGCACAGGTTCAACATTAAGAATTGCTAAGAATTGTTCAACCTTAAGAATTGTTAAGAAGTTTATTTTCCTCCCCAGAGTTCAGAGAAACTTCTTCAATGCTCAAGTCATAGAGTTATTTTTAGTATTTCATCACTCGTGGTAGAATTCTTCACTCAAGATTTACAATATTTGTTTTTAAAACTTGTAATCCCCTAATCTCTTTTGCTTGCAGAAACTCCTGCAGTCATACTTAAGTGGTTATTTTGATGAATTACTGGGAACTGGAGGCAATATTCTTAGAGGGTCTCACACACTTTTGTGGGCTTCACTTCCATGAACTCCACCAGGTTTTCCTCCTGAAAACCTACGGAAAAGCTCCTCAAAACTCTGGCTAGGAGAAAGTCAAAGAAAGTGTTAGCTGCTCAGTCAAGTCCGACCCTTTGCAACCCTGTGGACTGTAGCTCACCAGGCTCCTATGTCCATGGAATTTCCCAGGCATGAATACTGGAGTTGCCATTCCCTTCTCCAGGGGCTCTTCTTGACCCAGGGATTGAACCTGGGTCTCTTGCACTGCAGGCAGATTCTTTATCATCTGAGCCACCACTGCCTTCATAACAAATGCTTTCTCTCCAGAGGAAGAGACTTTGTCAGTCTTAGCTGGGGAAAGACATTCTTGCCACTCTTGAACCCTCTACCATTCCTGCATCACCTAAAGGTGGTAAATATATAGCAAGCAGGAATCAGAGCTTTAAAGAAATAGACTTGAAATACTGTAGCCTGAGAAACTAATGGGGAAGAAAAAAAGCTAAATCACTGGAGAGTCACTTGTAAAGACCATAGACAGAGTCTTGCTAAAAGCTGAGATTTAATTATCAGTTCAGTTCAGTTCCTCAGTCGTATCCAATTCTTTGAGACCCCATGAATCGCAGCACGCCAGGCCTCCCTGTTCATCACCAACTCCTGGAGTTCACTCAGACTCATGTCCATCGAGTCCATGATGCCATCCAGCCATTTCATCCTCTGTTGTCCCCTTCTCCTCCCGCCCCCAATCCCTCCCAGCATCAGAGTCTTTTCTAATGAGTCAACTCTTCTCATGAGGTGGCCAAAGTACTGGAGTTTCAGCTTTAGCATCATTCCTTCCAAAGAAATCCCAGGGTTGATCTCCTTCAGAATGGACTGGTTCGATGTCCTTGCAGTCCAAGGGACTCTCAAGAGTCTTCTCCAACACCACAGTTCAAAAGCATCGATTCTTCGGTGCTCAGCCTTCTTCACAGTCCAACTCTCACATCCATACATGACCAC
>SJYX01001173.1:80252-91466 GCA_006410675.1 Oreotragus oreotragus | reverse complement strand
CACAGTTCATGTATTGCTGAAGCCTGGCTTGGAAAGTTTTGAACATTACTTTACTAGCATGTGAGATGAGTGCAATTGTGCCGTAGTTTGAGCATTCTTTGGCATTGCCTTTCTTTGGAATTGGAATGAAAACTGACCTTTTCCAGTCCCGTGGCCACAGGTGAGTTTTCCAAATTTGCTGGCATATTGAGTGCAGCACTTTTCACAGCATCATCTTTCAGGATTTGAAACAGCTCAACTGGAATTCCATCAGCTCCACTAGCTTTGTTCATAGTGATGTTTTTTAAGACCCACTTGATTTCACATTCCAAGATGTCTGGCTCTAGATTAATGATCACATCATCATGATTATCTGGGTTGTGAATTATCTTTTCTGTACAGTTCTTCTGTGTATTCTTGCCACCTCTTCTTAATATCTTCTGCTTCTGTTAGATCCATATCACTTCTGTCCTTTATTGAGCCCATCTTTGCATGAAATGTTCCCTTGGTATCCCTAATTTTCTTGAAGAGATCTCTAGTCTTTCCTTTTCTGTTGTTTTCTCTATTTCTTTGCACTGATCGCTGAAGAAGGCTTTCTTATCTCTTTTTGCTATTCTTTGGAACTCTGCATTCATTATAAGATGACAGAATGCTTCTCTTCCCCCATACCTTATCATCACACTAACAGAGTTCTGGTATTACAGTGAATTACCATGGCAAGAGCCCCAAGGCATAGATTCTCCCTGAAAAGAAATACCTAGGGAAGCCCAAAGTCAACAGGGGGGGACAAAAACAAGGACATTAAGAAACCTTATGCCTCTGGCTATAAAAAACATTAAATACAGCCAAGGTCCTTGCCAAGTTAATATAAATCCTCACATCAAAGCCTAGTTACCTCAGTTCCTATTACCTAATACATCAAGTCCAGCTTTCAACAGAAAATTACAATATATACCCAAGGCAAGATAAACAGTCTCAAGAGACAAAGTAATCTTTGGAACCAGACAGGTCACAGAGATCTTGTAATTATCAAAAAGGACATTTAAAATAACTCTGATTAATTTGTTAAAGATTCTAAAAGTGAAACATAGACAAGCTATAATAAATGTGTAATGGAAAAGCAAATGGAAACTAAGGAAAAAGCAAAAGCAAATGTTAGATCAAAAACACTGTAATAAAATTGAAAGTATTTGGTGGGCCCTCAGTAGACTCAACACACTGAAGAAAGAATTAATGATCTTAAAACTAGATCTATAGAAACTTCCCAAACTAAAATTCAAAGAGAATGAAGAATAAAGAAAAAAATAGAATATCTAAGAAATGTGGGATAATTTCAAAAGGTGTAATTTTTGCTTGATTGAAATACCAGAAAGAGAACAAAGACAAGATGAAGCAGAAGAAATATTTGAATTAATTATGGCTGTAAGCTTTCCGAATTATAGATGACAAAGCAGAGATTTGGGAAGCTGAGAATAGACTATGCAGGAGAAATACCAAAAGTTAAGCACATCTAGGCATGTCATGTACAAACTGCAGGAAGGAATAACAAAAGGATACTCTGGAAAGAAACCAGGAGGGAAAATCATTTTACCTGTAGCAAGGATAAGAATCATACCAAACTTCTTTTCAGAAACTATGCAAGTTAGAAGGGAGTGATGTGAAATATTAAGTGTTGAGAGAGGAAATTCTATATTCAACAACATTATCTTTCAAAGTGAACTGGAAAAAAAAGACCCTATCAGAAAAATAACAACAACAGCAAAAACTAAGAGAATTTATCAGCAGCAGATCTCTACTGCAAGAAGTGTTAAAAGTTCTTCAAGTAGAGGAAAATGATACAGGATGAAAAATGGGATGTCCATAATAAAGAGCATCAGAGAAGAAATAAAAGTAAAATAATAATTTTTCATATTCTCTGCCGATTTAAAAGATAATTATTTATTTAAATAAATGAGTAACAGTTTATTAGGGGATTTACATCATATTGATGAATGAAACAATTTCACCAGAGACAGGAAGAAGGAATTTGGATTCCTCCCTATATGTGTACTCCATGTGAGGTCATATAACGTTATGTGAAGGTGAACTTAGATTAGTCAAAAATTTTTATTAGTAACTCTGTAGCATCGCTGCTGCTGCTGCTGCTGCTAAGTCACTTCAGTCGTGTCCGACTCTGTGCGACCCCATAGACAGCAGCCTGCCAGGCAGTAACTCTGTAGCATCGCTGCTGCTGCTGCTGCTGCTAAGTCACTTCAGTCGTGTCCGACTCTGTGCGACCCCGTAGACAGCAGCCTGCCAGGCTCCACCGTCCCTGGGATTCTCCAGGCAAGAACACTGGAGTGGGTTGCCATTTCCTTCTTCAATGCATGAAAGTGAAAAGTAAAAATGAAGTCGCTCAGTCATGTCCGACTCTTAGCGATCCCATGGACTGCAGCCCACCAGGCTCCTCCATCCATGGGATTTTCCAGGCAAGAGTACTGGGGTGGGGTGCCATTGCCTTCTCTGGACTGAAATACTGAAGGTATTATAATTAGTGATAGCTCAGCTTACTAGCCTTAGTTTTGATCCCAAGGTTGAGAGGAAAAAGGAATCAGAGCAAGACTTGAAAAAAAGGATACTGAGGAAATGCTACAGGTGGAAAAAGGTGTGTAGAGCTGCAGGGCAACGCTGAGTGCAGAAAAGCACCACTAACAATGGCTAAAGGCATAAGTGACATGCTAAGAGAATGGGGTAAAATGGAATCATAAAATGCTTAATTAAAATCAGAGAAGTCAGAGAAAGAAAAAAGTAGGAAGAAAGAACAGAACAAATGTGATGAATGGAAAACAGTTACAAACATGGTAGATATCAGTCCAACTATATCGGTAATTGCATTAAATGTGAATGTTATGACACACCATTCAAAATACAGAAAAAAATGAATCTATATAAAAAAGAACATCAGAGAAATAAAGATAAAATAAATGCTTTCAATTTTCATATTCTCCATTGATCTAAAAGTGTAGCTATAAAAGACCCATTTACATATGTATAGAAGAAATTCACTTAACTGTAAAGACTCAGACAGGTTAAAAAGTAAATGGAGTGAAGAAGATATATCACTCTAGTGAAAGCTGGGGTAGCTATGTTAATTTCAGAGGAAGTAGATGTCAGGGCTAGGAAGATAATCAGGAGAAACAGAGAAGCATTACATAGAGATAAAGGAGTCAATTTTCCAAGAAAACAAATCAATCCTAAGTGTTTACGTAACTAACAGCACAACATTAAAATATGTGAGGCAAACACTGAAGGAAATGAAAGGAGAAATAGATAAATCCACTATCATTAGAGAATTCAACATTCTCTGATTAGTGATTGAAGGAACAAATAGCTTGGAAATCAGTAAGGAAACAGATGACCTGAATAGCACTATCAATCAAAACTGACCTAATTGACATTTATAGATTACTTCATCAAATAATGGGAGAATAGGCTTTTTTCTCAAACTCTTATGGAAGACTCACCAAGATAGACTATATTCTGGGCCTTAGAANTCAAAAATTTTTATTAGTAACTCTGTAGCATCGCTGCTGCTGCTGCTGCTGCTAAGTCACTTCAGTCGTGTCCGACTCTGTGCGACCCCATAGACAGCAGCCTGCCAGGCAGTAACTCTGTAGCATCGCTGCTGCTGCTGCTGCTGCTAAGTCACTTCAGTCGTGTCCGACTCTGTGCGACCCCGTAGACAGCAGCCTGCCAGGCTCCACCGTCCCTGGGATTCTCCAGGCAAGAACACTGGAGTGGGTTGCCATTTCCTTCTCCAATGCATGAAAGTGAAAAGTAAAAATGAAGTCGCTCAGTCATGTCCGACTCTTAGCGATCCCATGGACTGCAGCCCACCAGGCTCCTCCATCCATGGGATTTTCCAGGCAAGAGTACTGGAGTGGGGTGCCATTGCCTTCTCTGGACTGAAATACTGAAGGTATTATAATTAGTGATAGCTCAGCTTACTAGCCTTAGTTTTGATCCCAAGGTTGAGAGGAAAAAGGAATCAGAGCAAGACTTGAAAAAAAGGATACTGAGGAAATGCTACAGGTGGAAAAAGGTGTGTAGAGCTGCAGGGCAACGCTGAGTGCAGAAAAGCACCACTAACAATGGCTAAAGGCATAAGTGACATGCTAAGAGAATGGGGTAAAATGGAATCATAAAATGCTTAATTAAAATCAGAGAAGTCAGAGAAAGAAAAAAGTAGGAAGAAAGAACAGAACAAATGTGATGAATGGAAAACAGTTACAAACATGGTAGATATCAGTCCAACTATATCGGTAATTGCATTAAATGTGAATGTTATGACACACCATTCAAAATACAGAAAAAAATGAATCTATATAAAAAAGAACATCAGAGAAATAAAGATAAAATAAATGCTTTCAATTTTCATATTCTCCATTGATCTAAAAGTGTAGCTATAAAAGACCCATTTACATATGTATAGAAGAAATTCACTTAACTGTAAAGACTCAGACAGGTTAAAAAGTAAATGGAGTGAAGAAGATATATCACTCTAGTGAAAGCTGGGGTAGCTATGTTAATTTCAGAGGAAGTAGATGTCAGGGCTAGGAAGATAATCAGGAGAAACAGAGAAGCATTACATAGAGATAAAGGAGTCAATTTTCCAAGAAAACAAATCAATCCTAAGTGTTTACGTAACTAACAGCACAACATTAAAATATGTGAGGCAAACACTGAAGGAAATGAAAGGAGAAATAGATAAATCCACTATCATTAGAGAATTCAACATTCTCTGATTAGTGATTGAAGGAACAAATAGCTTGGAAATCAGTAAGGAAACAGATGACCTGAATAGCACTATCAATCAAAACTGACCTAATTGACATTTATAGATTACTTCATCAAATAATGGGAGAATAGGCTTTTTTCTCAAACTCTTATGGAAGACTCACCAAGATAGACTATATTCTGGGCCTTAGAAAATTACAAATTTAAAAGAATAGAAATAATACAAAGTGGATTTTCATACTGCAAAGGAATTAAACTGAAAGAAATTCACAGAATAGTTGTAAATTGAACAACATATTTTTATACAGCCATTGACCAAAGAAAAAGTCTCAAAAGATAAATACATTTTTAGTAAAGTAAAATAAAAAAATCAAGATTTGTAGGATGTAGCTAAAGCAATACTTAGAAATTTATAATAACTATATCAAATATATATATTAGAAAATAAGGCAGATTTAAATTCAGTGACTTAATCTTCCACCTTAGGAAACTAGAGAAAGAAATCTACAGCAAGCAGAAAAAGATGTAATAAAAGTTAGAGCAGAAGTCAGTGAAATGGAAAATAGGAAAACAATAACGATAATCTATTGTATCAAAACTGGTTATTCCAAAAAAAAATCAGTAAAACAATAAATTGTAGCTAGGTTAATGAGGGAAAAAAGAGAAAAGACATAAATTACCAATAATAAAAATGAAACAGAAGCCAGCATTACTGATTCTATGAACATGGCAAAGGTAATAAATAAATATTGTAAACAATTCTGTGCCCACAAATTTGATAACTTAGATAACAGAGACTAATTCTTTGAAAGAAACCAATCATCTAAACTCATACAAAGAGAAATAGTCCTAGTAGACTCATGTTTATTTTATTAACATGAGTTAATGAGTTATTAAAAATTAAACTGAGATTTAATTGACATATAATATTATATTAGTTTCAGGTATACAACAATATGGTTCACTATTTGCATATATTGTGAAATGATCACATAATAAGTCTAGTTAATATCTATCACCATAACTGTTAGTCACTCAGTTGTCTAACTCTGATCCCAGGGACTGTAGCCCATGAGCCTCCTCTGTCCATGGAATTTTCCAGGCAAGAATACTGGTGTGGGTTGCCATGCCCTTCTCCAGGGGATCTTCCACATCCATGGATTGAACCTGCATCTCCTGCAATGGCAGGCAGATTCTTTACCATTGTGCCACCTGGGAAGCCCTGACTGTGTATGGAGATAATGCCCAAATTTATCAGAAAAAAATTTGGACTACTAAGCATGTTTATTAAGGTTACAGAATTCAAGATTACATACAAAATCAATTGCTTTTTCTATATATTAGCGCTGAACAATTGTAATTTGACATAAAAAATTAATAATATTTACCATTGCATAAAAATGAACATGCTTAGTGACAAATCTAAAAAAATATTATGTATAGGATCTTAATGATAGAGAATACTGATGAAATCAAAGGTGGTCTAAATAAATGAAAATATATTTTGCATTCATGAATTAGAAGACTTAATATTGTTAAAATGTCAGTCCTTCCCAGTTTGATCCATAGATTGAAGGCAATCCTAATCAAAATCTCAACAAGCTATTTTGTAGATATCAACAAATTATTCTAAAGTTCATATTCTAAAGTTCAAAGGAAAAAGTTTACATGGAAAGCTGACATAATACTGAAGAACAACATTGGACAGTTTTAAGACAATATAAAGCTATAGGATGAGATGGTTGGATAACATCACTGATTCAATGGACATGAACTTGGGCAAACTCCAGGAGACAGTGAGGGACAGGGAGGTCTGGCATCATGCAGGCCACGGGGTCACAAAGAGTTGGACATGACTTAGCCACTGAACAACAAACTTATAGGAATTGAATAGTTTAGACTTTTCATAGAATAGATTTCTTTGGATGAAATTACTACATTAAAAACCATGTAAATCCAAATGATGACAGACTGTATGACTTTCCTCTTGCTGCTGTAACAAATGACTACACATTTAGCTACTTAAAGAACACACATTTATTATCTTACAGTTCTAAAGATTAGAAATATTAAATCAGTTTCACTGAGTTAAAATCAAGATGTTGGCAGGTGTGCATTCCTTCTTCTGGAGGATCTAGGGGAGAGACCCACTTCGTCACCTTTCTCAGTTTGTAGAGGTTGCCTTCATTCCTTGGTTTGACTCCTCCCTCCATCTTTAAAGCCAGAAGCACACCATTCCTATCTCCTCTTCAACCTTTGCCTCTGTCCTCACATACTCTCTCCTTGACTCTGGTCCTCCTTTCTCCTTCTTACATGACTGTTTTGATTACATTGGGCCCACTCAGATAATCCAGGACAACCTCTGGTTTATATTTGGCTTTTTTTCCCTTTAGGCACAAAGAATACAGTTCTGGAAAAAAAAAAAACAAAAACAAAAACAGATGAGGTCCATCATGTAGCCTGTATTCCAGCAAAGACTTAGAAATGGAATGGGTGGAAAGGAGATGGGCAAGTAAATGAACAAGAGAACTATTTGAAGTTTATATAAGGCATGAAAAAATAAAGTGATTATGTGACAGAAAGTGATGGTGACCTTATTATTTTAGGCTAGGTGATTAGAAAAAGTTTTACTGAGATGTGAAATATAAAAAAAAGATAGCCATTCAAATAGAGAGCTAAGAACACAGTGAAACAGGAATAGAAAGGCACATGGACAGATCCTGAAACATTTAGTATTTCGAGGGGACTTCGGTTTGGGCAGCTAGAGCCTATGAGAAATAATAAGCTTGAAGGTATATGTTGAAATCAGATGAATGCAAAGTCTTTTCATTCTAAATCCAGTGGAAAGCCATTGCAGAGGATCTGATTTATGTTTTAGAAAGCTTTCTAATTGCTTTGTGAAGAGTGGATTTCAAATAGACAAGAGAGAACACTAAAAATCCATCATAATTCATTTAAGAAAGGAGAGTGGCTTGAGACATTAGTAGCAAAGTGGGAAGAATTAAATGGGCTAGAAGCAGGTTTTGTAGATGAAAGAGATAAGACTTGGTTATTAATTTCATAAATGATATAATGAAATAGGATAAATAGAGTAACAATTAGAATTTGGGATTAAGCAAATGGTTGGTTTGTGGTGGCCATTTACCGGAATGGGGAAAATAAGAAAAAGTAGACTTGGATATAATATGATATATGAAGGATTCTGCTTTGTCTATGTTGATTTTGTAACGACTGTTAGACTTCCTTATGGTGGTACAAGAAGGATCTTAGATTTATAAACTTGGAGTTCAGTAAATGTTAGGAATGAAGATGCAAATTTTATAAATCACCAGCATCTAGACTGTATTTATTAAGGACACAGGAATGAACGGGATCTCTTAAGGAGAGAGTATAGACAGAAAAGTGAACAATATAGAACAAGGTCTTGAATCGTTTAATGTACTGATGTCAAGTGAAGAAGGAGGAACCAAAAGTGGTCAGTGACATAAGGAAAAGTCTAATAGTTTGGGGAGCGACAGAATTCAAGAGTAGGAAGTTCTTTAAATAGGGAGAGGAGGTGAACTTTGTTGAGTGCTGCTGAAGGTCAAGTAAGATGAGGACAGGAAAGTCACTGGCAGCAGGAGTGACTGGATGTCACTGATCATGTTAATTTCCATAGTTTCAGTGAGGTGGTGGTGATGGAGGCCCAGTGCCTCAGACTAGAGAAGATGTGATGAGAGGAAGTGAAGAAAGCCTTGCTAGATGACTCAGCTCATAGGATGGAAGTTTTGCTTAGAAAGGACACAGAGAAATGAGGTGCTAACTGGAGGAGGGCATGGGGTGTGAAATACCATTTAGATGGCTTCCCTCATAGCTCAGTTGGTAAAGAATCTGCCTGCAATGCAGGAGACCCAGGTTCGATCCCTGGATCAGGAGGATCCCCTGGAGAAGGAAATGACAACCAACTCCAGTATTCTTGCCTGGAGAATCCCATGGACAGCGGAGCCTGGCAGGCTAACGTACATGGAGTCGCAAGAGTCAGACACGACTTAGTGACTNTGGCTTCCCTCATAGCTCAGTTGGTAAAGAATCTGCCTGCAATGCAGGAGACCCAGGTTCGATCCCTGGATCAGGAGGATCCCCTGGAGAAGGAAATGACAACCAACTCCAGTATTCTTGCCTGGAGAATCCCATGGACAGCGGAGCCTGGCAGGCTAACGTACATGGAGTCGCAAGAGTCAGACACGACTTAGTGACTACCAGCTAGATACTCTGATGCTCTGTGTGTAAAGATGGATGAGGCTAGATTAAGTTTGTATGCAGATAAAACTGATTCAGTACAGGGATAAATCAGTGATGATTAATGTGAGATTAGGACCCTGATGCTGGGAAGGATTGAGGGCAGAAGGAAAAGAGGGTGACAGAGGATGAGATGGTTGGATGGCATCATCCACCCAATGGACATGAGTTTCAACAAACTCGGAGACAGTGAAGGACAGGGAAGCCTGGTGTGCTGTAGTCCATGGGGTGGCAAAGAGTTGGACATAGCTGAGTGACTGAACAGCAACAAAAGTCCTTTAAAAAAATATGGTGAGATCCAAAGAACAAATGCAGGATTGTTATCTATAGTAACAAAGGCAAAGAAGATGGTATAGGTGACGATGCAGATAAATTGGTTGATTTAGTGATGGCAAAATGAGGCATGACTAATTGCATATTTTTTTCTTAATAAAATGTCAGACAAGATTAGCTGTAAAGGAAGTGACTGTAAAGGAAGTTTGGAAACATTCAAGGTTTGAAAAAAATAGAAGCATAAAGCTAACAATATTTTTGGAGAATGGGAGACTGAGCATCCTGGAAAGGGTAATGAGATTGCTGGATGGTGTTTTGTGCCTAAAAGAGATTTGTGGTCATGAGTTTGCAGTTAAACTTCAGGGTGATTATGTATTTTTCTCCAGATTGTTCTGGTTGTATATGAGCAGCTAGAGAGTAAGCAGAAAGATTTATTTAACCAGGATAGATGGAACATATGAGAGAGCTTTCTCCATAGTTTGATTTATTGTTCAGTTGCTCAGTTGTGTCCAACTCTTTGTGACCCCATGGTCTGTAGCATACCAAGCTTCTCTGTCCTTCATTATCTCCCAAAGTTTGCTCAGACTCATGTACATTGAGCTGATGATGCCATCTAACCATCTCATCCTCTGTCATCCCCTTCTCCTCCTGTCCTGAATCTTTCCCAGCATCAGGGTCTCTTCCAATGAGTCAGCTCTTCGAATCAGGTGGTCAAAGTATTGGAGCTTCAGCATCAATCCTTCTGATGAATATTCAGGGTTGATTTCTTTTAGGATTGATGAGTTTAATCTCCTTGATGNGAATCTTTCCCAGCATCAGGGTCTCTTCCAATGAGTCAGCTCTTCGAATCAGGTGGTCAAAGTATTGGAGCTTCAGCATCAATCCTTCTGATGAATATTCAGGGTTGATTTCTTTTAGGATTGATGAGTTTAATCTCCTTGATGTCCAAGGGACTCTCAAGAGTCTTCTCCAGCATCGTAGTTCAAAAGCATCAGTTCTTTGGCACTCAGCCTTTTTTGGATAATTTGACTAATTTTAGATATTATCAGTTTTAAATCTTTGTTAACATGGTAGCTAAAAACCAAAAATCTCATTTTATTTTATTTTGTGTTTTTCTGACCTCTAGGGAGACTATCCTTTTTGATGCATTTTAGTCACTGTTTTTTAATCTCCCCAAAATGGTTCAGATTCTTTGCCCATTTTTCCTACTTAGTCATTTACCTTTTTTCTTTTTGATTTTTAAAGATTTAGGTAATGGATAATAACATTTCATTTGTTATATATCTTTCACTATTTTCTCCCTGGGTATTATATATGCTTGATTTACTGTGTCTTTCATTATATTGATGACTTGATAGTTTACATGGTCAAATATATTCATGTTTTCCTTTGGAGCTTGTGGATTTATGGGCTTCCTCTCTTCTATCCCACTGTAAGTTTATGAACATTGTCTTCCATATTTTATTATAGTATTTTTCAAATTTTTTACATTTGAACTTTTAACATTTAGAGTTTAATTTTGTATATAGTATATGGTAAGAAACCTGTTATTTTGATGGATGGAAAGCCAATTGTCCAATAACATTTCCCAGTGATTTAAAATACCATCTTTTTGCTCAACGTCACTCATTATCAGAGAAATGCAAATCAAGACCACAGTGAGATACCACTTCACACCAGTCAGAACGGCTGCGATCCAAAAGTCTGCAAGCAGTAAATGCTGGAGAGGGTGTGGAGAAAAGGGAACCCTTTTACACTGTTGGTGGGAATGCAAACTAGTACAGCCACTATGGAGAACAGTGTGGAGATTCCTTAAGAAATTGCAAATAGAACTGCCTTATGACCCAGCAATCCCATTGCTGGGCATACACACCGAGGAAACCAGAATAGAAAGAGACACATGTACCC
>SJYX01001173.1:0-68562 GCA_006410675.1 Oreotragus oreotragus | reverse complement strand
ATATTCAAAAGCAGAGACATTACTTTGCCGACTAAGGTCCGTCTAGTCAAGGCTATGGTTTTTCCTGTGGTCATGTATGGATGTGAGAGTTGGACTGTGAAGAAGGCTGAGTGCCAAAGAATTGATGCTTTTGAACTGTGGTTTTGGAGAAGACTCTTGAGAGTCCCTTGGACTGCAAAGAGATCCAACCAGTCCATTCTGAAGGAAATCAGCCCTGGGATTTCTTTGGATGGAATGATGTTAAAGCTGAATCTCCAGTACTTTGGCCACCTCATGTGAAGAGTTGACTCATTGGAAAAGACTTTGATGCTGGGAGGAAATGGGAGCAGGAGGAGAAGGGGACGACAGAGGATGAAATGGCTGGATGGCATCACTGACTCGATGAACGTGAGTCTGAGTGAACTCCGGGAGTTGGTGATGGACAGGGAGGCCTGGCGTGCTGCGATTCATGGGGTCACAAAGAGTCGGACACAACTGAGTGACTGAACTGAACTGAACTGAGACCTTATAGAAATCTTTGCCTGGGACTCTGAATAAAATGGGGAGTCACTATAGTGTTCAGAGCATAGGAATAATGTAGCATGACTCTTCCCTCTTTTTAAAAATTAGCATACTATTTATTTATTTAATAGAATTCCCTCAAAGCTCAGTCATTAAAGAACTGGCTTGCAATGCAGGAGACCTGGGTTCTATCTGTCTATCCCTGGGTCAGAAAGATCTCCTGGAGAAGGAAATGGCAACCCACTCCAGTATTCTTGCCTGTAGAATCCCATGGACAGAGGAACCCGATTCTCCTCATTTTTAAAAAATTAATACACTATTTATTTACCATGTTTAGGTTTACAGAAAAAAAATGAGTGGAATCTAATGTCTTTTTGGTAGAGTCTGTGCTTTCCATCTCTGCAACTGTAGGCTCTACAAATTAGAGATTCTGGCCCCAAAGGAGGCACCCAGTTACCAGGAGACACTGTATGATCTTATTGAACTGTATGCCATCCAGACTGCCAGAGTATCTTAGAGTCCTTTTTACAGGGACCAACAGATGAGAAGAGGAGACATTGTATTGGCAGGAGTAATTGATGGCAAGAGTAGAAAGAGGCACATCTGCTTTTTCATAGTAGAGGCAGAGAGCAACATTTGTGGTACCCAGCTGATGCACTTAGATCTCTTATAGTGCTCTCTTGCCCAGTTGTGACTCTGACTGAACGCATGCATCTCTGGGGATGGTATGATGACCATACATTCAGATTCTTCAGAAAAGGTTTGGTTTAAAGTACCCAGTAAGACACAAAAGGCTTCCTTGGTGGTTCAGTGATAAAGAAGCTGCCTGCACTGTAGGAGACGCGAGTTCCATCCCTCGGTTGGGAAGATCCCCCGGAAACCACTTTAGTATTCTAGCCTGGAGAATCCCATGGACAGAGGAGCATAGTGGGCTACATACAGGACGTGGGGTTGCAAAGAGCGGATACAACAAGCAACTGAGCATGTACGAGCATGCAAGACACCAAAAGCTTTTAGGTACCAGCAGAGGGTAGAGACATTTATAGTGGATGGTAAGGGAGGGAGATGATTAATATTGACTGTAGCCCTGAAACCACCTGCACAATGAGGGCTGTAGGGAAAGAGGTCAACAGAACCATGGAAGATGTCTAGCCACACGCCTCTGTGCAAGACAAAGATGGACCGTGGTGGCCGTGGAGGGAACTGCACACTCTCTCAGCAAGCAGATCTTCTGCAGGAAGCATATTTAGACAAACATCTCCAATTACATCTTTAGACAGAACAGAGTGCTCACTCTGAAACCGTACTTTCTTTGGGCTGTTCCCAGCATGGTAGAATTATTAGAGTTGGGACATTCCTGCCTCTAATGGGAAACCTTTGCTAGTGAGATTTCATTAACCTGCTGTGATACTCTCAGAACTATGAAGTGGTCCGAGGCTTCAATTTTCTTGTTCATTTTCTGCTTCTTTCACAGATGTTGGATCTGTATCGTGGTCTAAAGCCTCTTCTAGCATACCCCAGTGGTCTCCCTGTGCTCCTTCACAAGCACGTTCCCCAGCAAATCTCTCACACCTCTAATCTCATTTTGGCATCTGTTTCTTGGAAGACCTGAGCTGAAATAAGGTATGTTTAATATAATTATCAGCATAATTTAGTTTCAATCTACCATCTTGCTATTTATTGTCATTTTCTCCTATTTTCTCTTTGTTCCTTCCCCCTCCTTCTTTTGGATTGATTTTACAAAAATATGATTATTATCTATACCTCGTTATTTTGTTTTTTAACATTTAACTTTAGTATCATTGGAAAGTTAGGGTTTAACTTTCAAGTGCTATTTTACCACTTCACAAATGGTATAAAAAATGTACAGCAGAATTCACCCAAGCCTTCCCTCCTGTCTTTTGAGCTATTTTCAGACATTTTACTTTGGTGTATGCCATAAACCCCACAACACATTATTATTTTTACTTTCAATAGTCAAATATCTCTTGCAGAGATTAAAAATGATAAAAAATGTCTTTTGTACTTGTCCACATATTAACCCTCTGTAATGCTCTTCATTAATTTATGTAGAACTAGTATCCAATTTGGAAAAGGCACCCACTCCAGTACTCTTGCCTGGAAAATCCCATGGACGGAGGGGCCTGGTGGGCTGCAGTCCATGGGGTTGCTAGGAGTCAGACACGACTGAGCGACTTCACTTTCACTTTTCACTTTCATGCATTGGAGAAGGAAATGGCAACCCACTCCAGTGTTCTTGCCTGGAGAATCCCAGGGACGGGGGAGCCTGGTGGGCTGCCGTCTATGGGGTCGCACAGAGTTGGACACGACTGAAGCGACTTAGCAGCAACAGCAGCAGCAGCAGTATCTAATTGGTAACATTTTCCATCTTTCTTTAATATTTCATAGTATGAAAGTATACTGCTGATGAATTTTTTCATATTTTGTCTGAAAGTGTTTATTTCTCCTTCATTTGTTATCGTACAATATATAAAACAAAATTTACCATTTTAATCATTTTAAAATGTACCAGTCCATGGTATTAGATACATTTACATTGTTGGGTTTCCTTCCTCACTATCCATCTTCAGAACTTTTTCTTTACCCACAAATGCAACTTTGTACCTGGTTAAATATTAACTCCTGATTCTCTTCTTTCACAGTCCTGTCAACCATCATTCTTACTGTCTCTAGAATTTGACCATCCTAGGAACCTTGTGTACGTGGAATCATACAATATTTGTCCCTTTGACTGGCTTATTTCGTTTTGTGTCTTTAATGTTCATCTGTGTTGTAGCATGTGTTAAAATTTTCTTCCCTTTCAAGGCTCAATATTTCATTGCATAAATAGATTATATGTTGTTCATTAATCCATCAATGGGCACAAATTGTTTTACCTTTTTTGCTATTGTGAATAATGCTGCTATGAACATGAGTGTACAAATATCTGTTTGAGTACCTATTTTCACTTCTTTGGGGCATATGGTCAGAAGTGGAATTGCTAGATCACATGGTATATTAGTTTTCTAGGGCTGCCGTAACAAAGTATTACAGACTCAGGGGGTTAAACAGCAGTCATTTATTGTCTCATAGTTCTTGAGGCTGGAAGTCTAAGATCAAGGTGTCTACAGGGTTGGTTCCTCCTGAGGCTTCTTTGCTTGGCTTGAAATGGGTCTTCTTGAGTCTTCCCTCTGGGCTTTTCTGTGGCCAAATTCCCTCTTCTTATAAGGAAATTTGAATCCAGTGTTAGGACTTACATTGAGTCCAGTATTCTGTTCAGTTCAGTTCAGTCGCTCAGTCGTGTTTGACTCTTTGCGACCCCATGAATCGCAGCGCGCCAGGCCTCCCTGTCCATCACCAACCCCCGGAGTTCACTCAGATTCACGTCCATAGAGTCAGTGATGCCATCCACCCATCTCATCCTCTGTCGTCCCCTTCTCCTCCTGCCTCCAATCCCTCCCAGCATGCGAGTGAGGTGGCCAAAGTACTAGAGTTTCAGCTTTAGCATCAAGACTCAGTATATGAATTTGGGGGGGACACAAATTCAACTCATGATATTTTATTCTCTGGCTCCCCTAAATCATGTTCCTCTTGCATGCAAAAGACATTCACTCCATCTTAATAGACCCCAAGGTCCTGAGACTTCAGGTATGGTTAATCCTGAGGCAAAATTTCTCTCCAGCTGTGAAACCGAGAAAACAGACAGCAGATTGTATGCTTCCAAAATATAGTGATGCACAGGCATAGACCATACATCTCCATTCAAAGGAATAAGTTGTCAAAGTTTCCTAACGGGGCCTTTTTCTAATTGTGGTAAAGGCAATTAACATGAGATTTCTTTTTTGAGAAATTTTATGTGCACAAGATAGTACTGTTATGGAGAAGGCAATGGCACCCCACTCCAGTACTCTTGCTTGGAAAATCCCAGGGACGGAGGAGCCTGGTGGGCTGCAGTCCATGGAGTTGAGAATAGTCAGACACGACTGAGCAACTTCACTTTCACTTTTCACTTTCATGCATTGGAGCAGGAAATGGCAACCCACTCCAGTGTTCTTGCCTGGAGAATCCCAGGGACGGGGGAGCCTGGTGGGCTGCCGTCTATGGGGTCGCACAGAGTTGGACATGACTGATGCGACTTAGCAGCAGCAGCAGCAGGAGCATAACACTGTTAACTAGACACACAATGTTGTACAGGAGACCTTTCAATAGAAGTGTATTTCTTAATGTTAAAATAGATGATGATTTTCTAGATAGTTTGGTTTTTATGTAATAATTATTTATGTTAATGAGGCCTTGATTAAGCATGTGGTTTTAATGTTTTAAACTGTGGTGAGGGTGTCTCTGTGTCACTTAGACCAGGTGTGTCAACACTGTTGTTCAGTCTCCTATTCAGGCTTCAGAAATGTTATGTGTTCAATTCCAGACCACTGCAATAAAACAAATATTTCAATAAAGCAAGTAACGTGAAGTTTTTGGTTTTATACCTCATATAAAATTTATGTTTACATTATACTGTAGTTTATTAAGTGTGTAGTAACATGTCTTAAAAACTACATACATGCTTTAATTAGAAAATACTTTATAGCTAAAAAAGTCAAAGCAATTACAGTAGTAACAATTTGCTTTAGAAGATTGTCAAGATTTCTCTGTTTTCTTACTTCATGCCAAACTGGCATAGTGGTGATAGTAACAGTATGAATTTGAGAACAAATGCCATCTATGCCAGTTGGTTTTTGAGAAGATCTAGGCTTGACACCTGGAGAAGGCAATGGCAACCCACTCCAGTACTCTTGCCTGGAAAATCCCATGGACGAAGGAGCCTGGTGGGCTGCAGGCCACGGGGTCGCTAAGAGTCGAACACAACTGAGTGACTTTACTTTCACTTTTCACTTTCACACATTGGAGATGGAAATGGCAACCCACTCCAGTGTTCTTGCCTGGAGAATCCCAGGGACGGGGGAGCCTGGTGGGCTGTGGTCTATGGGGTCGCACAGAGTCGGACACGACCGAAGCGACTTAGCAGCAGCAGCAGCAGGCTTGACATCAGATTTTTTTGAGTCTCTTCTCCAGTTAACTGTTTGGAGACATCAGAAAAAATAAGTAGTAAAAAGTTAATAAAAAGCTCTTTCTGTGATACTGTGCTGTTTAGCACACTAATCCATCAGTTTATCTTTTAAACAATTATCATGGCTTTTATATCACTGCTCATTTAGTAAGAGTCTGCTATATTTAAACCCTGAGTGCTGAGACATTTAAAATGAAGGGAAATACATAGTAACTTAAGTAACGTTAAAGTGTTTGAATAATTCAAAGCAACAATAAAAGCAATGTCACAATGCATAACAGTCAACAAATTGCTCAGGCAGTGACTTCTGTCAAAACTCAGATACATAATAGCTTTGACTTCAGGCAGCAATGATCTGGGGAGAGGTTTGCTGAGATGGCTAAAGAGGAGCTTAGTGTAGAGAAGTAGAGAAGGTGGGGAAGGACCTTATAGATTGGTGTACCATTGTTAATAAAAGTGTAGAGGGACTGAAGGGTAAAGGGTAGTATGTGAACCACTTTGAGGGGCACATGGCTTTAAAGAAAGCTACTGAATGAAAAAACAGAAAGAAAGCTTGCAGTCAGATTGTTCAGGGCCCTAATTATCAAGCTAATGACCATGAATAAGCAGACAACAGAGAAGTCTTATTAGGTCATTAGAAGAAAAAGCTGTGAGAAATCAAGGTTAATGATTTTTGTCCTGTCATGCAAGAGAAATAACTTTGCCGACTAAGGTCCATCTAGTCAAGGCTATGGCTTTTCCTGTGGTCATGTATGGATGTGAGAGTTGGACTGTGAAGAAAGCTGAGTGCTGAAGAATTGATGCTTTTGAACTGTGGTGTTGGGGCAGACTCTTGAGAGTCCCTTGGACTGCAAGGAGATCCAACCAGTCCATTCTGAAGGAGATCAACCCTGGGATTTCTTTGGAGGGAATGATGCTAAAGCTGAAACTCCAGTACTTTGGCCACCTCATGAGAAAAGTTGACTCATTGGAAAAGACTCTGATGCTGGGAGGGATTGGGGCAGGAGGAGAAGGGGACAACAGAGGATGAGATGGCTGGATGGCATCACGGACTTGATGGACATGAGTCTGAGTGAACTCTGGGAGTTGGTGATGAACAGGGAGGCCTGGCGTGCTGCGATTCATGGGGTCGCAAAGAGTAGGACACGACTGAGCGACTGAACTGAACTGACAAGAGACAAAAAACCAAAAAACAAACAACAAACCTGGGGTAAGAAAGTGAACATTATCAATAAGGAATCCCTAAGAGCACACTGGGCTCAATGGTAAAGAACCTGCCTGGTGGCTCAATGGTAAAGAACCTGCCTGCTGATGCAGGAGATGTGGGCTCAGTCCCTGGGTTGGGAAGATTTCCTGGAGAAGGAAATGGCAACCTATTCAAGTGTTCTGGTTTGGAGAATTTCTTAGACAGAGGACCCTTGTGGGCTATAGTCCATGGGGTTGCAAAGTACTGGACACAACCAAAACAGCAACAATGGAGCAATAATAGACCCAAACAAAATATGCACATATATTCAAACAATTAACAATGTTTAACCCATTGCCAATATTTTCTTTAAAGAAAATGTATTTTTATCATCTATATTAAGATAGATGGCTACCAGGTGAAGCTAGTGGTAAAGAACCCACCTTCCAATGGAGGAGATGTAAGAGATGCAGGTTGGATCCCTGGGTTGGGAAGATCCCTTGGAGAAATGAATGGCAACCCACTCCAGTATTCTTGCCTGGAGAATCCCATGAACAGTGGAGCCTGGCAAACTACAGTCTGTGGGGTCACAAAGAATTGGACACAGCTGAAGCGACTTAGCACACTCACGCATGAGAACTGTGTTCCACCACGGAAAATTATAATACCATGTTATCTGAAGAATGTATATTCAGTTGTATGCACATGTAGATTGCAACAACTTACTCTTCTTTCTTTAGAAAACTATTGTCTGCAATGATAATGGATTTATGAGTAAATTTTTCACTCATCTAAGAATCAAAAATAGCTTGTCTAGAAATTAAAAGTAGTTATGGTGCAGCATGATAATATAATCAATAAGTATATTTAAAAGAAAAGAAAAAGAGGAAAGAGAAGCAAAAGGAGAAAAGAAGAACAAGAAGGCAAATGTGGATGGTGTTTAGTGACTTAGTGGGAAGGGGAGAAACAGGGCACATGGGGGCTCTGCTGCTGCTGCCGCTGTCACTTCAATCGTGTCCGACTCTGTGCAAACCCATAGACCACAGCCCACCAGGTTCTGCTGTCCCTGGGATTCTCCAGGCAAGAGCGCTGGAGTGGGTTGCCATTGCCTTCTCCAATGCATGAAAGTGAAAAGTGAAAGTGAAGTCGCTCATTCAGGTCCGACCCTCCGTGACCCCGTGGACTGCAGCCTACCAGGCTTCTCCGTCCATAGGATTTTCCAGGCAAGAGTACTGGAGTGGGTTGCCATTGCCTTCTCCGTGGGGGCTCAGGTAGGTCTAAATAGTCACTTACCTCTGAATGAAGGAGCCCTCTGGAGGCTTTTGAATTACATCATTATTTCATGAGAAAAGAGGAAGATATTAGGATCTTCTAACTTTACAGTGTAGAAGGAATGTGCAAGTTTTCTTATAGATGGAAACTAAATGTTCTCCTGGGTATGTGAGATACTTTTTGTCCCATACAACAGTCACTGGAAATATCCCATTCCGTTCCTGGCACAAAAGAAAGGGATTTGTGTGTGTATGGAATGTGTGTTAGTGTGTGCGCTTTTTATGAATATTTAAAATGATAGTGTGGAAAGAAGAACGTTGGACTGTGGGTCATACTATCGTGAATTCTGGGCACTGTTTTCTACTGACTGACTGTGTAGCCCTTGATCTCTAACTCTTACACGTTTATTTTTTAACATCTGCTAAAATGAGGGGTTGTACTACGTATTTCTCTGTAGCTCATGCTAACATTCTATGATATGTTATTAGGCAAAGATACCCGACTCCTTCTGCTTTTGTAAATGATCATCTGGTACCAAGAGGCCCTTGTCCCAGGGTAAAAGTCAACATCACTGAATGGCCAGAATATGTACAGGATTTAGAGGCAATTGATTTAGAGACAGTTATATTTCCTAATTTATGTGACTGATGGAAATGGATAAGTTTTCACTGAAGGGTATTTAGTGATCATAGTGGTTGGGTCTAAACAAAGCATTTCAAAGGAGACTGGTGAATGTTTATTCCCAGGACAGTGGGAAAATAGTTTCAGGAAAACGTCTGTGATCTATTCTAATCAAATCTTCATTGTCTTTGAACAAAGCCTCTGTCTCATAGGATCCTGATTTCTGTCTCTCTGGGGAGGAGAAGTCATGGGAAATTGAGTTAAATTCAAATATATGTATTAAATAATAATACATGTCAGAAGGCACATGGTCTTTTAAAATAGCACCTTCTTCACAATGGCTAGGAAAACCAGAGTATCTCTTTCAGCAGAATGGTCAAGTCAGATTTACCCAATATGGCACTGATTATCTTAATTAGAAGGAACAGACGCTGCAGAGTTCTGGAAAGGATGTCAGTGGGAGCACAAATACTCAGGCCCAGCCCCTCCATTTCCATGAGAATTGGCTGAAATGAACAAAGAAATATAAAAATAGAAGAAAACCAGGATCAGTGATATATGTGCATGTGAGCTAAGTCACTTCAGTTGCTCCCTCCTCCAGGAGATCTTCCTGACCCAGGGATCGAACCCACATTTCTTTACATCTCCTGAAGGGGTGTCAGTCATTGCCACAAAAGGCAAAGAGTCTCTGCTGGTTCTCAGGCAGATGGAACCAGCGTGAAAGCTGTCAGAAACCTAACTCACTCTCACTCGTGGAACGTGCTGGAAACTCACAAGGAAAATTGACAAGTCATGCAGTTGTGGGTAGGGTGTGGAGAGAGAGAAGGGAGAGGGGGAGGAAGGAGGTAGGGCAAGGTAGAGGGAGGGAAAAGGAGGGATGTTTGGGGCATTGTTCCAGAGATGTTTGCATCCAGAGATGGCTGCACTCGGAGGTTCTCTGTGAGGCTGCCAAACTTAACAGTACCTGTAGAATTTGTTTTGACTCAATTTATTTTCCAGAATGTTCCAGGGCTCATCCTCACGCTCTAGGGATAATTCTTGACCCCTGTAGTGCTCCCTCCAGATGGTACAGGCAGTAGTAATACCAGTCAAGTCACAGAGTATAAGATGGAGATTTGGCTGAAGAGAAACTGGATGCAGAAAACCTCCTTGGTATAATATTTTCAATAAACACAGGGAAGAAGTCATACCAAGACAAAAATCTACCTGCTGGGATTATTCTTAGTGCAGTTCCCTCTCTGTCTTTCTCATATTGTTAAGTCATGGGTCAGAAATGTTTAAGCTGACATCATCCCTTCTCCAGACAACACATGGGAGAATTCTAATACAAGCTGGAGGAATAGTATGGAAAGCTATTAATAGTTAATAGTATGGAAAATATAGTACACAAATATATATATAGAATATGGGGGCTTCCCTGGGGGCTCGGATGGTAAAGAATCCACCTGCAATGCAGGAGACCTGGGTTTGATCCCTGGGTTGGGAAGATCCCCTGGAGATGGGAATGACAACCCACTTCAGTATTCTTGCCTGGAGAATCCCATGGACAGAGGAGCCTGGTGGGCTACAGATCATGGGGTCGCAAAGAACTGGACAAGATGAGAGACTAACACTTTCACTTTCACATAGTATAGCAGTATGGAAATTACCTACCTCCATTGAGATAAATGCCAGGATAATCTAGAGCTAGTTTTATTCAAACAGTAAGAATAGATGAATATTTAAAAAAAATAATAATCCATAGACTAATAATTCTAGATATTTTTAAAAAAGAGTGTCTATGATTTTGTGTGGCTAAAGGGCAGAGTTTGGGAAACAGAAAAGTAAAAGAACGAAGAAAGGGGATGAGAATTGTCATTGGAGTATGAGGAAAGAAACCGGATGAGTTAATGATCACAAAAATGTTAATGGAGATTTTTCCTGTGAACCAATAACTGGAAGTAGATTTAAAGCAAAAAAGATAATGGCATCAACAACAGAATGAAAGTAAATGTTCTTGGTGTGAGTGGGATGTCTGTCTGGTGGAGTAGCCTTTTTTGGAAGTGGTAGATTCCTGGTGGGTAGACAGATGTTTGGAAACAGTGTGGTCACACTTCAACTTCAGAGATGATTGCCTCTGATGGCCATTAGGGCAGCTGTATTATGAGGCCTGCCTATTGAATCAGGGGATGTACATCCTTAAGGCAAACACTGTAGACAGCCATAGGACTGGTGGTGAGAGCTGGGGAACGAGAGAATGGAGTAGGGACGAAGTATGACAGTGATTTCTGACTGGATGAGCTTCCAGGGTGAGAACACTGATACAGAGATCCATCAGCCTAAAAGCAAAAACAAGACAAAAGCAAAGCAAACAAACAAAAAGGCTAGACCTGCACAAATAATTTCTGATTAAATTATAAAAGTCTAAAACAAAACAAAAACAAGTGCAACTTCTGGAATATCCATTGGCTTAAGAAATCCATGTACTTTGATCTTTTTATCTTTTTCTATTTTCTAAACTTACTATGAAAACATGCATTTCCTTCATGCTTACAAAAATATGAAGAATACAGATGTTGAAGAAAGGAAAGATAATTTGTAGATTCTTAGATTGGGTAAAAATCTTTATAAGTATATTATTTATAAGATAGCCAAAATTTATTGATTCAGCAGGGTTAAAGTACAAGATGTAGAAAGACATAAAAACTCAGTGTAATAAAAAAAATGCAGTGGTTGCCATATCAATATCATAATTTTCAAAAAGAGGTACAAAGATAATATTTTTATATGTAAGATACAAAAATATGTTAAAATAGTCTTGATGCTTTGTAGTTCAGATACCATATCAGCAGACTATATATAAAGTAAATCATTTCTATATAGAAATATGTAAAAGAATCAAATGACAGATAAAAGTAGCTGACAATTTCAACATACTTGGCTCAGCCTCTGACAGAATGATTATACAAAATCAAAAGGAGTTTCTGGTCCTGGGTTTAGAAATTTAGGCATAGAAGTTTGACTCACCCACAAATTTGCAACTTTCAAGTGGTGGTTAGTTTCTTTAAGCCTCACTGGCCCTGCCTGTCAAAGGAGATTAATATATGTCCTTTATTACAGAGCTGTTTGTTACAAGGGTACATGAGGGAACGCTGGATGGGTGGATGGTGGTAAATTAAAGAAAAGGCCATCAGAGAACTTGAGGCTTGAATATTACTTAAGATTATTCTACGAACATAAACAAAGAAGAAAGAATTTCCCCTGGAGTAAGAAAAGAGGGCTTCCCTGGTGGCTCAGGTGGTAAAAGCGTCTGTCTGCATTGCAGGAGACCCGGGTTCGATCCCTGGGTTGGGAAGATCCCCTGGAGAAGGAAATGGCCGTCCACTCCAGTATTCTTACCTGGAAAATCCCATGGACGGCGGAGCCTGGTAAGCTACCATCCATGGGATCACAGAGAGCTGGACACGACTGAGCGATTTCACTTCACTAAGAAAAGATAGCATACGAAAGGCACAGAGGTATGGAAAAGCAGGATGATAATTGTTACTGGGTTTTTTTAAAACATTTTTTTTAATGTGGATCATTTTTAAAGTCTTTATTGCATTTGTTACAATATTGTTTCTATTTTGGTTTTTTGGCTGGAGGCATGTGAGATCTTAGTTTCCTGACTAAGGATCAAACTTGTACCCTTTGCATTAGAAGGCAACCTCTTAACCACTGGACTGCCAGGGAGGTCCCTTGTTGTTGTTTTTTTTTGTGATTAATTTTCAGGAGAAAAAAAAGAGCAATGTTACAGTGTTGATGTAGTTGGAACACAGAAAGTGGAGTGATGGGAAAAAATCCTGGCGAGATTATGCCCGTGCTAGGGATATCCATAGTGGTTAAAAGCCCTCGATTTTAAGCCACCTCCAGGCTTCAAATCCTGTCCGAACCACTTAAGACTTAGCTTCTTTGAAAATATCACTGAAATCCTGCATACCTCAGTTTTCTTGCCTATAGAATGGGATTGCTGATGATTCCTAAAATGTGGGTACTCATAGATCCTATATCATAGGTCCTTTAAAATGTTTAAAAAGGTATGAGTGAGTGAACTTGCTCAGTCGTGTCCGACTCTTTGCAACCCCATGGACTGTAGCTACCAGGCTCCTCCCTCCAGGGGATTCTCCAGGCAAGAGTACTGGAGTGGGCTGCCATTTCCTTCTCCAGGGGATCTTCTCAACCCAGGGATCAAACCCGGGTCTCCCACATTCCAGGCAGATGCTTTAACCTCTGAGCTACCAGGGAAGCCCTTAAAAGAGATGGAGTATATTTAACAAGCTTAAAACAATACTGTTTATTGTGTTGTTGTTATTACCCCAATATGGAAATATGACTTTATCCTGTAAGTTAAAGAAGCCATTAAAGGATGCTGAACAAGGCAAACACAGATCGACATGTATTTCATAAAAACAACTCTGGTAACATTGTGATGAATGGATCACAGAGATATAAGACTGGAGGGCCACTTATGAGTCAGTTTCCTGTATATTCCCTCATGGTGAATAATGAGCATTAGGCCACTCTGAGCTTCTAATTTGCTTTATTAGTTTTCCATCATAGATACAGTGCTACAAAGAGTGGCATGAGGCCCTGATGACTCAGGAGATATTTAAAGTTGGGTGGGGGGGAAAATACATCACAGCTACATTGAGGTGTGGATACCCCCATTTTTCTTGTCAATACATTCTCTAGACTGACCCTGATGAAGCCAGCCATCAGCATTATTTCTGGAAGCTTGGTAAACATTTTAATCCTTGTGCTCAGATCTTGATGGAGAGCAGATAAACCGAGTCTCCTGTTCTGCTTGCAGAACAATCAATACCACAGAAGAAAATGAAAAGCACTTAAGCTAAGCTTCCTGAATGGATACTCCCAAGAAACACACGAATGATTTTTTCCCAGAAAGGTGATCTTGAGGTTTGAATCCTTTATTTAGCACTGACAGAAAGGGGGATTAATAGAGTCTCTGAAATGATGGTGATAAGGTCATAGTTGAAGATGAAAATAAAAATGTTTCCTTAGAACATGTCAATTAGTAGAAATATCACTATTTATGAAGTATGCAGTCCTGTAGGATTAGGGTAATTCTCCTTGTAATATATCAGCATTGGTCCTTTATTTGATGCATGTCTTTGAAGGTCTGACAGTGTTTCCTATCCTTCTTTAAAATCAAGTTTTAAGCAGGTAGCTGAAATCTCACAAGGCATTTCAGTCATTTATTCAGAACCAGAACACTGTGAGTCACTGATACCTGTTACTTTACCATCCTTAACTCTGTATACTGAGCCTTTATCTTAGACATTACTGCTGCTGCTAAGTCACTTCAGTCGTGTCCGACTCTGTGCGACCCCATAGACGGCAGCCTACCAGGCTCCCCTGTCCCTGGGATTCTCCAGGCAAGAACACTGGAGTGGGTTGCCATTTCCTTCTCCAATGCATGAAAGTGAAACTGAAGTCGCTCAGTCATGTCCGACTTTTTGCGACCCCATGGACTGTAGCCCACCAGGCTCCTCCGTCCATGGGATTTTCCTGGCAAGAGTACTGGAGTGGGGTGCCATCGCCTTCTCCTTACTACCTCCCAGTAAGTATTCTTGATCCCGCCCTCCAAGGCTGAATTATGGGTCCTTATTCTGTGCTCTCATAGAAGTCTCCACTTCTGAAGGCACTATGTTGTAATTGCCTATTAAATTTTTTTCTTTACAAAGACTTGCACTCTTTGAAGAGTTCTGCCACTCTCAGGTACTGCTGACACTCTCTCTGCAGCTCCTAGAACAATGCCAGGTGTGTCATAGGCACTCAAAAAAAAAAAATTATAGAAGAGAGGGAAAGAGAAGAGAGTTGATAACATTAAAAGGTTAAGTCCTGAGTAATTAAATTTTCAGAGAAGATAGTGTTAGCTATCATTACCACTCCCTCCCTTCTCCACAGTCTTTTTCTTTGATATCTGTGACTCAATTCTTTCCTCTTTTTTTAAAATTGGGATATAGTTGCTTTACAATGTTCTGTTGGTTTATGCTGTTCAGTGAAGTGAATCAGTTATATGTATTCATCCATCCTAAGTTGCTTCAGTCATGTCCTACTCTTTGTTACTCCATGGACTGTAGCCCACCAGGCTCCACTGTCCATGGGATTTTCCAGGCAAGAATACTGGAATGGGTTGCCATTTCCTACTCCAGGGGATCTTCCTGACCCAGGGGTTGAACCTGTTTATCTTAGGTATCCTGCATTTGCAAGCAGATTCTTACAACTAGCGCTGCCTGGGAAAGCAGCTATATGTATATTAATACATATATCCGCTCCCTTTTGGACCTCCCTCCCACCTACCCACCCTCTTACTCATCTAGGTCACAACAGAGCACCGAGCTGCACAGCTCCCTGTGGTATACAGCAGGTTCCCACTAGCTCTCTATTTTACACATGGTAGTGTATTTATGTCAATGCTCCTCTCCCAGTTCATCCCACCCTCCACTTCCCTCCCTCACCCCCAGCTCCACATGTCCATTCTCTACTTCTGCATTTCTATTCTTGCCCTGCAAGTAGGTTCATCTGTACCATTTTTATAGATTCTACATATGTGCTAATATATGATATTTGTTTTTCTATTTCTGACTTAATCTGCAAACAGGTCATGCAGCTCAATATCAAAAGAAGGAAACAACCCAATCAAAAAATAGGCAGAAGACCTAAATAGACATTTCTCCAAAGAAGACATACAGATGGACAGGAGGCAGATGAAAATATGCTCCACATCACTAGTTATTAGACAAAGGCAGATCCTGGAGCTCCTCTTATCTCCTTGCTTTTTCTAAATATCTTTTCCAGGCACCATGCCTCGGCTGTCTCTTAGTTGCCTCTGTTTTTCAGGGGTTCAACTTAGCCTGCTTTCCTTCTCAACATGCAGAATTTCCCCACACTGTCCTTATCTGTCTCATTTCTTTCCCCCCTTCCTAATGATCTTATTTAACTAATGGTGATCAAATTTATATCTCTTGCCCTATAGTCTCCTCTTGAGCTTCAGACTCAGAAATTCCAACTACTGACTAAGCATCTCTATGTGGATATTCAGCTGATATCCAAAACTCAGTGTGTCCAAAATCATAAACTTTTCCCAAGAAACTGATTCAACTACTGATTCTGTTCCAAAGTCAGAGCCTCTGTATTTTTTATCTTGAAAATCTTTTTCTGTCATTCTCCCATTCACCTAATGAATGAACAAGTGCAGACAATTCTGTTTTCCAGATTGTTCTTAAGCCATCCACTTCTCTTTGTTCTCACTAGCCAACTTTCTCTCTTACCTGGATCCCAACAGCACATCACTTGGTGTCCAATCTCCCTTTCTTCTAGTACACACACACCTAGAATTTGCTTTTCTAAAGTGCAAATCTAAAAAAACAATAAAGTGCAAATATAATGATATTGTCAGCAACCCCTACATTCAAAACTTTTATTATTTCCAAGGATTCTCAGGAAAAGGTTCAAACTTCTTAGTGGCCTTATCGCTTGCTATTACTATTATCCAAGTCTACTCTTAGTCTTATTAAGCTAGTAACAACTCCTTGAATATTTCATGGTCTTTCTTTTCCTCTCTTCTCTCTTTGCTTCTTCTCTTTGTCTCTTTCCCCACCATCCATCTCTCTCTCCTCTTAGTTTCTTCTCTTTGGATCTCTCTTCCTTTTCATGCCTGTCATTTGATGGTCTAACTTGTCCTTGTCCTTCTGGTTTTACCTTAGATATCACTGCTTCCTGAGAAGAATTCTTGATCCTATCCCCCAAGTCTGGATTATGGATCCTTGTAGGTACCCTGACAGAATTCTCCACTTCCCCATTTTAAAGCATTTATAACAGTATATTGTGATGGTTTATTTAATTTTTTTTTCTAAAACTATAAACTCCTTGAAGACAGATGCTGTTGCCACTGTCTTTGTACCATGCAAAATAATACGAGGCATGTAGTAGGTACTCAAAAACATTTCAGAGAGAGAGGAAGAGAGAGGGGAAGAGAGAGGGGAAGAGAGAGGGGAAGAGAAGAAAAGGAGGAGAAAGATGGGGGAGGAAGAGAAGCAGGAGGAGGAGAGGAAGAAGGAAGAAAAGGGAGGAGAAGAATGAATCTGTGACACGAAAAGGTTATTAAGTCCCAAGGAATTGAATTTTCAAAGAAGATGGCTTTAAGCACATTTTATTTGAGTTTCCAGCTGTGTTTAATTTCATTCATACTATGTTTAGCACAGAATTAATTATATAAGTAGAATTGTTTAAAAATATATGACTGGATATTGTAAACAGTACTGCAGTGAGCATTGGAATGCATGTATCCTTTTGGACCTTGTTTTTCTCCAGATATATACCCAGGAATGGGGTGGTAGAGAGAAGGGATAGTTAGGGAGTTTGGGAGGGACATATACACACTGCTGTATTTAAAATGGATTACCAACAGTGACTTGCTGCACAGCACAAGGAACTCTGCTCAATGTTATATGACAACCTAAATGGGAAAAGAATTTGGAAAAGAATAGCCAAATCACTTTGCTGTATACCCAAAACTGACACAACATTGTTAACCAACTCTACTCCAATATAAAATAAAAAGTTAAAAAGATATATGAATGGATATGCAATTGTTTTACAATCTAAAAAGAAAAAAAAGCTGTGTATACTTCAATAAACCGAATTCATAATTTGGTTTTAATTCAGATTGTTTTACCTCAGTGCCCTCTGGCTCAGAGAAGACATTATATTTCTGTAGCTACAAAAACCATACACTCTGTCTTCCTGTCCTAAATTTATCTCTTACTCCTATTGATTTTACCTACTAAATAGCTACTTGATCTTACCTCCACCACAGATTCTTCCTTCCCCACCCAGCTTCTCCTTGAATGGTTGTCCTTATTTTTCTGTCTAACATAATCTGAGTGTCCCGTCTCCAGACGAGCTTGCATACAAATGTTGGCTCCCTTGTGGAGCGTAAGTGAGAGCTCTTCAGAGAATCCACTGTGATCTCTTCATGACACAAATCTGTAATGGAAGAGTTTCAGTTCCGGCTCAGTCTCTAACACAAGCCCCTAACTCCTGCCATCACTACCAAGCCTCTGCTGGTGGAGTCTCCTATCCAGTGAAATACCTGCAAAAGGGGGTCTAGCCTACTCTCCTAGGTGTTCACTCAGCCCCAAGAAAACTCTTTGCCTTTTCCACATGAAACAGTAGGCTCAGGACTTCCTTGCTGATCCAGTGGTTAAGAATCCACCTTCCAATGCAGGGGACCAGAGTTCCATCCTTGGTCAGGGAAACAAGATCCCACATGCAGTGGGGCAACTAGAGCCATTCCCTGCACTAGAGAAAAGCCTGTGCGTCGCAACAAAGAGCCAACATGCTGCAGCTAAAACCCAACACAGCTTAAGAAAAAAGAAACGTCGGCATTTAGGTTGCTTCATCGCATTCCCTCTCTTACCTATACCATTTATCTCCAGTTCCCTTTTCATCTAAGTAGCACAGGACTATTTTGAAAGGCTTGCTGGATAATTCAGTATTTAAAGAAGAAACAAAATTAAATTTACCATTCTTTTAGGAACTCTTCTCAAATAATTTTCTGGGATCTCCCTTCCTTGGCTTCTCATGGAAAAAGAAGGAAATAACCTCTTTCAAGGCACATTGTTCTCCCCTGAAAGGCTGACAACCTACTCCCACACCCCTAATCCTCTTACTATAATGGCTAATGTGGTAAGTTCTTTTTGCCCTGGTGCCCGTCAGCAAACCTTATTAGGAAGTGGTTAGGTCTAGCTCTTGGTAGATCTTGACCTTAAAATGTGAAGTCCTTAGGATATTTCTGCCCCCCCGCCTTGCTCTGTGCCTGAATCATAATTTCAGGACAACAGAAATCATTCTTCTCAACAACTTATATGCTCAACGTAAATCTCTTTTGGATGACTCAGGACAAGTCTTCAGCACTGAACTTTGTATTAATTAAGCCATGTTACAGCTAGAGACATGAATTGGAAAATTAAAAGAGATGTATGTCATATTTGTCTCCCAAGCTAAGTGAATTATAACAATTATAAATGATTTTTAAAAAATGAGATAAAGAATGATTGATTTCAAAGAGTCACAAAAATCCATGATTTGACTTCTAAGATAAAGCTTGTAGTTACTGCTTGTGGTTAGTTGCTCAGTCATGTTCAACTCTTTGTGACCCCATGGATTGTAGCCCACCAGGCTCCTCTGTCTGTTGGAATTCTCCAGGCAAGAATACTGGAGTGGATTGCCATATGCTCCTTCCTCCAGGGGATCTTCCCAACCCAGGGATCGAACTCAGGTCTCCTACATTGCCAGCAGATTTTTTACCTAAGGGACCCAAATCAAAGAGGTTACATAGAGGTTTAGTTATCTATAGGCAATGCCATTCTACTTTTTATATTCTTCCCCTCCTGGGAAGCACTTTATTTGACCAAAGTTCTATCATCTTTCTTAATATTTGACTCAAAGTGTCCCAGAGATGTCAGTGCTGACCACATTCTTAAATATGCTGAGACATTGGAAATAGAACTATTGTGAACTCAGTCCTGAGTGCTGAAATTTGAAATGAAAATCCTCATGATTCTTAGCTACTTCAAAACCTGACGTGCTTTGAGCAAAGACTTGATCTTTTCTAAGGCACACTTGGTGCCAAGAATTCCTTCAGTACTGATGTGGGCTCATATGAAGACTTTATTCGATTTCTTCTTTTCTAGGACTTTTATCCAAAGGGAAGACAGGGTCCCAAACTAAAGCATAAAAGACCTGTTTCAAGTGACCTTTAAATTCAGACTTGGAGAACTGCTCAGATCTCTTCAACTTCACTTTGTCCTCAAAGAATTATTTGATTCTGTGGCTTAATAATATTACCTCTTGTAATTCCTAATGACTATTGTTGCTTGGATCAATCCTGGAACATCCTACAGATATTCTAAGTAGCATTCCAAATTCTGGGCTGAATGTCAACAGTATCAGCCAGTTAAAATTTCCAACTGCAATTGATTGTTGATCTAGTATTGGAATGAGGTTGGGGCATTCCTCAGGCCCAAAGGGAAAACTTTAAGCTCTAACAATAGCATGCATACATTGATTTTGCACCAAATGCCAGAAACTAAACATTTTACAAGTATTATATTGATTAATCTTCAGAGTCTTTCCTATGAGGTAGATTCCATTATTAACTCCATTTCATCAATGGGAAGATTGAAAGCAAGAGATACAATTGTACAAAGTCACATGGGGAGCAAATGTCAGAACTAAGAGTGCATTTAAGTCTGTCTGATGCTGAAGCTGATGCTCTTAACCACTGTATGCAGTTCCTCTCAGAATGCTGATAAAGCTGTCTTTGGCGTGGTTTCTTTCCTAGGGCCACTTTTATAGATCAGTACCTCTAAGAGGGATGGGTATAAAATAATTCTTGCAAACATCATCATCCCAGGAGGTTATCTGTCTGTGATACTGGATTAGTGCCTAGAGACTCAAGTTTCCCCAGTATTCCTTTTAACCTTTTGCAACATAATCTCTTCATCGAGAATAAAGAGAGGACTCATGTTCAGAACAAGTTTCTTCTATCACCTTTGTGAATTTAACAAATGGGTGAATTTAACTCAGATGACCATTATATCTACTACTGTGAGCAAGAATCCCTTAGAAGAAATGGAGTAGCCCTCATAGTCAACAAAAGAGTCTGAAATGCAGTAGTTGGATGCAATCTCAAAAACGACAGAATGATCTCTGTTCGTTTCCAAGACAACCATTCAATATCACAGTAATCCAAATCTATGCTCCAACCAGTAATGCTGAAGAAGCTGAAGTTGAAGGGTTCTATGAAGACGTACAAGACCTTCTAGAACTAACAGCAAAAAAAGATGTCTTCTTCATTATAGGGGACTGGAATGCAAAAGTAGGAAGTTAAGAGATACCTGGAGTAACAGGAAAATTTGACCTTGAAATACAGGATGAAGCAGGTCAAAGGCTAATAGAGCTCTTCCAAGAGAACACACTGGTCATAGCAAACACCTTCTTCCAACAACACAAGAGAAGACTACACATGGACATCACCAGATGGTCAATACCAAAAACAGATTGATTATATTTTTTTGCAGTCGAAGATAGAGAAGCTCTATACAGTCAGCAAAAATAAGACCAGGAGCTGACTGTGGCTCAGATCATGAACTCCTTATTGCCAAATTCAGACTTAAACTGAAGAAAGTAGGGAAAACCACTAGACCATTCAGGTATGACCTAAATCAAATCCCTTATGATTATACAGTGGAAGTGACAAAAAGATACAAGGGATTAGATATGATAGACAGTGCCTGAAGAACTATGGATGGAGGTTCATGACATTGTACAGGAGGCAGGGATCAAGACCATCCTCAAGAAAAAGAAATGAAAAAAGGCAAAATGGTTGTCTGATAAGGCCTGACAAATAGCTGAGAAAAGAAGAGAAGTGAAAGGCAAAAGAGAAAAGGAAAGGTATACCCATTTGAATGCAGAGTTCCAAAGAACAGAAAGGAGAGATAAGAAAGCCTTCTTCAGGAATCAGTGTAAAGAAATAGAGGAAAACACTGGAATGGGAAAGACTAGAGATCTTTTCAAGAAAATTAAAGATATCAAGGGGGAATTTCATGCAAAGTTGGGCACAATAAAGGACAGAAATGGTATGGAAATAACAGAAGAAGAAGACATTAAGAAGAGGTGGCAAGAATACACAGAACTATACAAAAAATATCTTCATGACCCAGATAGCTGTGATGGTGTGATCACTCACTAGGAGCCAGACATCCTGGAATGTGAAGTCAAGTGGGCCTTACGAAGCATCACTGCAAACAAAGCTAGTGAAGGTGATAGAATTCCAGGTGAGCTATTTCAAATCCTGAAAGATGATGCTGTGAAAGTGCTGCACTCAATATGCCAGCAAATTTGGAAAACTCAGCTGTGACCACAGGACTGGAAAAGGTCAGTTTTCATTCCAACCCAAAAAAAGGCATTGCCAAAGAATGTTCAAACTACCACACAATTGCACTCATCTCACATGCTAGCAAAGTATGCTTAAAATTCTCCAAGCCAGGCTTCAGCAATACGTGAACTGTGAACTTTCAGATGTTCAAGCTGGATTTAGCAATGGCAGAGGAACCAGAGATCAAATTGACAGCATCCGTTGGATCATTGAAAAAGCAAAAGAGTTGCAGAAAAATATCTACTTCTGCTTTATTGAGTATGTCTTTGAATGTGTGGATCACAAAAAACTATGGAAACTTCTGAAAGAGATGGGAATAGCAGACCACCTTACCTGCCTCCTGAGAAATCTGTATGCAGGTCAAGAAACAATGGTTAGAACTGGTCATAGAACTACAGACTGGTTCCAAATAGAGAAAGGAGTATGTCAAGGCTGTATACTGTCACCCTGATTATTTAACTTATATGCAGAGTACACACATCTGGGCTGGATGAAGCATAAGCTGGAATCAAGATTGCTGAGAAGAATATCAATAACCTCAGATATGCAGATGATGGCACTTTTGGCAGAAAGTGAAGAACTAAAAAGCCTCTTGATGAAGGTGAAAGAGGAGAGTGGAAAAAGTTGGCTTAAAACTGAACATTCAGAAAACTAAGATCATGGCATCCGGTCCCATTACTTCACAGCAAATAGGTGGGGAAACAATGGAAACAGTGAGAGACTATTTAGGGGGCTCCAAAATCACTGCAGATGGTGACTGCAGCCACGAAATTAGAAGGAAAGCTATGACCAACATAGCATTTTATAAAACAGAGACATAACTTTGCCACAAAGATTTTTCTAGTCAAAGGTATGGTTTTTTAGTAGTTATGTATGGATGTGATAGTTGAACTATAAATAAAGTTGAGTGCCAAAGAATTGATGTTTTTGAACTATGGTGTTGGAGAAGACACTTGAGAGTCCCTTGGACCTCAAGGAAATCCAACTAGTCAATCTTAAAGGAAATCAGTCCTGAATATTCATTGGAAGACTGATGCTGAAGCTGAAACTCCAGTACTTTGGCCACCTGATGCAAAGAACTGACTCACTGGAAAAACCTTGATTGAACACGGGAGAAGGGGATGACAGAGGATGAATGGTTGGATGGCATCACCAACTTGATGGACATGAGTTTGAGTAAGCTCCAGGAGCTGGTGATGGACAGGGAAGCCTGGAGTGCTGCAGTCCATGGGGTCACAAAGGGTCGATCATGACTGAGTGACTAAATGTCTGACTTACTGATCACTTTTGTAGTTGACTATCTTTTTTATCCTGATTGTCCCAGGAAAATCCAGTCTTGAATTTTGTAAACATTGAGAGGATTTTCAGTTTATTACCTGGAACTTCAGGAAGCAATAGCTAGAACTGGACATGGAACAACAAACTGTTCCAAATAGGAAAAGGAGTACGTCAAGGCTGTATATTGTCACCCTGCTTATTTAACTTCTATGCAGAGTACATCATGAGAAACGCTGGGCTGGAAGAAGCACAAGCTAGAATCAAGATTGCCGGGAGAAATACCAATAACCTCAGATATAGAGATGACACCACCCTTATGGCAGAAAGTGAAGAAGAACTAAAGAGCCTTTTGATGAAAGTGAAAGAGGAGAGTGAAAAAGTTGGCTTAAAGCTCAACATTCAGAAAACGAAGATCATGGCATACAGTCCCATCACTTCATGGCAGGTAGATGGGGAAACAGTGAAAACAGTGGTTGACTTTATTTTCTGGGCTCCAAAATCACTGCAGATTGTGATTGCAGCCATGAAATTAAAAGACGCTTACTCCTTGGGAGAAAAGTTATGACCAACCTAGACAGCATATTAAAAAGCAGAGACATTACTTTGCTGACTAAGGTCCATCTAGTCAAGGCTATTATTTTTCCAGTAGTCATGTATGGATGCTGGACTGTGAAGAAAGCTGAGGGCCGAAGAATTGATGCTTTTGAACTGTGGTGTTGGAGAAGACTCTTGAGAGTCCCTTGGACTTCAAGGAGATCCAACCAGTCCATCCTAAAGAAGATCAGTCCTGGGTGTTCTTTGGAAGGACTGATGTTGAAGCCGAAACTCCAATACTTTGGCCACTTGATGCGAAGAGGTGACTCACTGCAAAAGACCCTGATGCTGGGAAAGATTGAGGACAGGAGGGGAAGGGGACGACCGAGGATGAGATGGTTGGATGGCATCATTGACCTGATGGACATGGGTTTGGGTGGACTCCAGGAGTTGGTGACAGACAGGGAGGCCTGGCATGCTGCGGTTCATGAGGTTGCAAAGAGTTGGACATGACTGAGCGACTGAACTGAACTGAACTGAACCTGGAACTTCTCTGCTTATGTCACTTGGACCGTGAGAGAACTTCATTTTATGCAGAGTCAGAATCCCTATTTCCTGTTTTAACTGTTGTTCCAAAGCTTTGTACAATTAAGATGGTGACCTCTTCCTCCCTTCCATGTGGCAGTAATGATTCCAGTATTTTCTTATGGCCCCTTTGTGGGCCAGGCTACTACATCTACTAAGTGAGCTACTTGATAGAGTATATTATCTAATTTTCTTGTAGCAATTTATATTATTTTTCTTGTATCATTAATAAATCAGACACATATATAACTGGAACATCATTTTCCTTTCATTTTGATTTCCTTAATTATCTCCCATTACCAATCAGAAAAAGAAAATTTATCTTTTCATTCAATTCAGTTCAGTCGCTCAGTCGTGTCCTACTCTTTGCGACCCCATGAATCGCAGCAATTAATTCCTTTCAATTTAAAAAATCTCTTTTGGGTATTATCATTTCATTTGGGTACGCTCAAGTATTATCATTTCAATTACTATTCTCAACTCTGTTTACAAGTTAACGTGTTTCTTTATGGGTCTTTCTCATCCTATTTTTAATTGAATGGCAGCATGAAGGACATGTTAATACTTTGTATTATTTTTTTCAGCTGTTACTTATTCTATACTCCAAAAATGTTTATATTTTGCCACCTCAGAGATGTAAATGTGATATGATTAGTTTGCTTTCTAATGTGTTTCATATAGGTCTTCTGGTTTACTACTTCATGTCATCAGCAAAACTTTGCCTCAGACCTAGCATGTAGCATATAATCTATGAGAATTTACTTCTGTCCGCCAAAGCTCCCTCTCTTTCACTTCCCTCCCTCCTCTGCCCTCCCCACCTCCCCACCAAATAGGAATTCTCTACATGTTAACTCAAAAATAAAAAACCTGGGGGAATTTTCCAGTAAGCATTCTATAATTAAAGATACATTTTTCATTCTAGTCATTTTGGTTATTACTCATAGAAACCTTCCATGTTCAAAACACAGCCCCAAAACCCATTTTTCATGGGTCAAGGCTTAGAGCATTCCAATTTTATTACAGAATATTTAAGTCCAGGACCACTACTCTTATGGGATTCTGCCACTGCACATGGTCTTAGAAGCCAGAGGCAGGGACCTCTGTTGTTGTCATTGCAAGCTACATTTTGCTGTGAAAACAAAAACAAAAAAAATAGAGTTCAGTGGCATAAACCAATGAAAACTTATCTCTCTTTAATGCAACACATCCATTCTAGCCCAGCAGGGTTCATTGTTGTCACCCAGGGGCCCAGAGATAACAGAGCAGCCATCTTTTTTAATGTCAGGCGTGTTCCAGGGAGAAAGAGCATGGTAAATCATGGATTGGCTCTTATAGCTTCTAATGGAAGTGACTCTCACATTTCAAATTCAGCCACATAACCACTTGCGTGCTTAGGGTGAAGGAATGCTATTCTACTTTGCACCTGGGATCAGGGTTCATTGTTGTCACCCAGGGGCCCAGAGATAACAGAGCAGCCATCTTTTTTAATGTCAGGCGTGTTCCAGGGAGAAAGAGCATGGTAAATCATGGATTGGCTCTTATAGCTTCTAATGGAAGTGACTCTCACATTTCAAATTCAGCCACATAACCACTTGCGTGCTTAGGGTGAAGGAATGCTATTCTACTTTGCGCCTGGGAGAAGAACCAGGATACTGGGAAAACAACAGTACTACATCCATGATAGGATGTATCTTTTTTTTTTTTTTTAATGTGTATCGTTTTTAACTTTTTATTGAATTTGTTACAATATTGCTTCTGTTTTATGTTTTGGATTTTTGTTTGAGAGGCATGTGAAATCTTAGCTCTCCCACCAGGGATTGAACCCACACCCCCTGCATTGGAAGGGAGTGTTTTAACCACTGGACCGCCAGGGAAGTCCTGTGATAGGATGCTTCTTTTGTCTTAAGACTGTTGTCTTAAGATTCTGTCTTCTACTATGATTTCAGTCTCATAAGAAGGATAGAAAGGGGAAAAATGGACACTTTTAAATTTTGGATTCAGGTTCCCTTATGACTGATACATAGCACTGAATCACTTGTGAAATATGAAAACTTCTTTTGGGACTCAGGCCTAAGATTCTCACCAGATGGAGGCTAGGAAGACCCCAGATTCTGTTTGTTTTGTTTCATTTACAGGGACAAGAAGGAAAGACATCTAAGCCCAGGTAAAATGGTAATAAAGGCAAGTCTTCTTCCTATAGTCTAGGCTAGAGTCAAAAGAAACATCCCACTGTTAAGCTTCTGTTTAGTAGGAGATGCCACCCAAACAGGGACAATGGCCTTATTTATCTGAACCTTCCAACTAGATGGGTGCATGGAGAGAGAAGACATCTAAAGACTTAACACTGCAAAGCAATTATGGCACAAATCATGAATTTAAGTCTCTTTACTATAACTCTAAAAATGTCCAAATACAGCCTAAAAGAGAAAGTCTGAATCGCTCCTTCTCAAAGTTGGAATGAAAGGTGAGTGCTTGAATTCCTTCTAAAGGATAGCAGTGACCTTAGGTAAGGATCCAGTTTTATCCATTTTCTTTATGTGGACAGATTCTCTAATAAGAAGAAGATGTTTCTGGAGAACATTGAATTTCTATCTCCCTAACTATTAATTAAAGAAAAAAAAAACCCTGCAGCTGCAAGGTTAATAGATTTAGAGGATTACTTTAACTATATATTAAAAGCTACAAGACTGAGTGGCTTAATAACAAGGGATCATTTATTTTACCTTCCCAGAGTTGATTTAGTAGCATAAGCATGTCCTAAACACCCAAGTGCTTTCTTTTTTCCTGCTCTGCCATCTTTGCTATATGGGTGGCATTTCCCCTCATGGTCACAGTATGGCTGCCTCAGCTCCAAACACTAATTACATCCTCATAGAGAAGATCCAAATGCAGGAAGGGCTAAGTACCCATCTATGTCCCTTCTAACAAGTGAGGAAAATGTCTTTAGAGGCACGCTGCCTTAGATCTCATTTGCCAGATTGCTTTACATATCCATGTTTATACTGATCACAGTAAGGGTAATGGAAATACTCTAATCAATATTCATTGCCTGGGGCTGAGAAGTACTCATCTTCCTTAAGCTCAAGAGAAGCTGACTATCCAATCAAAATGGGGGTTCTGCCAGCAAAAAGTACATGAAGAGAAAGACATGGCTCATGGCAACCTCAGAATCAAGACAGAGAGGGGCTGTGTTTCCTTCCCTTTGATTCTGTAAAAAGTTGGTGACAGAGTTAGATCAAGAACACTGGCCTCCTGTCTCCTCAGCACCATGACTTTTCTTCTGTGTCTTTGTTGCTTTCTCTACAAAAGGGTTTGGTATAGTGTTTGCCTAAGTTCTATGAGTTGGGTTTCCCTGGTGGCTCAGAGGTTAAAGCGCTTGCCTCCAATGCGGGAGACCCGGGTTTGATCCCTGGGTCAGGAAGATCCCCTGGAGAAGGAAATGGTAACCCACTCCAGTATTCTTGCCTGGAAAATCCCATGGACGGAGAAGCCTGGTAGGCTACAGTCAATGGGGTCGCAAAGAGTCGGACACGACTGAGCGACTTCACTTTCACTTCACTATGGTGAGTAAGCATCATCATCCTAATTAAAAAAAAAAAAAAAGAAGACCTGCTGAAGGGATTACTTCCATGTGGAACAATGAAACAATCACCTATATAGCCACAGCTCCGTTTACAGATGCAGCTGCCTGGATATGGGAAGAGTGCTGACTTACTGCACAGCTCTGCTGGGGCTATATCCTCACCCCACCTCTGACCAGCTGGTACACTTCATCTCATGCCTTTCCTAGCATTTGCTGGCTGTGATGGATGTCCCCTGCAAGAAGGAAGAAAAAAAAAGTCTCTCCTGGGGGTTTGTACTGCAGACTAGCAATCCGCCCTTTTGGCCCAGTATTTCTGCGGAGCTGACACACACATAGTTCTTTGCACAGAGATGCTAAAACCAAATGCCTCATCATTGCACTGACTCAGAGAAAGAGCTGGAGCCACTCTGGACTCAAGAGTCAGCCATCAGGCAGCTTGATACTCCCTCTGCCTTTTGCCTTCTAGAGGCTTAGGTGCATATTTTTAAATCCTTTGGGACTGCAAAAGAGAGAAGATAAATAGGCACCCGGTCATTGGTTGGGTCTAGGTAAGCTGATATTATCCCATTGAGCAAATAGGGGAGGAGAATTCACCAGTGAGGAGGGAGATTGCAGTTAAGATGAGGACTGCAGAGTTCTGTCTGAGTCAGCATCACCTTGTCCTGCAGAGCTCTCAGGTGACCCCTGGCCAAGGACAGTGTCATGTGGTCAGACATAGAAAATGGATGCTTTGGAAGCCAACCGGCATTTGCTTTTTAATTACCTCCTCTTGGCTTCTGATGACGATTTTTTTTTTTTTTCATAGCAAAAAGCCCGGAAGAGAAGAAATGTTCTTTCTTCAGAGCTAACCATGTCCATACATTAACCTTTAACACTGATTAAGATAGATGCTGTTTCAACCCCTGATGCTTTTAGAGAAGATTTGAATTCGGGTGCCCAGCTCTTGACAAGCTTGCATTCAGCTTCTGTGATGTCCCTCAGTCACCTTGGGTTGCTAATGACAGGGTAAACATCCAGTCACCTAGAATTAGTGTGACCACAACAAATGTGGGCTCTGGAGCTCAGGTTCTTTTTCCTGTCTCCTGGGTAGTTACTCAGGCACCACCAGGTCTTGTGGTCATAAATAGCTGTAAAGCAATCCACACAATGCACCACGTGAGCAGGACTGACCGATCATAAATGCAATAGCAATTCAGAGTAGGCACTTCTGCTGAGATTATCCTGGAGAGCTTACTGGAGGAAATTGATTATTCTATTGGGGAAAATAATGATGTTTAAAACATAATCATATCCATACTTTCTTTTAGGGAGGGAGGTGAAAATTGAATAATTCATAAAGCTTATTTAGTTTAAAAAATGTATAGAAAGTTTTATCTTTTTCTCATTAAAAGCAGCACCAACTTCCAGTCACTTTACTGAGTTCTTTTGGATGGTGGTCGCGAGGGACCCAGCTTTATGGGTACAGGCAAGGGGTGCCCAGTGGTGTTCATTTTGCCAAAAGAAAGCATGTCCTCCACAAGAAGACTGACAACTGAAATCCCGAGAACTGCAGCTGGCAGGAAACAAAGAGGCTGAGTTAGAATTTTTTTTTTCTTAAGCATCCGATCATCTATCCCACCGCACCCACTTGGTAGAAGCTCCTGTGGGTCCTTCCGGAAACAAATCTCAAGATGAGTTTTTACAAGCATTTAGGTCGACTGTACTGAGTTTTTTTTCCTCTTTTTTGTGAAAGCAGAGATCTGATGCCGCAACGAAGTAGTCCATAACTAGATCAGGCTAGCCCACAGAGATACAGAGTTTGCAAAAACTGCATCATTCTCCCAGCAGGGATATCTGCTCTCAGAGAGAAGATGCATTTGTTACCCCAACATGGGTGGCTTGGGCCACCTGACCTTCACTGGGGTAGGTAATGGATAGACCCACAGGAAGAGAGTCCCTTCCTGTGAACTCTGAGTTTATTTGTTATTCATGGGAGTAGCTGAGTTTTGCATGAAGGAAAAGGAAGGTGACGAGGCATGAGCTTGCTCATGTATCTTCTTCCTTTTCAGAATTCTCTGGGTGTTGGGAGGCGTTATATACTGATTACTGATGATTTAGCTTATCCCACGCACAGTCTACTCCCCTGCATAAAAGAATCCAAACTGAAGAGGAACAGCGCAGAGTGAAAGAGACAGGCAGAGGTCAATGCAGCTGGTTGCTCTGGAGCTGAAATCCCAGGAAGGTTCCCTCCCTCTCTTGCCTCCAAATCCGATTTGTACTGTTTCCTTTGCTCCCCAACTTCCTGCTCCTCCACACCTTCCAGGGGGAAGTTTAGGGTTGCAGGCAGTTTTTTTCAAGGGCAGCACGCTGCTGGGAGCAATTCACTCAGGGGAGGAAATGAGCAGGATGTATTTTCAAAGGCTCCTAGTGCTGGGAGGGACCTGGTGAGACCATGGATTTCCAGTCCCCTTCAAAGTAAGGTTGCCAGTAAATCAGATTATGTGACTGACCTCTCGTGGATTCTTAGAGGGCTTCTTTTTTCATTCTTAGGGGGATGAAGAATATCTTGGATGACACTTGGCTAGTTGCTATTTCATATTCTGAGGGTAGGTATATTATACATGGATTTTATTGTTCATTAACATTCTGAAGCCAGGGCAAACCTGGTTCTCACAGACCACATCACTAGCCTGATCAGCATTCTCCTGTATAGAGGCTCCAAACTCATCACAGGAAAAATGGGAGAGTGGGTCTCCTAAAGACGAGCCTTGGATATAAGCTGACTTCTTTCAGGGGTGTGGGCTGAACGTCCCCCCTTGTCTCTTCATCACCACTGCCTTGTTTCTTTCATGTATCTTAACCTCCTCTCCTTGTCTCTCTTTCTGCTTCCACAAATTTCTGTCGTCCCCCACAGGGACTGAATTCACTTTGCTTTTTGGAGAATGTGTCTTATTTTCCACTGGATGTAGAGAAGAATATTCATCTTTACTTCCTGCACTGGAATGACTTCTAAAATGATTTAGCTCTGAGATATCCAATTGCAGCCCTTCATAAACTAAACCTTAGAGAATTTTGCTTAAGAAAAAAAAAATCCACAAGAACCACCAGATCAAAACCTTCTCTGATGAAAACAGCAATACTCCCAATACTATCCAAGGTGCCTTCAGAGGAAAATACGTTTGAACATCAAAGATAGTATTCCTTTGAATTATTTATATCAATTCAGTTACCTAAACATTTACAAATGTATTAATAGCAGTGGCAATGGTTTAGTGATGTAGAATGAAAGAGGAATTATCACTGGCTGGAAACCTTACTGTAAATTTCTTAGTGTGTGAGTGTGTGTGCGTGTGTGTATGCATGCTTGCATATACACTCAGTGGCTCCTGTGAACCTGTGAAGCTCACTCAGTCATGTCTGACTCTTTGTGACCCCATGGACTGTAGTCTACCATGCTCTTCCGTCCGTGGGATTCTCCAGGCAAGAATACTGGAGTGGGTTGCCATTTCCTTCTCCAGGAGATCTTCCCAATCCAGAGACTGAACCCGGGTCTCCTGCGTTGTAGGCAGACACTTTACCATCTGAGCCACCAGGGAAGCTCAGTTATGTCCAACTCTTTGCGATCCCTTGGACTGTAACCCACCAGTCTCCTCTGTCCATGGGATTTCCCAAGCAAGAATACTGGGGCGAGCTGCCATTTCCTTCTCCAGAGTATCTTCTTGATCGAGGGGTTGAATCCTCATCTTTTACATGTCCTGAATTAGTAGGCAGATTCTTTACCACTACAGCACCCGAGAAGCCCAACTGTACATGAAACGTTATCTTGATGTTCATCTCTTTGTCACTGTTACATCTTGAATCCATATTATCTCCTTACTCAGAGCAAGATGGCTTGAATATCCTCAAGAGCATTAGTACAATATTGCCTGTTGAATAATTTTAATATTGTATATTGTGTCATACCCTAAGTTTGAGGGTATATTTCTAGGGTATCAGTCTATAAAACAAAGAGCCTGCTGTTTTGTAAGACAGTGTGAAAGGTGGCATTTCAGAGAGTTTGGTATTTTAGATGTTGCTATTTGTGTCTGCAAAAAAACCCCCAAAACCAAACAACTAAAATAAAGACTAGAAACCCCTCCAGGGGTCTAGGAAAGCTGAAAGAAAGCCTAGACAACCTCAGCACTCAATCCCTTTCTTTAGCTGCCCTGTCACCCTCCACTCTGATTGTAGGGAAAATCGCTGCCTCCATGGCGTATGCTTGGACTAAGGTATCTTGTCTACAGCTGTATGCCCTAACGTTCCTCCCTCCTTTACCCCATCAAGATATCTTGATGTGCATTCCATTTGATCCAAGCACTCAATTAATTGGTTTCATAGACAGACATCCTCAAAGTATTGGCCAGATGTGTCTGGAGCCACAACAGGGCTTTATCTTTGATAGACCTTGGTGGGTGGGGAGTGGGGGTGGGTACAGGATGTTGACTCTGATAGATAGGGAAGAAAAAACAAAAGCAGGATGTGGAAAGTTAATGTGCTCTTGCTCACCAGAGTCCCTGTCTGCTTCAAAAAGCCTGGAGTTTGCACACAAGTGAGAACTTATTTTGAGTTAGATGATGTCAAATTGCAAGAATTAAGGAGACAGAAGGTGATTTGAAGGGCCTCTGCGTCTAGACAATATGTTAACTTTGCCACTGTACATCAGATCTTGTGATACTTAACTGGTCAGGTGATAGAAATAGAAGTATAAATAGATTTGAGAGTCAATCATAGTTAGAAAATAAGCTGATGGCAGAATTTCAGATCATAAGTAAGACATTACTTCATAAGTAAAGGATAAGTGACTGACACATTCTGAATCAATATGAAGAAACAAACATTATAGAAGATAGACAATTGTTAATAAGATTAAGAAACCTAGTAGGAAAAATTAATAATAAGCATGAAATGGCAATTCACAGCAAAAAGAACAAAGGCCCACTAAGTGTAAGAAGTAATGAAAGTTATAGAACAAACAAAATGTGATCATTTTTTTCTGTTAATTTGGCAAAGAATTTTTTTAAAGATATTGACCAGTATTGATGAAGATATGAAAAAAAGATAAGTCCATTTTGTAGTCAAAACATTTGACTACAAAATGTATAGTCAAGACTATATATTTGTACAACTTTCTTGAAGGGTAATTTGGTGGTTTGGTTAAAAATGTATATAATGTCCAATTTATTATTTTTTTAACAATACAAGTCAACTTTTAGGAATCAATTTCCATAAAAATAAGTTACACATGAAAATTTAATATAAATATATTAGTTGCAGTTTTGAATAGTAAAATATTAGGAACAAATGCCTATCAAAAGTTAAGTTCAGACTGTTGGGTTATTACTTTGCTATTAAGAGAACCAGAAATTTGTCAAGAGGAAAAGAAAAGTATCATGGAAGGCAAAGTTACACATTAGCTGTGCTCTGAACTTCAGACAATTTAGGACATGTAGAGAAAATTTTATTTTACCAGGTCAGCTTGAAAGATCTTGAGGGGCAAAGTATTCTTTGCCCTTTTCTCTGGATTGTCTCAGAATTTACCACTTCAGTGACTCAAAAATCCATATTCATTATATCAATTGCCATAAGCCTGCAAAATAGCAAAAAAGAAAAGAGTAAATGTTTCTTTCTCAATTACTATCATTGGAGTTTCTCCCTGACTTTCCTCAAATATCCAGTCTTGTGTAACTTTTTCTGGTGTAGAATATACTTGGTAGAAACAGATTTAGTTACCTTGATAGAAATGTATGATTGGATTTTTTAACATTTCAGAAGAAGCTCTGCCTGGAACAATGTGTTTTCAAAGACAGAAGAAAATGAAAATAACAATGGCTGTGAATGCTGAAATTTATCACTTCAAAACATCACTGCTTAAAAAACGCAGTCATAATGCATATTCTTGAACTTGAGCAATATACCCTCCTCTAGGAGACATTAACTATTTGCCCTGTTTTCTGAATCTTCCTTGAGAAGAATAAGGGTGAGGGAAGAAGAGGAACATTGATATGACAGTGGAGGTCAAAAATGTCCACAAATTATATATGTCCTGGTGCATATAATTTGTATAACATCACAAGGTCAAGACATTTAAAACCATGGACATGAAAAGTAACATCACAGAAAATGTAGAGTTTAGTGAAAAAAAGCTAGCTATGATATGTATAGTCTGAATTTAATAGTGCAATTATTATACCTATTTATAGAAAAAGGTATATGATAATGATGATAGATAACTCAAAGTATTAAGAAGACACGAGTCACATTTCTTTCAATGCAAAAAAAAATCAGGTTTTTTAATCGTGATTATGGGATATTTTTTAAATCATAAAAATCAACTAATACTTCCAGCATGATGAAACAACTGTATCAGTCTTTTTTTTCCTGCCATAAACTTCTGGAAAACAGAGCAGATATATGGAACAACTGTCTGTAGGCATTGGAAAGCAGGTAGCACAGGACTGAGACTTTTGAGAGAAGAGTAAAGACCAAGATAAGAAAGAAAATCATCCTGGATTTCTGCTTGGAAGAACCTTCTGTATGGTGGGGAAGGAGAACTCAAGCAGAGGAAATTGATATTCCAGAGTCAAGAGCATAGAAATTAGAATATTAGGGTTTGGGTAACTTGAGGCAGCTGAAATATATGGGCAAGAACATTGGAGAGGTGGGAACTATGCAAAGAAGTATCTCCAGAAATCTGTACAAAGAGCATATGGAGACTTTGACTGAACATTAAGTTCTGTATGGAGAAGACTCTTAAGAGTCATCTTGGACAGCAAGGAGATCCAGCCAGTCCATCCTAAAGGAATTCAGTCCTGAATATTCATTGGAAGAACGAATGCTGAAGGTGAAGCTACAGTACTTTGGCCAGCTGATGCAAAGAGCTGACTCACTGGAAAAGACCCTGATGCTGGGAAAGATTGAGGGCAGGAAGAGAAGCGGGTGATAGAGGATGAAATGGTTGGATGACATTATCGACTGAATGGACCTGAGTTTGAGCAAACTCCAAGAGATAGTGAAGAACAGGGAAGCCTGACATGCTGCAGTCCGTGGCATCTCAAACAGTCAGGCATGACTGAGAGACAGAACAACAACAAAGGTCTGTCTATGGAAGCTGAGATTCCAAGAGCTCAACAGAATGGTAGGGCATATTCTCATGAACCATGGTGGAGATACCTCATGGAACACTCAAGACATTCTGCACATGGTTCGGAAGGATCATGCCTTAGCAGTAGAGCTCAGCTCACTTTGAGGTATAGGCTATTCTGGATGCAGCCCAACAAATCTTGAAAATCTGTCTCAAGAGACTCAAGGAGGGCCATGTAAGTCTTTATTACTGGCCAAAATAAAAATCAACATCTTTAAGTGGGGGCAACAAAATCTAGATACTCAATAAAGCAGTATTTACAAATCATAACTTCCCGGGTGACTCAGTGGTAAAGAATTTGCTTGCACTGCCAGAGATGTGGGTTTGATCCCTGGGTTGGGAAGATTCCATGGAAAAGGAAATGGCAACCCATTCCAGTATTCTTGCCTAGGAAATCCCATGGAGAGAGGAGCCTGGAAGGCTGCAATCCATGGCGCTGCAAAAGAGTCAACTAAACAAGAACAGCTATGAATGATGTGAATATTGGGAAAAATGAAGGGGAGGTAAGGAGGGAGAAGTGATGAGAGGTAATGATGAGAGGATATACGGGAACTCTGTGTTTTCTTGTCATATTTATAAAAAACTAAAACTGCTCTATAAAGTCCATTAATTAAAACATTCCTTAGAGGAACGTTAAGAAGATATGAGAAAAGAAGAAAGTTCATAAAACATCTCAGAGGTCATAGAAACCTAAACTTCCATCTTAAAACCCAGGAAGAAAGAGCAAAGTAAACTCAAATAAGTAGAGGGACGGGAATAAAGAGATAAGAGCAGAAATTAGTAAAATGGAAAATGAATAAAATAAAATATAGAAGATAAATGAAAGCAAAACTGTTTCTTTGACCACATCATTTTTATTGATAAACCTCAAGCTAGATTAATCAAGAAAGGGAGGAGAAAAATACATATTACTATTATCAGGAATAATTGAGAGAACACTGTCAAATATGCAACAGAATGGAAATGATAGTAAGGGAATATTATGTATTACTTCAAACCAACAAATCTGAAATTTAGAAAATTGAAATTGGAAAAATTCTTTGAAAGAGACAAATTACCAACACTAATACTTTTAAGATGCTTGCTCTTTGAAAGAAAAGTTATGATCAACCTAGGCAGCATATTAAAAAGCAGAGGCATTACTTTGCTAACAAAGTTCTGTCTAGTTAGAGCTATGGTTTTTCCAGTAGTCAGGTATGGATATGAGAGTTGGACTATAAAGAAAACTGAGCGCTGAAGAATTGATGCTTTTGAACTGTGATGTTGGAGAGGACTCTTGAAAGTCCCTTGGACAGCAAGGAGATCCAACCAGTCCATCATAAAGGAAATCAGTCCTGAATATTCTTTGGAAGGACTGATGCTGGGGATGAAACTCCAATACTTTGGCCACCTGATGCATACAACTGACCTATTTGAAAAGATTGAAGGCAGAAGCAGAAGGGGATGACAGGATGAGATGGTTGGATGGCATCACCAACCCAATGGACATGAGTTTGAATAAACTCCAGGAGCTGGTGATGGACAGGGAGTCCTGGCATGCTGCAGTCCATGGGGTCAGAAAGAGTTGGACATGACTGAGTGACTGAACTGAACTGAACTAATACTTTTAAAATCAGAATAAATGAATTTGCCTAAGACACTGTAATAAGGTAAGAGAAATTAAGTAATTATTTACAATAGATAGTAAAAAAGCAAATCAAACAATCTCTGTTTATAGTTGATATGATTTTTTTGAACATTGAAAAATCTAAGATGTCTAAAAAATTTAGATCTAATGACTCAGAGGTTAAAGCATCTGCCTGGAATGCAGGACACCCGGGTTCAATCCCTGGGTTGGGAAGATCCCCTGGAGAAGGAAATGGCAAGCCACTCCATTCCTCTTGCCTGGAGAATTTCATGGAGGGAGGAGCCTGGTAGGCTACAGTCCATGGGGTCGCAAAGAGTTGGACACGACTGAACGACTTATATATAGAGAGAGAGAGTATGCAAATTTAGTAAGATTGCAGAATGCAATATGAGTAGAGATATAAACTGTTTTTCCATATACTGCTGCTGCTGCTGCTGCTAAGTCACTTCAGTTGTGACTCTGTGCGACCCCATAAATGGCAGCCCACAGGCTCCCCCGTCCCTGGGATTCTCCAGGCAAGAACATTGGAGTGGGTTGCCATTTCCTTCTCCAATGCTAGCAGCAAGCAAATGGAAATCTATTTACAATAGTCTAAAATATGCAATAATTAGGAATAAGTTGAACATAAGATAGTCGACTGCTATGCTAAACTACAATACATTATATTGCTGAGTGAGAGTAAATATTTCTGATCTACATAAATGGGATGATAATATGTTCATGAATTGCAAGGCTCAGTATTACTAAATGTTCATTCTTTCAGAATCAATATATAGATTTCAATGCAATTCCAATCAAAATCTCTGCAGGTTTATTTGTTGAAAATCACAAGGTGATTCTAAAATTTATATTGATATGTAGAAGTCTAAAAGAGCCCATATATTACTAGTGGAAGTGTATGATGGCATATCTGATTAGAAAAAAATCGTAAAGAATGCATGTGTGTAAAAGATAAAATTCATGAAGTATCCAATTAATGTTTTTATAAGTTAGATTAGTCAGAAGAGTGGGAAGATAAGACAGTTAGTATGCATGCATCTGTAAAGAACATGTATCAATAGGAAATTTCAGTTCGGTTCAGTTGCTCAGTCATGTCTGATACTTTGCAACTTCATGAATCGCAGCACGCCAGGCCTCCCTGTCCATCACCAACTCCTGGAGTCTACTCAAACTCATGTCCATCAAGTCAGTGATGCCATCCAGCCATCACATCCTCTGTCATCCCCTTCTCCTCCTGCCCCCAATCCCTCCCAGCATCAAAGTATTTTCCAATGAGTCAACTCTTCGCATGAGGTGGCCAAAGTACTGGAGTTTCAGCTTTAGCATCATTCCTTCCAATGAACACCCAGGACTGATCTCCTTCAGAATGGACTGATTGGATCTCCTTGCAGTTCAAGGGACTCTCAAGAGTCTTCTCCAACACCACAGTTCAAAAGCATCAATTCTTCAGCACTAAGCTTTCTTCATAGTCCAACTCTCACATCCATACATAATCACTGGAAAAACCATAGCCTTGACTAGACAGACCTTTGTTGGCAAAGTAATATCTCTGCTTTTTAATAAGCTATCTAGGTATGTCAAAACTTTCCTTCCAAGGAGGTCAGTTCAGTTCAGTCACTCAGTCATGTCCAACTCTTTGCGACCCCATGAATAGCAGCATGCTAGGCCTCCCTGTCCATCACCAACTCCCGGAGTTCACTCAAACTCACTTCCATCAAGTTGGTGACGGCATCCAGCCACCTTATCCTCTATTGTCCCCTTTTCCTCCTGCCCCCAATCCCTCCTAGCATCAGGGTCTTTTCCAATCAGTCAACCCTTCGCATGAGGTGGCCAAAGTACTGGAGTTTCAGCTTCAGCATCAGTCATTCCAATGAACACCCAGGACTGATCTCCTTCAGAATGGACTGGTTGGATCTCCTTGCAGTCCAAGGGACTCTCAAGAGTCTTCTCCAACACCACAGTTCAAAAGCATCAATTCTTCGGCACTCAGCTTTCTTCACAGTCCAACTCTCACATCCATACATGACCACTGGAAAAACCATAGCCTTGACTAGATGGACCTTTGTTGGCAAAAGTCTTAATGTCTCTGCTTTTGAGTATGCTATCTAGGTTGGTCATAACTTTCCTTCCAAGGAGTAAGCATCTTTTAATTTCATGGCTGCAATCACCATCTGCAGTGATTTTGGAGCCCCCGAAAATAAAGTCTGACGCTTTTTCCACTGTTTTTCCATCTATTTCCCATGAGGTGATGGGACCAGATGCCATGATCTTCGTTTTCTGAATGTTGAGCTTTAAGCCAACTTTTTCACGCTCCTCTTTCACTTTCATCAAGAGGCTTTTTAGTTCCTCTTCACTTTCTGCCATAAGGATGGTGTCATCTGCATATCTGAGGTTACTGATATTTCTCCTGGCAATCTTGATTCTAGCTTGTGCTTCTTCCAGCCCAGCATTTCTCATGATGTACTCTGCATATAAGTTAAATAAGCAAGGTGACAATATACAGCCTTGACGTACTCCTTTTCCTGTTTGGAACCAGTCTGCTGTTCCATGTCCAATTCTAACTGTTGCTTCCTGACCTGCATACAGGTTTCTCAAGAGGCGGGTCAGGTGGTCTGGTATTCCCATCTCTTTAAGAATATTCCAGTTTATTGTGATCCACACAGTCAAAGGCTTAGGCATAGTCAATAAAGCAAAAATAGATGTTTTTCTGGAACTCTCTTGCTTTTTCCATGATCCAGTGGATGTTGGCAATTTGATCTCTGGTTCCTCTGCCTTTTCTTAATCCAGCTTGAACATCTGGAAGTTCACGGTTCACATATTGCTGAAGCCTGGCTTGGAGAATTTTGAGAATTACTTTACTAGCGTGTGAGATGAGTGTAATTGTGCAGTAGTTTGAGCATTCTTTGGCATTGCCTTTCTTTGGGATTGGAATGAAAACTGACCTTTTCCAGTCCCGTGGCCACAGGTGAGTTTTCCAAATTTGCTGGCATATTGAGTGCAGCACTTTCACAGCATCATCTTTCAAGATTTGAAATAGCTCAACTGGAATGCCATCACCTCCACTAGCTTTGTTCGTAGTGATGCTTTCTAAGGCCCACTTGACTTCACAGTCCAGGATGTCTGGCTCTAGGTGAGTGATCACACCATCATGATTACCTGGGTCACGAAGATCTTTTTTGTACAATTCTTCTGTGTATTCTTGCCACTTCTTAATATCTTCTGCTTCTGTAAGGTCCATACCATTTTTATCCTTTATTGAGCCCATGTTTGCATGAAATGTTCCCTTGGTATCTCTGATTTTCTTGAATTGATCTCTAGTCTTTCCCATTCTGTTGTTTTCGGAGGAGGTAATACTAGCATCCATTCTATACAACTATTGTCAAGCAAGTCTTATTTCAAGAAATATCATCATCACCATTGCTGTGTGCACAGAGATTCCTCTTCTCCCTTGCTCTCTTTTCTTCTCTTTGGGCTAAGATGCAGTGATTAGTGTTTCCAAAATCCAGCTTGTTGGAGGGAGGAGGGAACCTCAAAGAATGTAAATGGTTGGTCATAACTAACCCTAGGAAACAACAAACAGCTTAGAACACTATTTCTTCTTAATTCATTCTACATTATTTATTACTTATTCAAAAGTCACCTAACTGCACATTTTTACTATATTAAACCTTTTAAATAGCTATTTGCGACTGTCTTTTCAACCTTTGTTTTTGTTTTGGGGGAAAAAGGGAATCAACCTGCATTCTTCATTGGCACAGAGATGTGTGTATAAATCTAAGATATTGAACATATAATTTTAAAAGACATTAATCTAGCTAATTCTTCTGCCATCATGTAGATGCTTTTTTCATGCATTTATTCAATCCTTATTTCTTCTTTATGATGCTACAATATGGGCATGCCTCATTTTATTGCTCTTTGGTTTATTGCACTTTATAAATATTTCATTTTTACAAATTTAAGGTTTGTGGCAACCCTGGGTCAAGCAAGTGTATCACTGTCATATTCCAACATCATTTGCTCACTTCATGTCTCTTTGTCACATTTTGATAATTCTTGCAATATTTCAAACTTTCTACCAGCAAAAAGATTACAACTTGCTGAAGGCTCAGGTGATGGTTAGAAACTTTTACCAATAAAATGTTTAAAAATTAATGTGCGTACCTTTTTTTTTTTTTTGGCATAGTGCTATTGTACACTTAATAGGCTGCAGTGTAGTACAAAGTCACTTTTATATGTACTGGCAAACCAAGAAAATTCACATGACCTGCTTCATTGCAATATCTGATTTATTGTGATGCTCTGGAACTGAACCAGAAATATCTCCAAGGTCTACCTGTATGCCCAAGATTATGCTAGGTGCTGTGGTACACAGTGGAGAAAAAAAGCAAATGAAATTAAGACCTCTGTCTTCTGTGTAATGGACAGTCACATAAACATTGTCAGTCAAATAGGGCACAAGCAACATAGCTGGAGTGAAATACTCAGTGGAAGTTTTACAGAGGAGAAGATCACTGAAGTATAATTGAGAGAGCTTCAAACAGAAAAGGAGACAGATTTTTCAATGCAAGGATAAAGCAAGGTAAAATTTAGATTCTGACCACCTTGTCAACCATTCTTAAGGGCTTATGTGTCCAAACACTGAACAGATAGAAGCTTACTGGATTTGAAAAAAGAAGTACAAATAATAGCTTTTGTATTTCCATATGCTAGGTTACATTCTGTAGGACAAATTGTTTAGCATTTGTGGGTCTGCTTCTGCATTTCTCAATCATCAGATCAGATATATTTTTAGCACATAGTGATTGGTTCTCAGCAGGTGGTGAAGATGAAAGTTGTACTTATCCTTTTTATTGAGCTAAAACGACAACAAAAACCACCTCCTTGCTGTTTAAAACATTATAAACAGTTTCCTCCCTCTAAGATAGAAGCTTTGAAGAAGTGTGACTCACTGATCTCGGGGGAAAAATTTAATCCTTGAAAGAATTCTTTTACTTAGGCAAATAAAGACTATGTTCCCACCTCTTATTCTTGTGGAAGACCTGAAAGCAATGAAACACTCCAGATGTTAATACTTCAGCCTGAAAAACAGTTTTCTGTAGAGCAATGTAATACAGATANGAAGAAGTGTGACTCACTGATCTCGGGGGAAAAATTTAATCCTTGAAAGAATTCTTTTACTTAGGCAAATAAAGACTATGTTCCCACCTCTTATTCTTGTGGAAGACCTGAAAGCAATGAAACACTCCAGATGTTAATACTTCAGCCTGAAAAACAGTATTCTGTAGAGCAATGTAATACAGATATTTCTTTTTTAATTTATCTTTTTTTTTTTGTAGATTACACTTACAACTGGGATATATTCCCCTGAACTTTAGTTTCGTATCTCCAAACCTGCATATCATTTCCTGTTCTTGAGGAGCTGTGGCTGTATTCATCTTAGTTCCATTATTTTCAGATGACGTAGAGCTGGGATGTAGATTGTGGGAAGGACTTGAAAAGTTTGATGAGAAACTAGGAGGAAAAAACTTCAGGAAAGAAAGCAGCCTATAATTGTTTCAGCATAATGTTGTCTGGATTGTGAAATTATGGACCTGGTTTTATTTACAATTCAATAACCATAACCTTGGGAAGAGGCTTGCCATGTGGCACTAATGGAAAAGAAGCTGCCTGCTAATGCAGGAGAGTTGTGGGTTCGATCCATGGAGAAGGGCATGGCAACCCACTCCAGTATTCTTGCCTGGAGAATCTCATGGACAGAGGAGCCTGGCGGGCTACNCAATAACCATAACCTTGGGAAGAGGCTTGCCATGTGGCACTAATGGAAAAGAAGCTGCCTGCTAATGCAGGAGAGTTGTGGGTTCGATCCATGGAGAAGGGCATGGCAACCCACTCCAGTATTCTTGCCTGGAGAATCTCATGGACAGAGGAGCCTGGCGGGCTACAGTCCATAGGGTCAGAAAGAGTCTGATATGACTGAGGCAACTTGGCATGCATACCTGCCACCTTGGGAAACGTAGTGATGTCAGAAAAAGTTCCTGAGCAGAAGAGCCTGATGAAGGGTGGGAGAACTGCTCAGCACCCGATGCTGGCGTAGGGGACAGCTGCAAAAAAATCATCTTGAGACACATTTAAATGATCCCCAGTGATAAACTCTCTGGTTGTTTCAAAATGGACTTGGACCACTGTGTCTTGGCCATTAAAGTGAAGTTAGGACTCCATAGACTGTTTAAATTTGTGATAGTTACTCACTGTGTATATTATAAATAATACACAAATAATGGATTATTATTTCACACATAAATATAATGACAAAATGTCATTTTAGTTATAGCGATAAGGTAAAATGTATATAAACTGCTGCTGCTGCTAAGTCGCTTCAGTTGTGTCCGACTCTGTGCAACCCCATAGACAGCAGCCCACCAGGCTCCCCGTCCCTGGGATTCTCCAGGCAAGAACACTGGAGTACGTTGTCATTTCCTTCTCCAATGTGTGAAAGTGAAAAGTGAAAGTGAAGTCGCTCAGTCGTGTCCGACTCTTAGCGACCCCATGGACTGCAGCCTACCAGGCTCCTCTGTCCACGGGAGTTTCCAGGCAAGAGTACTGGAGTGGGGTGCCATTGCCTTCTCCAAACTTGGCTGGCAGAGAAATCTAGGGTTGTTGGAGAAGATTCTAGATGTGGTGCTTTATTATGTAAAATGTTTACATTTTTATATTTGCCAAAATTATGTCAGGATAATTTTCTGAGGATGAGTCAGTTATTTTATCTTAATCATCTAAAAGACAAAGCATTTTCTCCTGACATTACCTCATTATTCACGAGATAAATTAACCTCCATTGTTAAACAGTGAAGAAAGGGCAAAAGTACATGGAACCCTATTGAAATTCATGCTTAATCTACTTACAAATTCAGTGCAAAATTCAGCCTAGACACCTACTTAGACTTCAGACTCATTTACTTCATCCAACTTAGGGGTGGTTAGGGAGATAAAAATAAAAAATGATATAATAATGTTAGCAACAGCTGTGGGTTCTGAGTTTTATATATCCAATTGACTTTGTATCGGATACCAGGAAGTATATACATGGTACTGAAATCATGTAAAAATGTACAGGATTAAGATCCAGAAGTGTGTTAGTCATTCAGTCATGTCTGACTCTTTGCAATCCCATGGACTGTAGCCTGCAAGGCTCCTCTGTCCATGGAATTCTCCAGCCAAGAATATTAGAGTAGGTAGCCATTCCTTTCTCCAGGGGATCTTCCCAACCCAGGGATTGAACCAGGTCTCCTGCATTGCAGATGCATTCTTTACAGTCTGAGCTACCAGTAGTAGTTGTTCAGTTGCTAAGTCATGTCTGACTGTTTGTGACCCCATGGAATGCAGCGTGCCAAGCTTCCCTATCCTTCACTGTCTCCTGGAATTTGCTCAATTTCATGTCCATTGAGTCTGTGATGCTATCTAACCAACTCATCCTCTGCCGCCCTCTTCTCCTTTTGTCCTCAATCTTTCCCAGCAGCAGAATCTTTTCCAATGAGTTGGCTCTTTGCATCTAGTGGCCAAAGTATTGGAACTTAACCTTCAGCATCAGACCTTCCAATGAATATTCAGGGCTAATTTCCTTTAGGATTAACTAGTTTGATCTCCTTGCAGTCCAAGGGACTCATAAGAGTCTTCTCTAGCACCACAATTCAAAAGCATCAAATACTGAGATCATATAAAAATGTACAACAGAAGAAAGGAATCCAGTTCCAGGTTGCTATGTTAATATGCTTTGTTATGAAGCTTTCTCCTCCTTTCTCTTGCCCTTTTCTTCTTCTTTTCCTCCTCCTTCATCATCATCATCCTTATCCATCAGGGAATGACATGATTTGTAGCAGCCTAGGGCACCCCACTCCAGTACTCTTGCCTGTAAAATCCCATGGACGGAGGAGCCTGGTAGGCTGCAGTCCATGGGGTCGCTGAGATGGACACAACTGAGTGACTTCCCTTTCACTTTTCACTTTCATGCATTGGAGAAGGAAATGGCAACCCACTCCAGTGTTCTTGCCTGGAGAATCCCAGGGACAGGGGAGCCTGATGGGCTGCTGTCTATGGGGTCGCACAGAGTCGGACACGATTGAAGTGACTTAGCAGCAGCAGGTCTAATAAATTAACATAACTGTTACTTTATGGCTATAAAGTAGAGTTGAATTCTGTTTATATACTCAGTAAGAGGGAACAAATGGAACATTTTGCTCTTATTAGGTGCTAGATTTTACAGTTTGTAACAAACACGTTTTCCCATTTTACATGGAAGTTCTTTAGAGAGGTTAAATGCTCAACGACACATCGCTGGTAAGTGTTGGTGAGTCAGAGACCAAAAATAATTCTGCTTAATTCCAAAGCTTGTGCATTGCCCATGATACAACCTAGCTTTCCATCTGATCTCCTGGCTGGATAAACCTGCAAATGCTCTCCTACAGTCTATTAACAGTGGTGAATAACTTTAATCAGAATGAAACTATGTGAAAGAAAGCTAGTACTTATTGAGAGGAGATATGCTTGGAGCTACTTTGAAATGCAAGGGTTATGAACAATGTGTCTACATGAGTTGTTGAAATTAGAGGGTGAAGAGGGCTACCTCTAACACTGACTATAGAGAATGGCTCTGAGTGAATGTTCAATACCACAGATTATGACTCAATGGATCTGGTGAGTTTTCAAGTGAAAGTCACTCAGCCGTGTCTGACTCTTTGCAACCCCATACAGTTCAAAGACTTTGACTGTGTGGATCACAATAAACTGTGGAAAATTCTGAAAGAGATGGGAATACCAGACCACCTGACCTGCCTCTTGAGAAACCTATATGCAGGTTAGGAAGCAACAGCTAGAACTGGACATGGAAAAATAGGCTGATTCCAAATAGGAAAAGGAATATGTCAAGGCTGTATATTGTCACCCTGCTTATTTAACTTCTATGCAGAGTACATCATGAGAAACGCTGGGCTGAAAGAAGCACAAGCTGGGATCAAGATTGCTGGGAGAAATATCAGTCACCTCAGATATGCAGATGACACCACCCTATGGCAGAAAGTGAAGAGGAACTGAAAAGCCTCTTGATGAAAGTGAAAGTGGAGAGTAAAAAATTTGGCTTAAAGCTCAATATTCAGAAAACAAAGATCATGGCATCTGGTCCCATCACTTCATGGGAAATAGATAGGGAAACAGTGGAAACAGTGTCAGACTTTATTTTTTGGGGCTCCAAAATCGCTGCAGATGGTGACTGCAGCCATGAAATTAGAAGACGCTTACTTCTTGGAAGGAAAGTTATGACCAACCTAGATAGCATATTGAAAAGCAGAGACATTACTTTGCCAACAAAGGTCCATCTAGTCAAGGCTATGGTTTTTCCAGTGGTCATGTATGGATGTGAGAGTTGGACTGTGAAGAAAGCTGAGTGCTGAAGAATTGATGCTTTTGAACTGTGGTGTTGGAGAAGACTCTTGAGAGTCCCTTGAACTGCAAGGAGATCCAACCAGTCCATTCTGAAGGAGATCAGCCCTGGGTGTTGTTTGAAGGGAATGATGCTAAACTGAAGCTCCAGTATTTTGGTCACCTCATGAGAAGAGTTGACTCATTGGAAAAGACTCTGATGCTGGGAGGGATTGGGGGCAGGAGGAAAAGGGAACAACAGAGGATGAGATGGCTGGATGCCATCACCGACTCGATGGACGTGATTTTGAGTGAACTCCGGGAGATGGTGATGGACAGGGAGGCCTGGTGTGCTGCGATTCATGGGGTCACAAAGAGTTGGACATGACTGAATGACTAAACTGAACTGAATTGAACAGTTCATGCAATTCTCCAGGCCAGAATACTGGCATGGGTAACCTTTCCCTTTTCCAGAGGATCTTCCCAACCAGGGATTGAACCCAGGTCTCCCACATTGCTGATAGATTCTTTACCAGCTGAGCCACATCGAAAGCCCAAGAATACTGGAGCAGGTAACCTATCCCTTCTCCAGTGGATTTTCCTAACCCAGGAGTTGAACCGGGTCTCCTGCATCGCAAGTGGATTCTTTACCAACTGTAAATTTCCAAGGCATTTTCACGTACATTATCATATGTTACTTTTCATAGCAATCATGACACCTAACTAGAGCAAATTTATTCATTTAATTACTTCTATGAAAACATTGAAATCCAGAAAGTTACGTTGCGTATTAGTTAGCATTTAAAAAAAATTCTGTATAGGTTATTTTTATTATATCATATAATTCTTATCTATAAGGTTTGGGTATTAAATGGTAATACAGGTACAGCCACTCCAGAAAAAACAATATGGAAGATTAAAAGTAAAATTGCTATATGATCCAGGCTTCCTTCCTTGCTCAAATGGTAAAGAATCTGCCTTCAGTGCAGGAGACCCGGGTTTGATCCCTGGTCAGGATGATCCCCTGAAGAGGGGAAGGGCAACCCACTCCAGTATTCTTGCCTGGAGAGTTCCATGGACAGAGGAGTTTGGCAGGCTACTGTCCATGCGGTCGGAAAAAGTCACCCAAGTGAGTGACTAACAGTTTCATTTTTCACCATTTGATCCAGGTATTCTACTTCTGGGAATATATCCAAAGGAAGTAAATACAATAACTTGAAAAGGTACCTGAACCCTCATGTTTGTAGCAGCATTGTATGCAATAGCCAAGACATGGCTACAACCTAAGCGTCCACTGATGGATGAATAGATAACAAAGTTGTGGTGTATAGATAATATTCCATTGTTTGTACATAACATTAGCATCATTAACATTGTATATAGCCATTAAAATGAGGACATCCTACCATTTTCTACATCGTGGATGGATTTTCACTTATTATATTAAGTGAAATAAGTCAGAGAAAAGCATACTATATGATTTCAAATATATATGGAATATTAAAAACAAACACCACCACCAAACTCATAGAAAAAGAAATCAGACTTATGGTTACTCTGGGTGAAAGATGTGGGAAGTGGAGATTGAAGGATGGTAGTCTAAGGGTATAAATTTCCAGTTACAAGATAAATTAACACTAAGCATGCAGTGTACAACAGAATGACTATAGCTAACCCTGCTGTATGTATATAGAGAAGATGTTGAAAGTAAACCTTATGAGTTCTCATCACAGAGAGAAATTCTTTCCTTCTTTTATTTTTATTGCATTATGAGAACATAGATGTTAACTGAATCTATTCTGGTAATCATTTCAAAATACAGGTGAATCAAACCATCATGCCCTACACCTTTAACTTACACAGGATGTATTTAAATTATTTCTCAATAAAACTGAAAAAAAAATAGCCTGATGGGCTGCTGTCTATGGGGTCGCACAGAGTCGGACACGATTGAAGTGACTTAGCAGCAGCAGGTCTAATAAATTAACATAACTGTTACTTTATGGCTATAAAGTAGAGTTGAATTCTGTTTATATACTCAGTAAGAGGGAACAAATGGAACATTTTGCTCTTATTAGGTGCTAGATTTTACAGTTTGTAACAAACACGTTTTCCCATTTTACATGGAAGTTCTTTAGAGAGGTTAAATGCTCAACGACACATCGCTGGTAAGTGTTGGTGAGTCAGAGACCAAAAATAATTCTGCTTAATTCCAAAGCTTGTGCATTGCCCATGATACAACCTAGCTTTCCATCTGATCTCCTGGCTGGATAAACCTGCAAATGCTCTCCTACAGTCTATTAACAGTGGTGAATAACTTTAATCAGAATGAAACTATGTGAAAGAAAGCTAGTACTTATTGAGAGGAGATATGCTTGGAGCTACTTTGAAATGCAAGGGTTATGAACAATGTGTCTACATGAATTGTTGAAATTAGAGGGTGAAGAGGGCTACCTCTAACACTGACTATAGAGAATGGCTCTGAGTGAATGTTCAATACCACAGATTATGACTCAATGGATCTGGTGAGTTTTCAAGTGAAAGTCACTCAGCCGTGTCTGACTCTTTGCAACCCCATACAGTTCAAAGACTTTGACTGTGTGGATCACAATAAACTGTGGAAAATTCTGAAAGAGATGGGAATACCAGACCACCTGACCTGCCTCTTGAGAAACCTATATGCAGGTTAGGAAGCAACAGCTAGAACTGGACATGGAAAAATAGGCTGATTCCAAATAGGAAAAGGAATATGTCAAGGCTGTATATTGTCACCCTGCTTATTTAACTTCTATGCAGAGTACATCATGAGAAATGCTGGGCTGAAAGAAGCACAAGCTGGGATCAAGATTGCTGGGAGAAATATCAGTCACCTCAGATATGCAGATGACACCACCCTATGGCAGAAAGTGAAGAGGAACTGAAAAGCCTCTTGATGAAAGTGAAAGTGGAGAGTAAAAAATTTGGCTTAAAGCTCAATATTCAGAAAACAAAGATCATGGCATCTGGTCCCATCACTTCATGGGAAATAGATAGGGAAACAGTGGAAACAGTGTCAGACTTTATTTTTTGGGGCTCCAAAATCGCTGCAGATGGTGACTGCANGGAAGATGTGGGGTGGGAGGTGGGAGGGGGGTTCATGTTTGGGAGTTCGTGTAAAAAAAATAAATAAATACAAAAATAAAAAAATAAAAATAAATAAAAATAAAAAAAGAGAAAAAAAATAAATAAAATAAATAAATAAAAAGATAGCCAAACTTTAGTGAAAGAAAGGATCATTGCCATTTTAAAACTAAGATGTTGAGAATATAGTTAAAGTCTGATTATTTTCTCTCTTGTAGTGAAAGTCTCCCCCCCACCACCACCACCCACAGTCCTCTAAAATTTTTTTAGGTCATAATGACTCTTTTCTGTTAAAAATTGCTAATTTCTATTAGTAATTACTTGTCCTTGCATGAACTATGTTTAGGAATAGGCAAAATAGTATTTTGCCTATTCCTAAGCATTTAGTTTCAGGCTGAATAACTCAAAATAGAAAGATAAAAATAAAATTTTGATTAGTATTATCTTTATCTGCATCTATGTCCACTGGAAAGACTATTGTTGAAGCTAAACCTCCAATACTTTGGCTGCTGCTGCTGCTGCTAAGTCACTTCAGTCGTGTCTGACTCTGTGTGACCCCATAGACGGCAGCCCACCAGGCTTCCCCATCCCTGGGATTCTCCAGGCAAGAATACTGGAGTGGGTTGCCATTTCCTTCTCCAATGCATACCTGATGTAAATAATTAACTCAGTGGAAAAGACCTGATGCTGGAAAAGATTGAAGGCAAGAGGAGAAGGGGGTGATAGAATGAGATGGTTGGATGGCATCATCAACTCAGTGCACATGAATTTGAGAAAAATTTGGGACATAGTGGAGGAAACTGGCATGCTGCAGTCCATGAGGCTGCAAGGAGTTGGACACGACTTAGTGACTAAACAAAAATAGCAGCAAATGTCCACTGTACAGTGCCATGATTCCTGGAATGACTTGGACCCCAGTAAGTATTTTGTGAGCGAATGAATGCATATTGACTTTAGGAACTTGTTTTGATCTGAATGAGCTACCTTCAATGTCCTCAAAAGATTCTGAAAGTCCCTGGCCACTGCTATCACCTGTACCTGAGTTGACAGATTGAATTCAATATTATCAATAATCAATACTATATTGGCTCTGAATATTGTCTACCCTGTGCATTTCACATTTTTAAACGAATAATTTTGTAAGCTTTGAAAAATCACAAAATTGGCAGGACTAAGACACTTACTCCTTGGAAGGAAAGTTATGACCAACCTAGATAGCATATTGAANATTCAGAAAACAAAGATCATGGCATCTGGTCCCATCACTTCATGGGAAATAGATGGGGAAACAGTGGAAACAGTGTCAGACTTTATTTTTTGGGGCTCCAAAATCGCTGCAGATGGTGACTGCAGCCATGAAATTAAAAGACGCTTACTCCTTGGAAGGAAAGTTATGACCAACCTAGATAGCATATTGAAAAGCAGAGACATTACTTTGCCAACAAAGGTCCATCTAGTCAAGGCTATGGTTTTTCCAGTGGTCATGTATGGATGTGAGAGTTGGACTGTGAAGAAAGCTGAGTGCTGAAGAATTGATGCTTTTGAACTGTGGTGTTGGAGAAGACTCTTGAGAGTCCCTTGAACTGCAAGGAGATCCAACCAGTCCATTCTGAAGGAGATCAGCCCTGGGTGTTGTTTGAAGGGAATGATGCTAAACTGAAGCTCCAGTATTTTGGTCACCTCATGAGAAGAGTTGACTCATTGGAAAAGACTCTGATGCTGGGAGGGATTGGGGGCAGGAGGAAAAGGGAACAACAGAGGATGAGATGGCTGGATGCCATCACCGACTCGATGGACGTGATTTTGAGTGAACTCCGGGAGATGGTGATGGACAGGGAGGCCTGGTGTGCTGCGATTCATGGGGTCACAAAGAGTTGGACATGACTGAATGACTAAACTGAACTGAATTGAACAGTTCATGCAATTCTCCAGGCCAGAATACTGGCATGGGTAACCTTTCCCTTTTCCAGAGGATCTTCCCAACCAGGGATTGAACCCAGGTCTCCCACATTGCTGATAGATTCTTTACCAGCTGAGCCACATCGAAAGCCCAAGAATACTGGAGCAGGTAACCTATCCCTTCTCCAGTGGATTTTCCTAACCCAGGAGTTGAACCGGGTCTCCTGCATCGCAAGTGGATTCTTTACCAACTGTAAATTTCCAAGGCATTTTCACGTACATTATCATATGTTACTTTTCATAGCAATCATGACACCTAACTAGAGCAAATTTATTCATTTAATTACTTCTATGAAAACATTGAAATCCAGAAAGTTACGTTGCGTATTAGTTAGCATTTAAAAAAAATTCTGTATAGGTTATTTTTATTATATCATATAATTCTTATCTATAAGGTTTGGGTATTAAATGGTAATACAGGTACAGCCACTCCAGAAAAAACAATATGGAAGATTAAAAGTAAAATTGCTATATGATCCAGGCTTCCTTCCTTGCTCAAATGGTAAAGAATCTGCCTTCAGTGCAGGAGACCCGGGTTTGATCCCTGGTCAGGATGATCCCCTGAAGAGGGGAAGGGCAACCCACTCCAGTATTCTTGCCTGGAGAGTTCCATGGACAGAGGAGTTTGGCAGGCTACTGTCCATGCGGTCGGAAAAAGTCACCCAAGTGAGTGACTAACAGTTTCATTTTTCACCATTTGATCCAGGTATTCTACTTCTGGGAATATATCCAAAGGAAGTAAATACAATAACTTGAAAAGGTACCTGAACCCTCATGTTTGTAGCAGCATTGTATGCAATAGCCAAGACATGGCTACAACCTAAGCGTCCACTGATGGATGAATAGATAACAAAGTTGTGGTGTATAGATAATATTCCATTGTTTGTACATAACATTAGCATCATTAACATTGTATATAGCCATTAAAATGAGGACATCCTACCATTTTCTACATCGTGGATGGATTTTCACTTATTATATTAAGTGAAATAAGTCAGAGAAAAGCATACTATATGATTTCAAATATATATGGAATATTAAAAACAAACACCACCACCAAACTCATAGAAAAAGAAATCAGACTTATGGTTACTCTGGGTGAAAGATGTGGGAAGTGGAGATTGAAGGATGGTAGTCTAAGGGTATAAATTTCCAGTTACAAGATAAATTAACACTAAGCATGCAGTGTACAACAGAATGACTATAGCTAACCCTGCTGTACGTATATAGAGAAGATGTTGAAAGTAAACCTTATGAGTTCTCATCACAGAGAGAAATTCTTTCCTTCTTTTATTTTTATTGCATTATGAGAACATAGATGTTAACTGAATCTATTCTGGTAATCATTTCAAAATACAGGTGAATCAAACCATCATGCCCTACACCTTTAACTTACACAGGATGTATTTAAATTATTTCTCAATAAAACTGAAAAAAAAAATGGGAATAGAATTTCTCGCTCTTGACCACTGCTTTTGAAAGAGACATATGAGAAGTTGACTAAGATATGCCTTGAGCTGAGTAAACTTTTTTATTTAATACAGAATTTCTTAGTTATTTTTTTAGTCCCCAACTCCCAAAAGAAGCTGACGAATTGACCCTTGGCGTATCTTTTAGCTAGTAATATCAGACCATAATTTTGATCTGAAAGCAAATATATCAATCCATTACTTATGAAGGGTTTCCCTGGTGGCTCAGAGGTTAAAGTGTCTGCCTGCAATGGGGGAGACCTGGGTTCGATCCCTGAGTCAGGAAGATCCCCTGGAGAAGGAAATGGCAACCCACTCCAGTATTCTTGCCTGGAGAATCCCATGGACTGAGGAGCCTGGTGGAAATAAATATTTATTTATTTATGAAAATAAATAAATACCTAACTGGAGTATTACAGAAAGGAAGTACTAACATGTTGAAGCTCAATTTGCTAGGGGTTTTACATATATTACTTTATTTCACCTTCATATTCAGTGATTCACAGATGAATGATTTAGGTCTGTAATTTCCATTTTTTAAATGTAGAAGGGGAACTCTGAGGGATTAAATAATTACCCAAGGTCATGTAGCTTCATTTTGCAGGATAGAAACCAGAATGAAGCCTTCTGTCTTCAAAACTCATCATCTTTTCAAATCAGCTTGGAATGTTACTGTTCTATTCTTCCCTCTCTCTTATTTGGCTTATATTGACCTCTCAGTGGCTCTTAAACTGCTATTGGTCTTCTCATCTTACTATGGACATATTTTGTTGCCCTGAAATATGCATCCTCTTTCTTGCTGCCAGTCTTTGAAGTCCAGCTGAAATTTTATTGCTTTGAGAAAAGTCTTGAGAAAACTAAAAGTGATCTTTGCATTCTCTGTACTGTAGTAGAACTTGTTTGTATTATTTGAATTTGTATTACTGAATTATTTGAGTTTGTATTATTGAATTATTTGAGTTTGTATTATTTGACTTATTTGTCATTTGCTAATTATTTTTTCATGTCATTAAAATTTCTCCAGCTCATTCAAGGTTTTTGAGGGTAGGGACCACTCCTATTAAATCTTATCTCAATGATGAGCACAGTGGCATGGAGTAGTTGTTCAGTAAATATTGTTTGAATTTTAATAGAGAGTGCTTAGTAAACAACTAACTTTGCTCAGATTTAGAGAAAGCCAGACTTTACTAATAATCAGTGTTAAGCCATTTTAAATATTGACAGCAACGTCAATGGAGGAAAAAGATTGTCAAATGGAAATTTTTCTAGTCTTGCTGGTGGCATAATATTGATGATTTATACTAGCCCACTAATTTTATTCTATATGTAGATACTAATACAGTGAAAGAAAGAAAGAAAGTGAAGTCACTCAGTCGTGTCCGACTCTTTGCGATCCCGTGGGCTGTAGCCTACCAGGCTCCTCTGTCCATGGGATTTTCCAGGCAATAGTCCTGGAGTGGATTGCCATTTCCTTCTCCAGGGGATCTTCCCAACCCAGGGATTGAACCCAGGCCTCCCGCATTGTAGACAGACGCTTTACTGTCTGAGCCACCAGGGAAGTGATGTTAATAAAGCCCTTCCAATTTTCACCTTAAAACAAAATAAGGTAAGTTTTTTCTATCTTTTTAAGTTTTTTTTTTTTTTTTGCTTATCACATTTTAATCTTTTTTTATTCCCCATTTAATACTAAAGTAAGTGCCAGTAATTTGGCCCTAAAGTGCCACCTTCACTCAAAACAATCACATGTGGATTGAACTGACAAGATTTCATGGGGTCTTTGCAAATCCTCCTGGTACTGATTTAAGGCATGAATATTTTAGGTTTTATTGTACAGGAAACAGAAAACTTGTCTTATTAACATAAAGCTTTTAAGAACTAAATTTTCTGCAAGCAACTCCCTACCCTCACATTATGACCACCTCCCATAATATGATATATCTAATGTGTTTAATACACATTTTCTAGGTTAAATGTAGAAATTTGAGATTTTTTTAAATGGCCAATTGAATGTCACATCCACAGAAGAACTGAAGTGCTCTTGAAAATCTTTTCCTCTTGTCCTCTCTTTTTGGAGGCTGATCTTATCATTGACGCTCAAGGCTAGAGGATAACTCACTTTCAAGAGGTCACTCTAGGCATGTGGCATGAAGACAGTGGTTCAGTTACCGAAGTAGAAATATGCCTGATTAGCCTCTTTTGGTCTTCAGGGTCCTCAGTCATCTAAGATGACTTATGCCATACTGCAGTTGGAACTTCAGAATTTCCAATGGTTTAAAGCACTGGTGATGTTTAATTAAAATTTCTCATATTTATAAAATTGCATAATGTAAAAAGTAAGTTTCTTACAATAATGCAGTGGTACCAAGTCAAGAGTTGAGCTAATAAAGCTAATTTAAGTTCTTTTATAACCTCGAGGCTGCTTCCTTTTGGAAAGAATCTAAAAGTTACAATTTTCTTCAAGAAATTAATACAAAGAGAAATTTAGAATTATCTTTAATTCACCCTTGTGCCTAAGAAAAGTTTATTGTGTAACACTTGTATCATATTTTTAATTTTGGAAAGTACTTTTATCTATTATCTCACTCAACTCATCATCACTGCAAATCTTGGACCTTATTTATTAAAGTGGAGATGAAACAAGAACATTGTCTTCAGATTCATAAGACCAAATTTTAAGCAATATGTCAACTAAAAAAGACTTAATATATTGTTGAGGTGAAGTTCTATGTAGAACTGTAGCTCTCATAAATCAGAAGTTCATACAGAAAATAGTCTAACACAAAGTTAGTTTATCCTAAACCATTTATAGACTCAAGAGGGACCTTATTTAATAATTTAATTTATTAATAAGAGTAAAGTAATTTTCTGTAAGATATACTCTAAGATTTCAGTGGCTTAGCACATAGCAATTCAATAAAAATCTAGACCCTTTCTTTGTGCTAGTCTTTCAAAGATCCAGTTTCTTTCCATCTTGTGGCTCTATTATCCTTAATGCCTCAGAGAGAGGCCCTCTGAAGAGGAAGGAGAGGGTAAAGAAGGTTTATCTGCTTCTTAACCACATCCTAGAGGTGATATACATCATTTTTACTCATAACTCATCATCAGGAACTAATAACATGGAGATTTTTTGTGTGTTCCAGAAGAAGAGAAATCAGTCTTGGTAAACATCTAGACCAACTATGCTACGTTCTATTTTTTGAGTTACTTAAAAATATCTCCTATTCCCCATGTACCTTCCTTTATATACTTAAAATCAACTAGAATTGATTTTAAAACAATTTAACCAGAAATTATAGTTGACAGTGAGAATAATGAACACAGAGGAAGATCTAAAGACAAACATGTTGGTTCTAGGGATATTCTTATGCATTGAAATGAATCGTTTTGACTCAACAAGGCAGACAGATGACACAGTTTATATTTTCTCTTTTCTCAAAAGTTATTAAAGGAAACAAAGGTAAAGAAAACAAACAAAAGCAAAACAAAGTATCACCCTTAATGAAACATTTGGGGGTGGACCGTTAGTAGAATAGAGATTGCAGTAACTTTGTGGAAGATGGAAAGAAGGTAAGAAGACAGATGGCTGATTAAGCAGAGTGAAGGAAATTGGGTTCTAAAATATATTTGGCTGGTGGGGTCAACTGAGGCAGGAGCAGCAGCCCCTTTAGAGCTATGGTCTATAGAACCAATGTTCTATAAGTAAGATTGGTTCTCAAAGTAAGATTCTCAGATTGTCAGTGTCATTGTTACCTGATCACTAGTTATAAATGTTAACTCTCAGGCTTTACCCAGATCATCTGAATCAGAAACCGAGGATGCTAGTCTGAACTGTGAAATTAGTTAATGATACAAATGAACTTATTTACAAAACAGAAACAGACTCACAGACTTAGAGAAAGAAGTTATGGTTACTGGTGGGAAAGAAGAAAGGAAGGAATAGTTAGGGAGTTTGGGGTGGATTTGTACATACTGGTGTATTTAAAGTGGATAACCAACAAGGTCCTACTGCATAGCACCGGGAACTCTGCTCAGGGTTATATGGGAGCCTAGATGGGAGGGGATTTTGGGGGAGAAGATATATGTATATGTATGACTGTGTCCCTTTTCTGTCCTCCTGATACTATCGCAACATTGTTATCAGCTATACTCCAATATAAAATAAAAAGTAAAAAAAAAAAAAAAAAAGCTATAAAATAAAGATATTTGCATTCTGGCACCCCCAACCATCTCCCTGGTCACTTCTGAGGTGAAGCCTGATGATGGCTTCCCTGTTCACATAAACAGATCATCCAATCAGCATGAGGCAATTTTGTAACATTTCAGAGGAAAGAAAAAAAAATCAATAAGAAAAGATAACCCTAACAGAAACTAAGATATAGAAGATTTCACTTCTGGTATAGAAGTAATCTTTAAAATAACTCAGGACCCTCAGAACAACTTAAGAAAACATTATCTTTGTAATTAGATCAGAGGAGGCTTGAAAAATAAGTAAGCAGAGAATAAAAAATATATTTTTTTGAAAATCAAAACATTAGTAAAAACATTAATATATAAAAATTCCAATCATACAATTGGAATGTAAGTTTTAGGATTTTTTTTCGCTACCTAAAAAATATACAAATAGAAAAACTAAATGAAAAAAATGAGAGGACTGAGAATGGAGGTAGTCATTTGACTAACAGGAGATACAGAGAAAATATGTAGAAGGATAGAGCAAATGTTAAAAGATAAATTCCTACAGATGAAGTACAAGTGCTCTCAGATTGAAAGGTTTTAAATACCACAAATTATAAAAATGCTACTAGACATATCAATGACATTTTACAATGCCAGAGTAAATGAAAAATTCTAAAATCTTCCAGAGAATAAAGTGTGTTCACTTATAAAGGAATGAGACTCAGACTAATATTAATTTCACATCTGCAATACTGGATACTAAAAGAAAATATAAAAAAAAAATAAAGAAAATATATAGTAAATGTTATTATAATATGGTAAATATTATCCTAACCACTGGACCGCCAGGGTATTCCCCAAGGAATTTTTTGAATACCAAGTAAAATTCTCATCAGGATGAGTAAAGGAGATGTTTACAGAAACTAAATGAGTTTACTTCCCAGACAAACTTTCCTAGGACCTTACTTGAGGATATACTTTAGCAAAATTAGAAGAAAAAATAAGATTGTGGACAACATGGACTCCAAGGAAAGATAGATTGTAGGTAGGCGAGATAAGCAGGAGTCCCAGAATGGCAGCTTTGCAGCAGTTTAGACAAGGATTCAAGAGGGAGGCACCTAGCAAAAAAATAGCATTTCATACATTTGATATTATCCTCAAGAAGGTAGAACTACTTAACAATGTAATAGAGCAAGCAAAATGAGAAAATAAGAAGGAATTTAGAAACTCCAGAAAAATTCAAAAACTATACAAAAATCAAAATCAAAAATCAAAACCAACTACTTGACTCTGAAAAGAACAGTACCTACTAAGGAATAACAAGCAAAACATGATTCTATTTTTATGATCAAACTATAGCTAATCTAGAAGATAGTTTTACCCTTGGAAAAGAATATAAACATTATCCACATTGACAGTTTAAAGGCAAGAGATGTTGCTTATAGTAGCTACAAAAAGAAATATAATGGTGGACATTTATTTAAAGTTACAAAAATAACTAAAAGAAAAGCAAAAAAAGAGGATAAGTATCACATTGGTGGGATGGGGCTTGGATGATATGAGAATTAGCTCATGTCAGAGTGGGAAGTCATTATCTTAAAGACTGAAAGCAATCATCAGAAATACAATTTTAGAAATAGCTTTAAAAGTTAAAAATTGTTACTCCTGTATGAAAAATTAGAAATTGGGAAGTATAGGGCAAAAGTTTTTTGTTTTTCATTTAAACATCTCCACTTACTGCTTTTTTTCAAGTCATATAAATGAATAAATCCATTTAATTAAAATTTATAAAAAATAAAGCTTTTCTTTTTTTTTCTTAATTAGTATAGAGGACACAGTTGGTTGCCTACTGACTTTTTATTCCCCTTCTTTATTGACAGATCTCCAGGATTCTTTGTACAGCTGCTTCCTTCATGTAACTGAATGTGAGGGAGGAAGGAGACTTTATCACCAACTATGAGGTTCAAACGAAGATCATGGCATCCGGTTCCATCACTTCATGGGAAATAGATGGAGAAACAGTGGAAACAGTGTCAGACTTTATTTTGGGGGGCTCCAAAGTCACTGCAGATGGTGACTGCAGCCATGAAATTAAAAGACGCTTGCTCCTTGGAAGAAAAGTTATGACCAACCTAGATAGCATATTCAAAAGCAGAGACATTACTTTGCTAACTAAGGTCCGTCTAGTCAAGGCTATAGTTTTTCCTGTGGTCATGTATGGATGTGAAAGTTGGACTGTGAAGAAGGCTGAGCGCCGAAGAATTGATGCTTTTGAACTGTGGTGTTGGAGAAGACTCTTGAGATTCCCTTGGACTGCGAGGAGATCCAACCAGTCCATTCTGAAGGAGATCAACCCTGGGATTTCTTTGGAAGGAATGATGCTAAAGCTGAAACTCCAGTACTTTGGCCACCTCGTGCAAAGAGTTGACTCACTGGGAAAGACTCTGATGCTGGGAGGGATTGGGGGCAGGAGGAGAAGGGGACGACCGAGGATGAGATGGCTGGATGGCATCACGGACTCGATGGATGTGAGTCTGAGTGAATTCCGGGAGATGGTGATGGACAGGGAGGCCTGGCGTGCTGCGATTCATGGGGTCTCAAAGAGTCGGACACGACTGAGCGACTGAACTGAACTGAATGAGGTTCAAATGGCAACCCACTCCAGTACTCTTGCCTGGAAAATTCCATGGATGGAGGAGCCTGGTAGGCTACAGTCCATGCGGTCACAAAGAGTCGGACACAACTGAGTGACTTAAAAATGAGGTTCATTTTCATTTACCTAAATTATCAAAGTATTGGTAAATCCATTTTCTAATAGATAGATAGGGTTAGTTATTTATATGATCCAGTTCTGACCAAAGAGAAAAGAGGTGTGTCTGCTAGCAGCTTTTGAAAAAGCACTCCTTGTTTTAAAAAAAAGGTACCCCCCCCAAAAAAAATGTTGCTCTTCGTAGGTACGACTTCTGGAACTTTGCAGGCCGACTGACAACCCCGAGGGCAGCTAGTCTGAGGACAGAGAAGAGATGCTAAGGATATTCAAACAGAATGATGGTAAAAAACTTGGGTCTTTGGTGAGGCTGATAAAACTCTCAACTCAGCAACTCTCTGAAGTTATGGAACCATGCATTCCAAGGACTTCTTGTGTGTAATACCTTTCCTTGAAATACCATTTGTCTTAGAAGTCCAGCTGAAATTTTACCTCTTTGAGAAAAGTCTTGAAAAATCAGAAAGTGATCTTTTGAGTTTGATACTCTTTTCTTTGGGGCTGAGGGCATAAACCCCAAAACCATTCTTTCTTAGGATGTTTTCAAACAGAAGTAGGTTAGGATTGGTCTCTGAGGGCTCTCCCAACAGTGTGATTTTTTTTCCCCTCTTTATTGAAATTTAAAAATTGATTTATTCATTGCTTTTATTGAAAAACATAAAGAGCTAAAAAACTAAAAGACCAATCCAGTTCATCATAGGCATTCAAAATATAGAAGTAAATAAAAGAAAGCACCTATGATACTGAGCTAATACGGAAATTTAAATATTATTTGTACTCAAATTAATCTTTCAGATCAGCTTGGAAAATCACATAACCATATTTAATTCCTCTGAGAAGAATTGTTCATTGTTCAGTTCCAACTGTCTGCTAAATTAAGCTGTGGTTATTATAATGGTTATAACAAAGCTGATATGAAAGAAGGTAATAACTTTAGGTATAAAACAAAGCTTTGGAAGAATTTTGCAACCTTAAAATGAGGAGAACAGATTTTTCAATGTACTAGAATTTTAGGGGTGGTGAAGGCCAAAGTGTAACACCACATATCCTTAAATTTTTATTTTATTTTAGGAAACATGACCACCAAATTCTATCAAACTATCATTTTTCCAGATTCTTTCTTTTACTGTGACTCATTAGACTATTTCTTTTTCTTTTCTTTTTAACTGGTAGTAATGAAGATTTTGTTCCTTAATTCCTAAAGAAACAAAACTTTTAATTTCTTTAAACTTCAACAAAAAAAGCATTTCTCCCACTGTTCCACTCCCTTCCTCCTGCAAGGGCCAATATGTCCTCTGTACCCATGAGCTTGCTGTTTTGTTGTTGTTCTTTCTTTTCTTTTTGAAATTCCACATGTAGGAGATATCATACAATATTTGTTGTTCCCTGTCTGACTTATTTTGCTTAACATAATACCCTTGAGGTCCACTTATGTTGCTTCAGATGGCAAGAGTTCATTCTTTTTATGGCTGAATATTATATAACCATGGAGAAGGGAATGGCAACCCACTCCAGTACTCTTGCCTGGAAAATCCCATGGATGGAGGAGCCTGGTAGGCTGCAGTCCATGGGGTTGTGAACAGTCGGACACAGCTGAGTGGCTTCACTTTCACTTTTCACTTTCATTCATTGGAGAAGGAAATGGCAACCCACTCCAGTGCTCTTGCCTGGAGAATCCCAGGGACGGGGGAGCCTGGTGGGCTGCCAGAGTCGGACACTACTGAAGCGACTTAGCAGCAGCAGTATATAACTATATATATATATATATATATCACAATTTCTGTATCCATTAATGGACATGATAATTGCAGATCTGATTTACATTTCCTGGATGATTAATGATATAGAGCATTTTTTAAGGTACCTATTGGTCTTCTGTATGTCTTCTCTAGAACAACGTTTATTCAGATCGTTACCTTATTTTTAAGTGCTTCTTTTTAGTTATTGAGTTTATGAGTTCTACATCTTTTCGGTATTAACACTTTGCCTGTTATATGATTTGCAAATATTTTCTCTTTCTGGTAGATTGCCTTTTCATTTTGTTGATGGCTTCCTTTGTTGTGCAGAAGCTTTTTAGTCTGATGTAGTCTCACTTGTTTATCTTTGCTTTCGTTGTTTTTGCCATTGGTGTCAGATTTTTAAAAAATCATCAAGACCCATGTTAAGAAACTTCCTGCCCATGTTTTCTTCTGGTAATTTTATAGTTTCAGGTCTTATTTTTAGATCCTAAATTCAGTTTGTGTTAATTTTTGTATATGATATAGTAGTTCAGTTTCATTCTTTTGCATGTGGCTATCCATTTTTCCCAGCACCATTTTTGAAGAGACTGTCCTTTCTCTTGGTCATAAACTGAACAATTGCCCATGTATGTGTGGATTTAATTCTGAACTATTCTGTTTTATTGATCTATGTGCCTTTTATGCAAATATTATATTGTTTTAATTATAATAGCTTTGTAATATTGTTTAAAATCAGGGAGCATGATATCTCCAGCTTTGTTCTTTTTCAAGATTGCTTGGATATTTGGTGTCTTTTGTAGTTTCATACAAATTTTAGGATTATGTGTTTCCAAACCTGTGAAGAATGCTATTAGAATTTTGATAGGAAATTTCATTGAGTCTATAGATTACATTGGGTATACAGACATTTAACAATATTAATTTTCCCAATTCATGAGCATAGAATATCTTTCCATTTATTTGTGCCTTCTTCAGTTTCTTTCATTAATGTTTTATAGTTTTCAATATGCACATCTTTCACATCCTTGAATTCATTCCTAGGTATTTTTTCCTTAAGATGCAGTTTTAAATGAGATTGTTTTCTTAATTTCTCTTTCTGATACTTTATTATTAGTATATAGAAACTCAATAGATTTTTGTGTATTGATTTTATATCATGCAACTTAGTACATTTATTAGTTCCAGTAGTGCATTTTATGGAGTTCCACACATGTGTATGTATTATAAACGGGCTTCTCTGGTGGCTCAGATGGTAAAGAATCTGCCTGCAATGCGAGAGACCCGAGTTCAATCCCCGGGTCTGGAAGATCCCTTGGAGAACGGAATGGCTACCCACTCTGGTATTCTTGCCTGGAGAATTCCATAGACAGAGGAGCCTGACAATCTACAGTATATATATAATATCATGTTGTCTGCCAACAGTGATAGTTTTACTTCTTCCTTTCCAGTTTGGATGCCTTTTATTTCTTTTTCTTGCCTAATTGTTCTGGTTAAGACCCCCAATACTATATTGAATAGAAGTAGTGAATGTGAACATCCTTGTCTTGTTTTTGATCTTAGAGGAAAAAGTCTCAGTTTTCACTGTTGAGCCTGCTATTAGCTGTGCACTTGTTATATATGGCCCTACATATGTTGAAGTACATTTCCTTTATACTCATTTTACTGAGAGATTTTTATCATACATGGATGCTGAATTTTCCCAAATGCTTTTTTTTAATACCTATTGAGATGATATGATTTTTATCCTTTATCTTAATGATGTGTATCAAATTGATTGTGATGTTGAAATATCTTTGCATCCCTGGAATAAATCCCATTTGATCATGGTGTGTAATTTTTTTAATGTCTTGTTGAATGTGTTTTGCTATTAATTTGTTAAGGATTTTTGCATCTATGTTCATCAGGGATATTGGCTTGTAATCTCTCTCTTTTCTGATATACTTGTCTAGTTTTGACATCAGAGTATTGTTGACTTCATGAAACACGTTGGGAAGAATTACTCCCTTTCTATTTAAAAAGAAAGATTGGTATTATCAATAATTCAATTATTCTTTGAATTCTTGGTACAAACCAACAGTAAAGCCATCTGGTCCTGGACTTTCATTTGTTGAAAGGTTTTTGACCATAGATTCAGTCTCTTTACTAGTAAATTATCTGTTCAGATTTTCAATTTCATCATGACTCAGTCTTGGCAAGTTGTGTGTTTCTAGGAATTTATTCTTTTTAATCAGTTTTTTTCCAATTTGTTTACATATAATTTAGTAATCTCTTATGAATATTTCTGTTTCTGTGGTATCAGTTGTAACATCTCTTCTTTCATTTTTGATTTAATTTATTTGAATTCTCTTTCTTTCTTGATGAGTCTAACTAAAGTTTGTCAGCTTTGTTTACTTTTTCAAAGAGTCAACTCTTAGTTTCACTGATCTTTTAACTTGTCTTTTTAGTCTTCATTTCTGCTCTAATCTTTACTTCCTTCCTTCTACTAACTTTGAGCTTCATTTGTTCTTCTTTTTATGTTTTTTATGTTGTATGTTTTTTATGATGTCTCAAGGCCATGGTCAAAAGAACATCCCTGGTATAAGGAAGTAAAGTGACAAGCTCAAACTCTAACTCCCTCTTGAAACACTCACTTTGAACCCAGGTTGTGAGTGTCAGCCATGAGTCTCATATTAGCTCATGCTAACTTTATCAACAGATTAATTGGTTCTAAGTTTGTTAGCTCTCATGGTTCTGCCATTGCGTTAATATGAACAGGGATACTTACCTTTTCTAATGAAAAACAGTGCTGGTATCAAAGGCATCACCTAAGGAACTTTCAAAAATGATTTCTCTCTATTGACTTTTATTGCCTAGGGTCTCATTAGTCTTTTCTTTCCACATAGTTGATAGAAGCCTGAATAGTAGCCATCTCTCAGATGACAGCCAGAGGAGATATTTGTAATTTGGCACTAGCTTTGATGGAGATAGTCTAAGATTTATGGTTTTGGTGAGTGGAAACCAACCAAGATACAATTAAGATATTATAGCTTTGGGAACAAAGATATTTTTGGTCAGTTTTCCTGGGCAGTTAATTAGTATTTGGCAGATTATTCTCAAAGTAACGGTGATGAATAGAAATAACTTTACACTGAATGACCTTTTGGGGAGCATATTCCTCTTAATGTCTCAATTTATAGAGCCTGGGATCTACAGAATTTGGTAACAGAGACATAAGCAGAGATGTTCTGCTGAGTACTCAATATTCTTTTTACATAGGCATCATTTTTCTTGACATTAAAATGCATCAACTCTCTGGTCTAATGAGTCTTCATATGCAAGGAGGTGAGAGTATCACTATGTTTTTGGATGGGCAAGCTGAAGTACAATAATTACTCAACATCTCTCTAATTGTCAGAATTAGGGCCATGTGTAAGACTGAAATCTCCTGAATTCTGGCTTGTCCCTGGTACCTGAGCTGACTATTTCTTTGCGTTTTCCGAACTAGACAAGGTCTCTGAGTTGTCATAGCAATAGAAAATTGAATATCCAAGGTCAGTACTTCAGAGTTCTTTGGAAGAGGGCTTTAATTCTTTGTCATAATGTGTCAATGAGGAGCCAGGTGAATTTGAATAATCTTAGGTGCATATGCCCATGCTCAGCCGAGTCGAAACATTTGACAAGGGTAGAAATTTATCTAAGGGGATTCTTATGAGATTATTATGAGATTTATGTCATTTTTTATAGCATATTCATGTCTTCATCAGCCTTTCATTCTCCAAGTTACAAGTCCAGGAAAACAAGCTTTTATTTCTGCCTGGTGAGATTCCATGTAGGAAAAATGATAGTCACTGCTTCTGCTTTGGACAACTTTTCTGTTTTCATGGAACTCTGGTCAACTGACTTAAACTAAAACTTCTTCTGTTTTATATTCTACCAGCCAGTTGGCTGTCCTTGGGCTCTCTGGTTGAAACACTATGGGCACTAATATAAATCTTGAGATATTAGTTTGAAAATGTTGTTTTTAAAGCTTCTGGGGTCGTTGGTATATAATTTCCCCTTATTCTTCACACTGCGAGGAAGTTGGAAAGAAAGAAGAGTGATTTGATGAACACAGAATTCCTGTGATGACTCCAAAGCTCACAGTTTATCATGAAGCTTACTCTATATTAATTTTCTCACCTTTGTAGAATTGACTAGTTGTCTTATAGTTTTCACTCTTTAAGAAAATATTATATTAGAGGCTAATGAATAGATTAGGAGTGATAGTGACTATTCATATTAGCTATAAATGTGTCCCTTCCAAATTCATATGTTGAAATCTAATCCCCCAAGGTAATGATATTAGGGGGTGTGGGGGTGGTCTTTGGGAGGTGGGGGAGGTCTTTAGGAGGTGATTAGGTTATGAGGGCAAAGCTCTTATAAATGAGATTAATAACCTTATGAAAGAGGTCCGAGAGAGTTCCTTCACCCCTTCTATTGTATAAGAACACCACTGGCAAGAAGGCACTCTCTATGAACAGAAAGCAGATTCTCACCAGACACAGAGTCTGAAGGTGTCTTCATTTGGACTTCCTAGCCTCCAGGACTGTGAGTAATAAATTTCTTTTTTATAAAAAACCCAGCCTATGGTATTCTAAAATAGTAGCCTGAATGGACTAAAGCAGGTTTCTAAAAGATTATATTTTTAAGACTAAGATTTGGGAGCAAAAAAGATAGACTCTGAATAATTTTTTTCCAAAATGAAGAAGTGTTTATATATCGTTAAATATTTGGGAAGAAAAGGGTAAGCTGATGATAAAGAATGGTAATGTGGCTAAACAATGCAGGCAAGTAATGTGATGACTTAAGAAAAATCATGCCCTTTAAAATAAAATTCCTGGAAAGGATAATACAAGTAAATTTCCAAAGTGTTATTTTGGTTAAAAACAACACAACTTTTCAGCACACATTTCAACCAATAAGTAAAATAAATATGTTTAATAAATGTCAGACTTTTTCAATGTTGTTCCATGTATTGAGAAGAAAAAAAACAAATGTAAGTTATCGGAGAAGCTTCCATTCAAGTTGAAGAGGCATGATACATTATAAGCAACAGTTAAAGCAAAGCACAGAGAGTAGGTGAGGTCCAGGGTTCCACTGTGCAAAACAATTCTCAAGCACTATTAGTGTTTCATACATGGAAAGGTGAAATCAATAAGGATTGCTTTTATCATGACAGCTCCACTGGAGGAAATAGGAAAAATCATCTTTATGATTATGGAGCTTTCCAGTTCTTATAGTTATCCTATACTTAACTCAAGTGAATGGAAAACTAAAGATTTCTATTGTGTTCAAATATTTGAAGTGGAATGATCTTGTAAAGTTTTCTATTATTTCCAGAGTATGTTTATTTAGTGTTAATTCAAAGAATAGAGGAGAAGGGCAACAGGATGGAGGGAGACCTGGAGAAATGCAGGAAGAAAGAAAAAGAACTTTTAAACATCCTATAGGAATTCTATTTGTTTGCCTTTAATAATGAGATAGAATTTAATAGCAAGTCAAAGGATAATTTTCACTCTGCCATTTCTGTACACTCTATTGTGGCCATAGGACTGGAAATGGTCAGTTTTCATTCCAATCCCAAAGAAAGGCAATGCCAAAGAATGCTCAAACTACTCTGTCTAGTCAAGGGTATGATTTTTCCAGTAGTCATGTATGGATGTGAGAGTTGGATGGTGAAGAAAGCTGAGTGCTGAAGAATTGAGGCTTTTAAACTATGGTATTGGAGAAGACTCTTGAGAGTCCCTTGGACTGCAAGAAGATCCAACCAGTCCATCCTAAAGGAGATCAGTCCTGAATGTTCATTGGAAGGACTGATGCTGAAGTTGAAGCTCCAATATCTTGGCCACCTGATGTGAAGAGCTGACTCATTTGAAAAGACCCTGAGGCTGGGAAAGATTGAAGGCAGGAGGAGAAGACGATAGCAGAGGATGAGATGGTTGTACGGCTTCATCGACTCAATGGAGATGAGTCTGAGTAAACTCCGGGAGTTGGTGATGGACAGGGAGGCCTAGCACGCTGTGGTCTATGGTGTTGTGAAGAGTCAGACATGACTGAGTGACTGAACTGAACTGAACTACTGTGTAAATAACCTGCATTCCTTACATGTATTACAGTCAAACTTGGTTAAAGAAACAGCATCAACTAGTTCACAGAGAGCTGTCCAAAGCATTTTTTAATGAAACCTTTTCAGAGCATCCCTCCTATACTTCCTCCTAGTGTCTACTTGACCTTCAAAAAGAAAAAAATGAATCCTTTAATCAGATGTTCAGGACTGTGTGGGTTTCATAGACAGCACATTCACTAAATCTACTTTAGCTCTAGAACCTATACTTTATTAAAGTTGTGTTGCTTTCATATTTTTCACTTTATTAGCAGCAATTAATTTTCTACACATCTATTATTGGTCTATAGGGCCCCATCTGCCTGAAAGGAAAGATTGTTTCACACATGATTTGAGGTTCTGTCTTAACTTTGCATGCTAAAGATTGCATGCTGCTTTTTCTACACATGCTATTTAGGTCCTTTGCCACCATTTCTCTTTAGGGAAAATGTCGGATGAGGTGGTGTTTTACTCCCAAAGATTGTTGGTGCAGTGGAACATGTCCCAGTAGTACAGACAGCTCAGGTTCAGTTTTACAGATCCAAAACTAATTCATTTAAAGCAGCGACTTACTCATGTATGAAGCACTTGACTTTTAAAACCATCTGGCTCATAGTTTCAGAAATAACGCAGCAGCCTTTCAATTGTCCCCTCATCTCCCATTCTGGGAGAGGCCATTCCATTTCATTTCAGAAATGGCAAAATCTTGATTGACTGCCAAGTATCAGCTTTCAGTGCATTTCTGATACTTCCATTTACACATCCTCCCAGACAAGGTTGTATGTGGAAAAGCTTATGGTGTCTTTGCTCTGGCTTTGGTGTTAAAGCAAATGAAGTTGCTGTAAAATATATAATTGCACACTCTGGGATACTACAATATTATTTCCTCCAATTTTAAAACTGGGCAAAATACAGCACAAATTCTTCAGATAGCTTATTGACTTCTGGATCAATATTGACTTCTCTCCCTCTCTTTGTTACATATGTGCTTATTTTTCTGTTTAGCCTTTACTATTTCCTCTGGCTTTGGTTGCATAGCTTTTGGTGGGATAAAATTATTTCAGTTTATCATCTAACTAAGCAGAGAAAAACCTTGTGCTGCCTTTTGGAATTATACACAAGAAAGTGTTAGGGCTATAGCAGAATATATTCTTATTTTTAAAAATGTCCCAGTGTGTACTTAGTGATTGTTTTTATAATCCTAGTTTATGTAGAGAGTTTATAATTAGCTACACTGAAATGTAGTAGACAAGAGAAATAAAACATCTGCTTAATTTAAGATTTGTTTTTGATGCTGGTTATGTAGGTAACATTCCCCTCTAGGATGCAAGGTTCCTGGAATTACATTGCTACTCTTGTTTCTTGCATTTCTTGAATATCTCTGTGCACCTATCAAACTGAACC
>SJYX01001171.1:390910-439998 GCA_006410675.1 Oreotragus oreotragus | reverse complement strand
AGGTCCAAGAGGGAGCGGTCGTATGCAGACATATGGACGATTCTTGGTGTTGTACAGCGGAGACTATCAAAACATTGCAAAGCGATTTTACTCCAATAAAAAAAATGAGTGCTGCTTGTATAGGTTATACACAGTAAAGGATCTGTTTTCAATGCAAATCCATCACACAGTGAAGAAATCAAAATAATAATTAATAGCTATAATTTCTTAAGTTTGTATATCATATTTATGACTGCAACATGGCATTGTCAAACCTGTAATATTATGTACCTTTTAACATATGTGTGTGTGTGCATGCGCTCAGTCATTCAGTTGTGTCTGACTCTTTGCAACCCCTTGAACAGTAGCCCACCAGGCTCCTCTGTCCATGGGATTCTCCAGGCAAGAATACTGGAGTGGGTTGCCATTCCCTCCTCCAGGCCATCTTTCTGACCCAGGACTGAACCCGCAGCTCGTGCACTGGCAGGCAGATTCTTCACTATGCACCACGTAGGAAGCCCTTTAAACATATATCAGACTAAAAGCAAAACAACCAACCAAAGAAAAGCCACTGCCAATTAAACAGCACTATGCTTCCTTATCACTCATAATTTTATTTGGAAATGCTTTTCAGGCTCATTTCAATCTAAACTCTTTTCTTCCATCATTCTTGGACCCACACAAAATGGAATATATACACAAAATAAATTGCCGGGAGCATTGCTTAAGGTAGTGACACTCAGTGTCCAACTCTTATAATCCTTTTTGGACTCAGAAGAGATCTGTTCATTTTTCCTTCCCATATAAGAGCATCCTCTGTGCCATTAAGTGCATTGACAATACAACATTTCTTGAAAGTGGTACACTGGTTTCTCCAGACCTATTCTTCCATACAGCTGGTACCCATTCTGTAAGTTTTGATGCTGAAATGTCTTTTACCAAAAGGTATTCGTGAACGGTTTCTCAAATGGCTACCAGGACTTATATTCAATCTTTGAATACCCCTGGAATAAAAACCAGATTCATAGCTTTAGAGACAATGACGACAACTCAATAGTCACCTGGCCAAGATCTATTGTAATATTCCACTGACGGTGGGATATAATCCAAGCCCAGAGAAGTTAAAATATGAGTGTTTTGAGAGCCAATGAAATACAGTGTGTTTCAAGCACTTTCATTCATCACCCAACTTGTACTTATTATACCCCTGTGATATAGCATAGGGCTTCACCGGTAGCTCAGCTGGTAAAGAATCTGCTTGCGATGCAGGAGACCCCAGTTCAATTCTTTGGTCCGGAAGTTGCTCTGGAGAAGGGATGGGCTACCAATCCTAGTATTCATTGGCTTCCCCGGTGGCTCAGATGTTAAAGAATCTGCCTGTAATGCAGGAGACCTGGGTTCAATCCCTGGGTTGGGAAGATCCCCTGGAGGAAGGCATGGCAACCGACTCCAGTATTCTTGCCTGGAGAACCACCGTGGATAGAGGAGCCTGGTGGGTTACAGTCCACAGGGTCGCACGTGATATCACAGACAGTAAGTGAGGCACTGAGCTACAGCAAATGTTTTATACAGGATTACAGTGGAATGTCTCTGGAGTCATGAATGAGAGTCTCTTTTAACTCCCACAACAAGCCTGCAAAATTGTCATAGATACACTCATTTGAAAAAGTGAAGTGAAAGGGTTAGTCACTCAGTCACATCCAACTCTTTGGGACACCATGGACTGTATAGTGTGCCAGGCTCCTCTGTCCATGGAATTCTCCAGGCAAGAATACCGGAGTGGTTTGCAATTCCCTTCTCCAGAGGATCTGCTTGACCCAGGGATCGAGCCTGGGTATCCTGCATTGCAGGCAGAGTCTTTACTGTCTGAGACATGGGGAAAGCCCATACTCAACTTACTTGTAAGGAAACCAGTGATGGAGCTTGGACAGTGAACAGGGTCTTTCTTACTCTTAAATCTATATGCATTTCATTAAAAACATTAAAAGAACATAATTCAGAACTGACCTAAATGGACCAGCCGTTAGAAACCTATAAAGGTTTTCTCCAGTTCTTTGAAAAAGGAATTGAAAATAAATATCAGAAGTCCGCTGAGTCATAGTTATTGGATAAAATGATCTTCACACTGACTGTCTTCAGTTCTTGCTCCAGACCATGGGGTTGGAAATTCTCAGCTAAACCATTTAAAGTCACCAAAGAATATCTTGGATTTTACTGCACATAGAAAATATAACTTGTATAGTTGTGGTAAAGAGTAGCCATTAAGAGCACAGATTTTAAAGCTGCCTGGGTCAAACTCTTGGCTGTACTGCTTACCAGATATGTGAGCTTGGGCAGGTTATCTTCATAGCTTAGTTTCCTCTTCTGTATTGTGGAAATGTTGATGATCTTATTTCCCTTATAAGCTGTGAAAAGTGAAAGTCGCTCAGTCGTGTCCGACTCTTTGCAACCGCACAGACTGTACAGTCCATGGGATTCTCCGGGCCAGAATACTGGAGTGGGTAGCATATTCCTTCTCCAGGGGATCTTCCTGACCCAGGAATTGAACCGGTGTCTCCTGCATTACAGGAGGATTCTGTACCATCTGAGCTATCAGGGAAGTCCTATGCTGTAGTAACGGTTAAATGAGTTAATATATATAAAACATTCAGAATAATATATTATATGTAGTCAGCATAAGTATAAGCCAAAATATTATTATTCCAAAATATTTCTATACCTAGATTGGTGTGTTACACTTGGATTGTCCAACTCATTGGAAAGACCCTAAAACTGGGAAAGATTGAAGATAAAAGGAGAAAGGGCAGCAGAAGATAAGATGGTTAGATAGCATCATCAACCCAATGGACATGAGTTTGAGAAAACTGCAGGAGATGGTGTAGGACAGGGGAATCTGGCGTGCTGCAGTCCATGGGGTTGCAAAGAGTCAGACACGACTCAGCGACTGAACAACGAACAACGCCCAGACTGGCATAACATTATGCCTAAATCGATGTGCCACTGAAATCCTGGCGTTCCAAAAGAGTAACTGAATAAATCAAGTGAATGAATAGAAGTTGCTTTCACAAGGGGTGTTTCTGGTTAAGAAGCAGGTATTACCCTTGTGCCAGCAGAGATATACTCTGTTCATCCCCAGGCATACTTATCAGCAAGTAACTTTTGAAGCATGAGATGTAAGGGGATCTCAGAAATCAGAAATCATTCTGTCATTCACATACAATCCAGTTCAGACTTTAAAATACCTAGTTTATAGAAGCTCAACTCTGAGTTCACTTAACCTTGAATGAATACTTAAAACATTATTTTCTAGTGAAAGAAAAGTGATAAGTGTTAGTGGCTCAGTCGTGTCTGACTCTTTGCAACCCCACGGACTGTAGCCTGCCAGGCTCCTTTATCCATGGAATTCTCCAGGCAAGAATACTGGAGTGGGTAGCCATTCCCTCCTCCAGGGGGTCTTCCCAACCCAGGGATTGAACCCAGCCTTCCTGCATTGCAGGCAGATTCTAGAGTGCCTCACGTTTCTTTTAAGTGGTATCAGAGGAATAACCTCCAATTAAACCTGAACGTGTAGAATGGAAATGCTTAAGATCAATGCCCACTCTTTTTATTACTTTATAATTAACAGAGTGACTGCTCTGCCCTGACAGTTACAGCTTACTGGGGGAGAGGAAGCCCCTCCCCCAGGATGGGAGTGGGAGAAGCAGGTGAGATAGACTGTAACCCTTCAGAAAACGTCTTTTAGAGTCTTCTAGTTTTCCTGAGGCTTTGTTTGAAGGCTTCTGCTGCCGCTCCATTCAACTCCTGTTGCGTTTATGCATTATGAACTTGTTTTGCAACGAACTGAGAAGTGATCTGGGGCTGCCCTGGTGGCTGAGATGGTGAACAATCTGCTTGCAACGCAGGAGACCCAGGTTCAATCCCCTGGGCCTGGAAGATCTCCTGGAGAAGGGAATGGCAACCCACTCCAGTATTCTTGCCTGGAGAATTCCATGAACAGAGGAGCCTGGCGGGCTATAGTCCATGGGGTCACAAAGAGTTGGAGAAGACTGAGTGACTAACACTAACTTTACTGCAGTTTTTAGAACTGTTTAAAGATGAAAGCTCTTGGCCGCTGTCAGAGCACTGAAGGAAGCTGTGCTCTTCGGAGCGGCCCTGAGGAGCTGGCAGACAGCAGGCTGAGGGGAACAAACATTATAACCCAAAAGAGGAGAAGAGGTGGAACATGAGATTGGTGCCAGAGCGCCAAAGGAACCTGAGCCCTGGTACCTGAGCCTGGTGCCTGGTGCCTGGAACATGGGTGTTCACAGCTGGCTTTGTCTACCTAGCAACTCGTATTTATTTCCCCTCAAAGAGTCCCTCATCTCTCGTTTTCAGCTTCTGGATTTCCAGTGGGACTGATCACGCCCATCGCGAGAATGACCATAACATTTATCCCTCAAATAAATTTTGGGGACATTTTTAAAATTAATTAATTGATTTTAATTGCAGGATAATTACCGTATTGTGATGATCTTTGCCACACATCAGTATGAATAGGCCATAGGTATACATGTGCTCCCTACATCCTGAACTCCCCTTCCACCTCCCTCCCCACCCTATCCCTCCCGGCCATCACAGAGCACCACTGTACATGCCCGCATTATAACATCAAACTCTCACTGGTTACCTGTTTTACATATGGCAAGGCGCATGTTTAAATGCTGTTCTCTCAAATCATCCCACCCTTGCCTTCTCCCTCTGAGTCCAAAAGTCGGTTCCTTATATCTGTGTCTCCTTTGCTGCCCTGCATGTAGGACCGTCGGTACCATCTTTCTAGGTTCCAAGCTGCTGCTGCTGCTAAGCTGCTTCAGTCGTGTCCGACTCTGTGCGACCCCATAGACGGCAGCCCACCAGGCTACCCCGTCCCTGGGATTCTCCAGGCAAGAACACTGGAGTGGGTTGCCATTTCCTTCTCCAATGCATGAAAGTGAAAGTCAAAGTGAAGTTGCTCAGTCGTGTCCGACTCTTAGCGACCCCATGGACTGCAGCCTACCAGGCTCCTCCATCCATGGGATTTTCCAGGCAACAATACTGGAGTGGGGTGCCACTGCCTTCTCCGTTCTAGGTTCCATATATATGCATTAATATACGGGTACTTTTTCTTTCTGACTTACTTGACTCTATATAATAGGCTCTAGGTTCATCTATCTCATTAGAACCGACTCAAATGCATTCTTTTTTATAGCTGAGTAATATGCCTGGATAGGGTGTGGAGAAAAGGGAACCCTCTTACACTGATACAGTCACTATAGAGAACAGTATGCAGATTCCTTAAATAACTAGGGATAAGACCACCATACAACCCAGCAATCCCACTGCTGAGCATGTACCCTGAGAAACCAGAATTGAAAAAGACCCACATACCCCAGTGTTCATTGCAGTGCTGTTTGCAACAGCTAGGACATGGAAGCAGCCTAGATGTGCTTCGGCAGATGGATGGAAAAGGAAGTTGTCAGGCATTTTTTAAAGTAATTTTTTTAAGGTGACCTTATATAATTTTGAAATATTTATTTACTGACCAGCAAACTGGTTTTCTTCAATCGGTAGACCTATAAAATTGTTCTATTCAAAAAACTGTTTTCAAAAGTAAGTATTCTCTTAGATAACTAATGAAAACCTACTGCATAGCACAGCGAACTCCATCTGGTGCTCTGTGGGGACCTAAACTGGAAGGAGACCCAAAAAGAGGAGATATATATATATGTATGTATGCATGTTCAGCTGATCCACTTTGCTGTGGAGCAGAAACTAACGCAACGCTGTAAAGCAATCGTAGTCCAGTGAAAATTAATTTTAAAAAGGACACTGCCAATAAAATATGACTAGAATTTTAAAAAGTAAATATTTCTACTTTGTGTAAAATATAATCTTTTACATTTTCATTGGAGTAATGTTTACAATGTTGTGATAGTTTCAGATACACAGAAAAGTGAATCAGTTACACATACAGATATATCCACTCTTGTCAGATTCTTTTCCTATATAGATCAGAGTATCCCCTGAGCATACAGTAGGTCCTTATTTTAGTTTTATATTTTATAATAGCAGTGTGTATATGTCAGTCCCAATCTCCCAATTTATCCTTCCCCCTAGAATCACAGATGTATTTTTTCTATGTAATATTTTCTAAGTATGCAATAATTTCTAAAAATAATTGTGACAAGTAGAGTAAAATGGAAGAAACTTTCTTTACATTGATTTTCTGAACATTCAAAATAACAGAATAATTATTCTTAACACATTGGTCTCTAGTAAAATGTCATTTATTTTCTGAAGAATGGATGATTTTATCAGTTTTAATGGTTTCACACAATCCCCTGTCCTGCTTTTCCAAATTGTATTACATATTTCATAAACTTTGAAACTGTTGAGAGCTTCAGTTGACATTTGTTTGTAGATTTAAACATTTCTAATATCTGCTTATTAGTGGGCACTAAGGGGAAAAAAAGGCATGTTCTGACATGCTGAGGGTTTTTTATATCTGACACTAGTTTAATTACAATAAATTGTGTGGTTCAGTTACTCAAGCTGCATGTACCAAAAAAAAAAAAAATGTTTAAAATTTGACAGGCAAAGCTCTGTTTTCATTAGTAGAATATTACAACTTATTTGGATGCAATTTTGAATTATGTATATAATTCAACCAATCCCAAGTAAAAAATTGCAATATAGGTTTTATAATTCAGCTTTCATAATTTAAAAAATACTATTTTACTTTGACATTGTGTTCTACCAAAAATTGCATTTGTTTTACTATTGTTAGACAAATAATTTTATTTTAATGTTTACTTTTTGAACGTAATTTACAAGTGTCACCGTAATACCATATAATTCACCCTCAATAGAATTTCTGAATTTATTTAGTTTCCAATAATTGGGTGAAAAATTCAAACCTTTACAAAATTTAGCTAATGTCATCAGTATTCCAGAAACAGTCTGCTCCATTTCCTGTGTCCTGAAGTGAAGACACAAAACAAACCTTTAACCAAGCCATACAGACATGTAGCGCCAGCAAGCAATGATGCGTCCTTGTGGTGTAAGCCCCAGACGTTTTGTAGTCATTTGTTTTCGAGGCGTAACTAGCCTGATGGTTCTCAAAGTGTGGTCCTCAACCTCTGTGAGTGCCCAGACTCGAGCGTCCAAGAAGTCAAAACTGCTTCAATAATAATACGAAGACGCTGTCTGCCTTTCCCACCCTGTTGACCGGTTAACAGCAGAACAGCAACGGCGGCTGGCGCCCCTGGTCCTTATCCGCAGTCACATGGCGCCGCCGCTCTGTGCCAGCGCCCACTGCGCTTTGTACCCATGCAGCCAAAGTCTGTTTAAAACTGTAAATTTCACTTCATCACCCAATGAAACAGGAAAATAAAGGGCTAATTGTATAGGTCTCACTCTTGAGTACACGTCTTCTCAATACTCTTTGTGATGAAATGGAAAGTGGGCAGAAAGCTACTCACTGTGCTGTGACATGAGGAAGGTCACTTGGGACTGAGTTACAAGCTGACTTGGCCACTTTTTCATTCAAAAAGCTGTTTTATTTGAAAGGGTAACTGACAAACTACGGTTACTCAGACTTAGTCAATGTCAAAGACTTTCTTGCCAGTGCTAAACTTCAGTGAATATTAGAATTTAATTAATATCAGAATGTTAACGCTAGCATTAATATTAAAATATTGATATTCAAGTGAATATTTTAATGTTTTTAAGCTTGTATCTGTCATTGTGATCTGGGCACTTTCTAATCAAGATTTTTTTCCCCGATGGGATCAGTGGTGATATTAATGAAGGTGGTTTTCTGATATTATGTAATGAAATATGTCATCATTCAGAAGATCTGTATAACTCAGTGAACCAGTATTTTCCAAGTGACCAATTCTGAAACTGAAAATTCATGGGTAAAAGACACTCAACGTACAAGAGAGATCAATGAATTTTAATTTCAGATTCCACATCGCAACTAACCTCTTGAAAACTATCAGTTGCCGAATTTTTGTGTTGCATCAGAGAATGTTCACAAGTGTCTTAAATATTCCCCACTTCCCAGACTGTGTGTCTTTGAGAAGCCAATTTTTCTTCATAAATTTAAACTGATACGTCACCATGGAGAAGATGCATGAAATGTTTACCAAAGACCTAGAAGAACCAAAAAGCAAACAAACAGAGACGAGCAACACTCTAGAAAGAATCAGTAGCAGAAAAGCTGAGGCAGAAGAGTGGACAAGTGCTCTGGAGGACAGAGTGCTGGGAATCACGCCCACAGAACAGGACGTGGAAGAGAGAATGAAGAAGCATGGACGCCCTAAGAGACCCCGGGGCCAACAGTAAGCACACCACGGCCACGTTATAGGGACCCCAGAAGGAGAGGAGAGAGAGGGCCCAAGGAAATATTTGAAGAGATAATAGCTGAAAACTTCCCTAACGTGGGCAAGAAAACAGTCAATCAAGTCCAAGAAGCACAGAGAGTGCCAGGCAGGATAAATTCAAGGAGGAACACACAGAGACACACAGTCATCAAACTGACAAAAATTAAAGACCAAGGTAAAATATTAAAAGAAACAAGGGAGAAATGACAGATAACATGCCAGAGAACTCCCGTAAGGTCATCAGCTAACTTTTCAGCAGAAACTCGAGCCAGAAGGGAATGGCACAACATACCTGAAGCGATGAAAAGAGGGGAAAGCTAAACAATTTGGCCCAAGAGATTGCAGAAGCAGATATGAGAATCCAGCTGTCTTCATTAAGTCAGACATGAAAGATATTTGCAGAAATGTAAATCCATACTACTCTTCTCATTAATACTTCTGGTTTGAAAAATAAATATCTTTCGATATGATTTAACACATAATGGGTTTATCATTTTATAGAAATTAATAAATACATGTGTTTAAATTTTATTTCACTTTTATATGGAAATATCAAGAGATATAACATACTTGAACAAAAGCTCTTTGGAGTCCTCAATAATTCTAAGAGTATAGAGGGGGTCCTGAAAATCAATGTTTGAGAACTACGGCTGGACTGTCACAGTCCCAGGAGGACCAGTGAGGCGACAGGAGCCCCATGGGAACTTGAACAGGGAAAGCTTAATATAAAGGTTACTGACTCTAAAGAATTTCCCAACATCATAAAGGCTGCTGCTGCTGCTGCTGCTAAGTCACTTCAGTCGTGTCCGACTCTGTGTGACCCTATAGACGGCAGCCCACCAGGCTCCCCCATCCCTGGGATTCTCCAGGCAAGAATGCTGGAGTGGGTTGCCATTTCCTTCTCCAATGCATGAAAGAGAAAAGTGAAAGTGAAGTCGCTCAGTCTGTCCAACTGTTAGCGACCCCATGGACTGCAGCCCACCAGGCTCCTCCGTCCATTGGATTTTCCAGGCAAGAGTACTGGGGTGGGGTGCCATTGCCTTCCCCGACATCATACAGGAGTAACTATAAAGACGAACCTAGAACTCTAAATAATGCCCTATGGGGCTTCCCTGGCCAGCCAGTGGTTGACCGACCACCTTTCAGGTGCAGGGGTGGGTGTGAGTTCCATCCCTCCTCGAGAGTTAAGATCACACATGCCCCATGGCCAAAAAGAAAAAAAAAAAAAAAAACACCAAAAGGCATAAAACAGAAGCAACATTGTAACAAAAAATCTTTAAGTAAATAAATGATATCCCAGGGCTGCAGGAGAGGAACTAAGGAAGGACAAAACCTTGCAAGAGAGAGCCCCTCCCCCACGGCTGGGATGCCAGAGGACCAGGTGTGGCTGCAGCCCACTAGATGGGCCTGCAGGTGAGCTCGCAGGCCCAGGTGAGCAGGAAGCGCACCTCCAGAGCTCAGCGGGGCAGGCTGCAAGGGTGCCCGGGCAGCACGAAGCCGGAGTGCCCGGCGTGTTCTTCAGCAGGGCTGTGTGAGGACGTCTCCAGGCTGCGTGGGGGCTGCGAGCTTGCAGAACAACCGCAAGCTCTGGACTTGCAGTGGAGGAACAGAGCTGCTGCAAGGGTGCATCTGAAGCAAGAAGGAAACAGCCGCCTGGCGCCCGGAAGAGCATCCTCTTCTTCTTGCGCTGTCTCTCCAGCGCCCTCTACTGACAAATCCTAATGCGACCCCATGGACTGTAGCCTACCAGGCTTCTCCGTCCCTGGGATTTTCCAGGCAAGAATACCGGAGTGGGTTACCATTTCCTTCTCCAAATACGCTCTCTACAAAGGAGAACTACTTAACGCTTCATCATGGAGCTGGTAATATTCAAGGTGCATTTGGAACGAAGAGGTGATAAATCGATAGTTGACACACTGACTTAAAACACTCAGTTCAGTTCAGCTCAGTTGCTCAGTGGTGTCCGGCTCTTTGCGACCCCATGGACTGCAGCACGCCAGGATTCCCTGTCCATCACCAGCTCCCAGAGCCTACTCAAACTCATGTCCATCGCATTGGTGATGCCATCCAGCCATCTCATCCTCTGTCGTCCCCTTCTTCTCCTGCCTTCAAACTTGCCTAGCATCAGGGTCTTTTCCAATGAGTCAGTTCTTCGAATCAGGTGGCCAAAGTCCTTGAGTTTCAGCCTCAGCATCAGTTCTTCCAATGAATATTCAGCACTGATTTCCTTTAAGATTGACTAGTTGGATTTCCTTGCAGTCCAAGGGACCATACACACTACACAGACCTTTTTTTTTTTTTTTTCTACCTCTGTGAATCTTTCCAAAAAGAAATAATGCTCTGGGCACTATAGGTTAAGAAGCACTGATCTTTGTATATCATAGATTTATTCTGAGCCTTCTGTCCTCCTTATACGTATTCATTGTTGCTGAATTCCAAAATTTGCATGTCAACAACCACATCTGGAAAATATATGCTGCTTAGGAAGACTGCCAGGCACCAATAGCTGGGTGTGTAGATATGCGGGTTAAATTCTGTAGCAAGATTTTTTTTTTTAGTGCAGGAAGGAAAAAAGAGTTGATGAATCATTAATAAGGGCAATTTAGCAAAATATATCAACAAGTTCTTGCATTCAGTGACAATGTTATGACTATGTTCCCATTAGCCCAGAAATCTGGTTACATCGGCTTTAAAAAGGCCCAAATCACACATCTCCTGAACTCATGTTTCTGCACCCTAGGAATAAAAATCTGAAAAGCTAGAGATACAGCACTGGCCAGTTTTCATTTCCCACAGAAAGCTGTCAAGGTCTTTCTCATCCTTCAAGCACTACCTCAAACACACAGTCTTCCCACCATCTCTTTGCCCCCACACCAATGGAACTCTCTCTCCTTTGGACTCCGGCTTTTTCTTGTTCATGCCTCCACTGAAGCACTTCCCCAGGCTAGCTTGTTTTGCAGCTAGTTTTGTCTGCATCTTTCTCTCCCACTGTACTGTGAGCTCCTCTAGGGGAGGGTCCAGGCCTCCCAGAGCCAGATACACACGACTTGATGCAGTAAGCCTGCCGCCCGTACGTCTTGAGCCAAATTTCTTCATTTCAATTGAACAGGAGCTTGAAGTCTCTGGATTGCCAAGGAGCCCAGCCACAGACAGGCACTCAGTTGCTTTCTACTGTGAGCAGTCTTCAAAGCATTTTTAAAACAGAGGTCTTCAGGGGGAGTCTTTGGAGCTGGGCAAAGAGTAAACAGAATTTATTTGAGAATTCTGGAATGCAGAAGTTTATAAATGAATTCAAAACCCAGAAAATATACTCAGGCACTGTTGTATGCAGTAATTCTCTTGCAGTTTGTCTCGATTCATTGCTTCCCTTCTTCTCACCTCCCACCTCAAACCTCAATCCCTCATAAGCTAAGAAAGAACTATCTGTCTGGCAGAATCTTAAGATATTTTGCTGGAAGCATGCAATGCTCCTCATGCCATTTGAAACTCTCCTAAAGAGTCTCTGCTGGTCAGGATCAACTAGGTGATGAGGCAATGGCAAGTATCAATAAATTTCAGCACTTTAATGCCTTAATAGTTTATTTCTCACTTCTGTAAAGTCCACTGTGGGTCCTGGCAGCTCTCCAGGGCAGTTGTGACTAAGGCATTAACTCAGTGGTGCAGGGGACTCACTTGGTTCCTCTGAGGGAAGGTGAAGAAGAGCGTGGAGATTTCATGTCTGCACATCCTTTGCTCTGACTCAGAAGTACCACATGCTCTATCAGCCGCAGCCTCTCACCCAGAATGAGACAAGTAACCCCACTAACAGGCAGGGAGGCTAAGAAGTGCTGTTCTGTCTGTGGACAGGGAAGGGGAGGAAACCAGTGGTCGAGAACCCTGGTTCTATCTACTTCCAAGGCTTCACAAGGACTTTATAAGTCAAGGCAGAAGGAAGGCAGGCTGGAAGGGGAAGTTTCTTCTCCCCACTTTGCCTTCTGTCCTAAGACACATCTAAGAAACCAGGAAAGGCATCCTCAGCACTGGACGGCTCACCTGCTCAGAGCAGACAGTGAAGGGCATCCTCCTCCCTTTCTCATCTACAATCTTATTTTCCTGGAGGCACAGGCTTCCCTGGTGGCTCAGATGGTGTAAAGAATCTGCCTGCAGTGCAGGAGAACCGGGTTCAGTCCCTGGGTTGGAAAGACCCCGCAGAGAAGGGAATGGCAACCCACTCTGGTATGCTCAGCTGGACGGACAGAGGAGCCTGGTGGGCTACAGTCCACGGGGTCTCAAAGAGTCGGACACGACTGAGCGACCAAACACGAAGGCATGGATGTTCTGAGAGGTCATTTAGTTAGAAACAAAGAAATTAGGCAAAGAATTGGCCATTTCAAGACATCTGCCCTTGAAGAGTTCTATGACCAGAAAAGGAAGAGAGAGTTGGGTATGAACGGTTTCAGCCCTCTTTCCAACTTCAGTAATTTGATTTTCATGTTATACCCCAATTTGATTATTAACATCATGACATCTTCCACAAATAGTCATTAAATACTCACAATATACCTGACTGCAGAAAATGGGGACCCAGGTATTTTTTGAACCACTGTGATGTTTGAAATTTCACACTATATGCTCTTTATAAATCATAAATTATTTTACCCTTTTCACAACCTTTGGCGGGATTGTCATGATTGCTCCCATTTTACAGCCAAGTAAACTGAGGTTCAGAGAATTAAATCATATGGCTGAGGTCATGGCAGGTAATAGTGGGGAAAGGAGATCTCAACCCACATCTGTCTGGCTCATAATAAGGGAATCCCACATATTCACTCCAAATTAATTCGAACTTAGAGGTTTGGGGCTTACAGCCTGATTTTTTAGACTTTATGTATTTGAGGAGTATAATCAAGAGATTATTCATTAACTGAAATAACTGCAGTTCTATCTGAAATTTGAAAGAATGTTGATCATAGCTTTTGTGTACTATTCCTTATGTCACAATAATCTTTTAAACTGCATCAACTTCCCTTTCTCTCAAACAAGGCATTGAACAATATGCCTTTCTGTTACACAGTCCAGATACGCAAGGGAAACCCTACCCCAGGATTAAGTGCGATCTCACTCACTTAACAAAGTGTCCGTAACAAAGTTAAGCAGTTTATTTAAAAAAAAAAAAAAAAGAACAAGATCAACTATTATGTTGTTTGGCAAATTTTTTGAAAATTGGATCTTTATCTCCTAAAATGAATAAAAATCTAAAAAAAATAAAATACTAATACTCTGGTAGATGTGTAAATATTACAAATTGAGATGGAGGTGGAAATCCTTATATGTGCCTCTACAGCAGCAAATCTTGAGCTTCAAACACATACTCGTGAGCTTAACATAAGCAATGGTGGATTCAGTTATGGAAGCCACAAAACAAAAGCAAATTTACAAACATCTTAAAATACTGGAGATTACTGGCAAAACTTGCAACCCAAAGACAAGATGTAAATTAAGATAGTATAGTATTGGGGGACTTTTTGAGAATAAACCCTCCCTTATAAGAGATAAGCCTTCTGTTTAGGCCTTCTTACATTTGATTTTATACATATTTTCCTCAGCCATTACACACAAACTTAGGATCCCAGCATCTGAAGCAGTGTCTGGCACATAGGAGGCTCTCAGCAGATATTTGATGAATAAATAAGCGCCCAGATCAACGGAAGAGACTAGACATGGCAGCGAAGGGAAATATTTCAAAAGCTGGAACAAAACTCTTCTTGGGGAGACAACTGTCTTTTTCTGGATGATACAGTGATGGGAGCTTTTTTTATTCCAGTAGAATATAATTTATTATTGCTCTGTGGACATCGACCAAATTTGTCAGTTTTGTACCTATGTTCAGACGGTAAAGAATCTGCCTGCAACATGGGAGACCCAGGTTCGATCCTGGTTCCAGAAGAATGATAACCCACTCCAGCATTTTTTTTTTTTTAGTTTTATTTTATTTTACTTTACAGTACTGTATTGGTTTTGGCATACATTGACATGAATCCGCCACGGGTGTACATGAACTCCCAGACATGAACCCCCCTCCCATCTCCCACCCCACACCACCCCTCTGGATCATCCCCATGCTCCAGCCCCAAGCATCCTGCATCCTGCATCGAACATAGACTGGCGATTCATTTCTTACATGATAGTATACATATTTCAATGCTATTCTCCCAAATCATCCCACCCTCTCCCTCTCCCTCTCCCTCTCCCTCTCCCTCAGAGTCCAAAAGTCTGCTCTACACATCTGTGTCTCTTTGCTGTCTTGCATACAGGGGTCCTCATTACCATCTTTCTAAATTCCATATATATGTGTCAGTATACTGTATTGGTGGTTTTTTTCCTGGCTTACTTCACTCTGTATAATCGGCTCCAGTTTCACCCATCTCATTAGAACTGATTCAAATGTATTCTTTTTAATGGCTGAGTAATGCTCCATTATGTATATGTACCACAACTGCAGCCCACCAGGCTACTCCGTCCATTGGATTTTCCAGGCAAGAGTACTGGGGTGGGGTGCCATTGCCTTCCCCGGATAGTATACATATTTCAATGCTATTCTCCCAAATCATCCCACCCTCACCCTCTCCCTCTCCCTCTCCCTCAGAGTCCAAAAGTCCACTCTGCACATCTGTGTCTCTTTTGCTGTCTTGCATACAGGGTCCTCATTACCATCTTTCTAAATTCCATATATATGTGTTAGTATACTGTATTGGTGTTTTTCTTTCTGGCTTACTTCACTCTGTATAATCGGCTCCAGTTTCATCCATCTCATTAGAACTGATTCAAATGTATTCTTTTTAATGGCTGAGTAATGCTCCATTGTGTATATGTACCACAGCTTTCTTATCCATTCATCTGCTGATGGACATCTAGGTTGTTTCCATCTACCTCAGTTCAACTGACTCAAATTCTTTCCTTCCAAACTCCTTAATTTTATTTATTTTTTAAAAAATTTATTTTATTGAAGTATAGTTGATTTACAATATTGTGTTAATTTCAGCCCAAAGTGATTCTGTTATACACATATATAATTTTTTTCATATTTTTTTCCATTCGGACTGATCACAGGATTTTTTTTTTAATAAAAAATATTTTTTGCAACACTGTGTGACTTGCAGGATCTCAGTTCCCTGACCAGGGATTGAACGTGGGCCCTGGCAGTGAAAGCATGGAATCTTAACTACTGGACTACCAGGGAATTTTCTGCATGCATGCTAAGTCACTTCAGTCGTGTCTGTCTCTTTGTGACCCTATGACTGCAGCCCACCAGGCTCCTCTGTCCATGGGATTCTCCAGGCAAGAATACTGGAGAGAATTGCCATTCTCTTCTCCAGGGGATCTTCCCCACTCAGGGATTGAACCTGAGTCTCCTGCGTCTCCTGCAGTGCAGGCAGTGATTCTTTATCGCTGAATCACCAGGTAAGCCCAGGGAATTCCCTACAGGGTATTGAATGTAGTTCCCTGTGCTGTACATAGGACTTTGTTATTTATCTATCCTATGTATACAGCTTGAATCTGCTAATCCCTAACTCCCAATCCACCCCACAATTCCTTACTTTTATAGAGGGGAATCTGAGCCCAGAGAGGCTCCAGGGATCCCAGTGAATGGAACTAAAGTTTGTTGAGTCATTGGAGTTGTTTCTTGATTCAAAATCTTTGCCTGAGATCCCCATATTGCCAATAGAAACAGTAGAGATATGTGGAATGAATTGAATAGTGTTCTCCCTCCCTGTCCCCTTACCCCATTGATATCTTGAAGTCATAACACCCTCAGTAACTCAGATGTAAGAACATGTGGAGTGGGGTCTTTACAGATAGATGGGCCCTCATCTTATCTGACTCATGTCCTTAGAAGGACATGTAACTGAGCAGGATGTGATGGGGCCTTCCTGGGGACAGCCCTTTCCCCACGTCCTCTGCTTTAGTTCCTCTCTGAACTACTTAGATGATGGTACTTGAGGCGTGTTTACTGAGTTGTTTTGCAGGTGTAAACTCCCACTCCCATCCCCACAACAAATGGAAGATGTTAGCTACTTGTTGACTCTGCGCACACAGCGCCATGCCTCCAGGAGACTAAGGACTGAGAACCTTAACCCCGTGACATCACCATCAGCCAGTGAGAGAATCCTGCACAAGCTGATCACAGTCCCTGTGACCACTGCCCCCCCCCTCCCATTTTTAAAACACTCTGCTGAAACTCTTCAGGCAGTTCAAGAATTTTTGGGTCTGAGCCATGAATCTCGTTACCTGACCCTGCAGTAAACCTTTCTCTGCTCCAAATGTTGATGTTTCAGTTTATTTGGCCTCACTGTGTGTCTGGCACATGAACTTGTGTTAACAGGAATAAGGAAATAAGAGGAGATTTGAACAGAGACACAAAAGGAGGGAAGACACAGGGAGAAGACGGTCCCCTACAAGCCAGGGGAGAGGTCTGGAACAAATCCTTCCTTTATGACCAGCCCTGCAGTCACCTTGATCTTGGACTTCCAGCTTTTGGAGAAAATAGGTATTTGTGGCTTAAGCTACGTAGTCTGTGGTACTGTGTTAGCAGCCCTAGCAAACTAATACACCTAGACAAACAAACAGTAATATTATTTCAATAAATATGAATACTTCTGCTACTATTAATAGCATTCTCGTAACTTTTTTATATTGGAGTGGAGTGAATTTACTCTACTGTGTTAGTTTCAGGTGTATAGCCAAGTGAAATATAAGAGAAATCTGCAGGATTTAAATAAGCAGTGGGGAATTTGAAGCTATATGCACTTTTAAAGTATCTTATCTTAAAGTCTGAGGTCTGTCATGGCACTTTGACGTGATGTTACTGATTATTCTCTTTTTTCGTTTAAAAAAAGTTTTATTGAAGTATAGTTGATTTCTAATATTATGTTAGTTTCAGGTTTATAGCAAAGTGAATCAGTTTATATATATATATATATATATATATATACTCTTTTTTTTTTTCTTTCAAGTTCCTTTTCCCATATAGGCCATTACAGAGTATTGGGTATACTTCCTTGTGCTATACGGCCAGTTGTTATTGGTGACCCTTTTTAACTTTTTTTTTGCTACTTTATTTTTTAACTGAAGGATAATTGCTTTACAGAATTTTGTTATTTTCTGTCAAACATCAACAAGAATCAGCCATAGGTACATAGATGTCCCCTTTCTCCCGAACCTCCCTCCCATCTCCCTCCCCACCCCACGCTTCTAGATTGCCACTGAGTCCCTGTTTGAGTTCTGAGTCATACAGAGAATTCCTATTGGCTATCTACTTTACATACGGTAATGGTAATGTAAGTTTCCGAGTTACTCTCTCCATACATTCCACCCTCTCCCTCCTCCCCACCCCCACCCCTCCGCCTCACTATGCCCATAGGTCTGTTCTCTATGTCTGTTTCTCCATTGCTGCCCTGCAAATAAATTCATCAGTACCATCTTTCTAGTATTTTTTTTAAACTTTTTATTTTATATTGGAGTACAGCCAATTAACAATGCTATGATAGTTTCAGGTGGACAGCAAAGGGACCTAGCCATACATAAAAATGTATCCATTTGCCCCTGAACCCCTTTCCCATATGCCACGTTACACTGAGCAGAGTTCCTTGTGCCACACAGCAGGGCCTTGCTGGTTATCCATTTTGTTTGGTATATAGACAGCATCACTGACTCAAGGACGTGAATTTGGGGAAACTCCAGGAGATAGCGGAGGACAGAGGAGCCTGGCGTGCGACAGTCCCTGTCTCAAAGGCAGACACGGCTTAGCCACTGAACAGCAATGTGGTAGTGTGTGTCTGTCGACCCCATCTCCCAATCCATCCCTCCCCCACCGTGTCCCCTGGTAACCATAAGTTTATTTTCTACTTTTGTGACTCTACTTCCGCTTTGTAAATAAGGTCATTTATATCCTCCCTCCCCCTTTTTAAAGATCCCACATATAAGCCATGTCACATGATATTTACCTTTCTCTAACTTCCTTCACTCAACATTCAGAAAACGAAGATCATGGCATCTGGTCCCATCACTTCACGGGAAATAGATGGGGAAACAGTGGAAACAGTATCAGACTTTATTTCTGGGGGCTCCAAAATCACTGCAGATGGTGACTGCAGCCATGAAATTAAAAGACGCTTACTCCTTGGAAGAAAATTTATGACCAACCTACATAGTATATTCAAAAGCAGAAATATTACTTTGCCAACCAAGGTCTGTCTACTCAAGGCTATGGTTTTTCCAGTGGTCATGTATGGATGTGAGAGTTGGACTGTGAAGAAAGCTGAGCGCTGAAGAATTGATGCTTTTGAACTGTGGTGTTGGAGAAGACTCTTGAGAGTCTCTTAGACTGCAAGGAGATCCAATCAGTCCATCCTAAAGGAAATCAGTCCTGGGTGTTCATTGGAAGGGCTGATGCTGAAGCTGAAGCTCCAATACTTTGGCCACCTGAGGCAAAGAGCTGACTCACTTGAAAAGACCCTGATGCTACTAAAGATTGAGGGCAGGAGGAAAAGGGGATGACAGAGGATGAGATGGCTGGATGGCATCACAGACTCGATGCACATGGGTTTGGGTGGACTCCGGGAGTTTCTGATGGACAGGGAGGCCTGGTGTGCTGTGATTCATGGGTTTGCAAAGAGTTGGATGTGACTGAGCGACTGAACTGAACTGAACTTCCTTCACTCAGTGTGACAATCTCTAATTCCACCCATGTTGCTGCAAATGGCATTATTTTGTTCTTTTTTCGTGACTGAGTAGTAATTAATAGCATTATCTTTTGGGGACTGGCTATATTATACACGTTATACCCTTAGCCCGTTTATTTGAAGTTTCTTCTCTTGATGGCAGCCCAGGTTTCTCTGGTCCTAAAAGTAGAATATTACTGTGGACCAGCCATGGTGGATGAATGACATGAGGTGAATTAGATGAGTCACAGGGTGAGGCTGAGCCCCGACATCTGTTTGGGGGAGAAGGAGAGGATAGGACAGAAGGACTATTTTTAATCAGGTGGCTTGACACTTGAAGAGATTGGATCCTAGCTCAGAGCACTGTGATTGTATTTCTGCCAAGCCCTGGCACATATGGGTGAGTGAGACAGCCTTTCTGTGCTTTTTCAGACTCCCAAACATTTCCAGGAAACCCTAGAGGCTACTATATGTGTGACTGACTAGTTCCTTCCTTCCCTCATTCATTCGCTGAAATAAATGTTTAGAACAGCATTGCGGTGTCATTGAAAGAGCATACTTTGGGATTAAAACCTCGGCTCTGCTATAGGCTAGCCATGTGACCTTGATCAAACCATTTAACCTCTCTGAACCTCGGTTGGGGTGAATTGAGGTGGCCTGTTCCCATCATAGTCAGGGATCTAAGGTAGGGATAAGAAGACAGAAACCCATAGGACTTGTCAACTTTGAATCCCTGAATGGGATTCAATCCTTGGTGAGAATAGATATATTGTAAAATTAGTAAATGTCCACAAAATTTTATATAAATTGAACTCCCTTCCGTGTTGCAATATCTCTTTTTCTTCCTTCCCTCCTTCCTCCCTTCCCTTCCTTTCCTCCCTCCCTCCCTCTCTCATCCCTGCCTCCCTCACTTGACTTCTTCCCTTTTCTGCAACTAGCCTTTTTAACAATCCACTTCCTGTAATGGGTTGAATTATGTCTTTTCTAAAAGTTTCCTTGAAGTCTAACCCCTGGTACCTATGAATGTGACCTCCTTTGCAAATAGGATCTTTGTGGATGTAATTAAGATATGTTAAGTCCCCGGTGGCCCAGTGGTAAAGAATCTGCCTGCAATGCAGGAGATGCAGTTTTGATCCCTGCTTTGGAAGATCCCCTGGAGAAGTACATGGCAACCCACTTCAATATTCTTGCCTGAAAAATCCCATGGACAGAGGATCTCACGGACTATAGTCCATGGAGTCACAAAGAGCTGGATATGACTGGAATGACACGAGCACAGAAGTCAAGCTAGAGCAGGGAGGACCCTTAATTCAACATCACTAACATCCTTATGGCCTGGAGAAGGGAATGGCAACCCACTCCAGTATTCTTGCCTGGGAAGTCCCTTGGACAGAGGAGCCTGGAGGGCTAGAGTCCATGGGGTTGCAAAAGAGCTGGATATGATTTAGAGGCCAAACAACAAGCGCCCTTATAAGGAGAGAAGAGACACAGAGACAGACATACACAGAAAGGAGGATGCCATGTTACCATGTGGGCAGAGACAGGAGTCTTATGGCTTCAAGCCAAGGAATGCCAAGGATTGCTGGCAACCACTCAAAGCTAGAAAGATAGCATGACTCTGCTGACACCTTGACATCTGGCCTCCAGAACTGTGAAAGGATACATTCCTATAGTTTGAAATCACATAGTTTGTGTTACTTTGTTGTGGTCGTTGTTGTTTAGTTGCTAGGTCATGTCTGACTCTTTTGTGATCCCATGAACTGTAGCCCTGCAGGCTTCTTCTGTCTATAGGAATTCCCAGGCAGGAATACTGGAGTGGGCTGCCATTTCCTTCTCCAGGCAATCTTCCTGACCCAGGGAGCAAGTCCGTGTCTCCTGCATTGGCAGGTGGGTTCTTTACCACTGAGACACCAGTAACCTTAGGAAATTAACACACAGCCCTCAGGCAGAATTTTACCCACATAATGCTGATGTTGGGGTCTTGGCTTGCCTGCCATCTTGGTTCTGGGGCTGGTCTCTTACTTACATGCTTTACCTCCACCTCAAAACTTTCCTGCCATTAAGACTGTCTTCAAAAGACCCAGAGGAGAACTTTCCAGTGGGCCACTATGATGGTGCCTTGCTCCAGGGCTGGAGGATATTAACAAACCAGGGAAAAATGCTCTGAGGGACACTTTCTAATGAGATGCTTCAATGAAAGAGCTACCATAAGGAAAAGACACCTCAGTGCTTCCTTATGTTTGTGCGGCCTTGCTTGACCTTGGAGTGGAGGAAATTTACTCCTAAGCCTTCCGGCTCAAGAGCTCACAAAAATCATCTTTTGGCGCCTGTCCTGGTTGTGGTTCTTCCTGTCCAGAGCCGGCCAGGCCTCAGACAGGCCTGATTCCAAATCGTTAGTGGGACAAGGCAAGGTTGTACCTTGTCTCGGGTCTTATTTATTAGCACATTACGACCACTAATCACAATTAAAAATAATGATGCCATCAAGATTATTCAAATCAGGGACAACCAATTTCAACTACCATTACTTGCAGATGGAATTATGGGTCCTGCTCTCTCTTCAGCACTTTTAAAGGACTCCTCTCTTTCCATTATTCCTCCACCCCCCATCAGACCCTTGAATTATGCTGGGAATTAACTTAATATGTAAAGTCACTTCTAAATGAACCCAATTCTGCACCTCTGCCTTTGCCTGTTCCCGTATCTCCCTTGGTAGCCGTCAAATGTCAAGGCAGGGCATTCTGGTCCAACATCTGGTATTGTTCGTGTAAACAATATATTTTTTTCCCCCAGGTAGATGTTTCTTGGGGTGAGTCAGTGTTTTGTTCGTCTGGGTCATTGACTTGGAAATGACATTTTTTTACTTGGTACTCGTAATATGTAGGATGCTCATTCTTAAAGCATTCAGGGTTTCCCCATATTATCAGACACAGAAGAAAAGTCCTCCCCTCCTCCTTCTCCTTTCTCTCTGGGTCACCGGGGGGTGGTGGGGGAACCTCAAGGGAAACTTCTCTACAGACATGAAGATTTAGCTGAGATATGAATCCTGGGAAGAAAGCAGTTTGTAAGGAATTTGAAAATTGCATTTAAGACAGAAGGAGGAGCAAGGGGAAAATGGACAAGGTGGGAGTGCCCTTGAAGTGTTCGAGGAGCAGAGAGGAGGCTGGTGAGGCTGGGGCATGGCGAGAATATTGGGGAGGGGGTGAGGGTAGAAGTCCCAGGCAGAGAAGCAGGCGGGGCAGAGGGAGCAGGGCTTTGTAGGCATGAAAAGAACTCTTTTTTGTTTTTTTAAATTAAGATGTAGTCAGTTTGATCCCTGGGTTGGGAAGATCCCTGGAGGAGGAAATGACAATCCGCTGCAGTATTCTTGCCTGGGAAACCCCATGGACAGAGGAGCCTGGTGGTCTATAGTCCACAGAGTCTTGAGCTGTATAGTCTATGGGGTTGCAAGTTCTATAGTCCACGGGGGTCGCAAGAGCCAACGCAACTGGGCACATGATGGGTGATAATGGCTGATAGTTGCTTTACCATGTTGTGTTAATTTCTGCTGTATGATGAAAGGTATCAGCTGTATGTATACATGTATCCCCTCCCTCTTGGATCACCCTCCCCCCTCCAGGTCATCAAAGAGCACCAAGCTGGGTTTCCTCTGCTATACAGCAGCTTTCCACTAGCTGTCTCTTTCACATGGTAGGGTATATATGTCAATCCCAACATCTCTGTTCATCCTACCCTCTCATTCCCCCCTCGTGTCCACATATCCATTCTCTACATCTGCACCTCTATTCTTGCCCTGCAAATAGGTTCATCTGTACCAGTTTTCTAGATTCCACATATATACATTAATATACATTATTTCTCTTTCTCTTTCTGACTTATTTCGCTCTGTATGACAGCCTCTGGGTCCATCTATGTCTCCACAAATGACCCAATATCTTTCTTTTTATGAATAATATTCTGTTGTATATGTGTACCACATCTTCTCTATCTATTCCTCTGCTGATGGACATTTAGGTTGCTTCCATGTTTTGGCTATTATATAATAAATAGTGCTTCTATGAACATGCAGTCAGGAAGCAACAGTTTGAACTGGACATGGAACAACAGACTGGTTCCAAATAGGAAAAGGAGTATGCCAAGGCTGTATATTGTCATCCTGCTTATTTAACCTATATGCAGAGTACCTCATGAGAAATGCTGGGCTGGATGAAGCACAAGCTGGAATCAAGTTGGCTGGGAGAAATACCAATAACCTCAGATATGCAGATGATGCCAGAAAGTGAAGAGGAACTAAAGAGACTCCTGATGAAAGTGAAAGAGGAGGGTAAAAAAGTTGGTGTAAAGCTCAACATTCAGAAAACTAAGATCATGGCATCTGGTCACTTCATGGCAAATAGATGGGGAAACAATGGAAACAGTGGCAGACTTTATCACTGCAGATGGTGACTGCAGCCATGAAATTAAAAGACACTTATTCCTTGGAAGAAAAGTTATGACCAAACTAAACAACATATTAAAAAGCAGATACATTACTTTACCAACAAAATTCCCTCTAGTCTAAGCTGTGGTTTTTCCATTAGCCATGTATAGATGTGAAAGTTTGCCTATAAAGAAAGCTGAGTGCCAAAGAATTGATGCCTTTCAACTGTGGTTTTGGAGAAGATTCTTGAGAGTCCCTTGGACTGCAAGGAGATCCAACTAGTCCATCCTAAAGGAGGTCAGTCCTGAGTGTTCATTGGAAGGACTGATGCTGAAGCTGAAACTCCAATACTTTGGCCACCTGATACAAAGAGCTGACTCATTTGAAGAGATCCTGGTGCTGGGAAAGATTGAAGGCAGGAGGAGAAGGGGATGACAGAGGATGAGGTCACTGGATGGCATCACCGACTCAATGGACATGAGTTTGAGTAAACTCCAGGATTTGGTGATGGACAGCGAGGCCTGGTGTGCTGTGGTCCCTGGGGTCACAAGGAGTCAGACACGACTGAATGACTGAACTGAACTGAACTGAACTGATGAACATTGATATTGGTTCCTGGAATACAGAGTGCTGGAGGGTTCCTGGTCAAAAATGGACACGCAGGGGTCCCCCTTCCTGCTGATGAGTGCAGTGGAGGGCAAGTGTCCCCTGGGGGCAGTGGAGGAGTATTCTGAGATGGACCCCCATCACTCACCTACCAGGTCTGTTAGTGGACAGCAGTAGTGGCTCATGCTCCCATTCTTGTCTGTTCTCAGCGCCACCGCCCTAGCTCTGGTCCCTCAAACTAGGGCTGATACACCAGCTTCCTTTTGTCCCCATCTCCTCCAGCTTATAGCTAAAACCTAGTCCTCATGCTGCCTGGAGCAGCAGAAGCTCAGACAGTAAGTGCCTCCCTACAGCGCCTCCACTACTGACAGCACAATGGAATCCACTCTGTCACCTTGAAACAGTAGTCACCACCTCAAAGTTGAGAGCTGTGGTTTATTTGGTGCGAATTTTTAGGACTTCAAGCATGGGAGACAACATCTCAGATGAACCTGAGAGAACTGCTCTGAGGAGGTAGGTCAGAGGGAGGAGGCACATTATATAGAAGCTTGCAACAAAGGGCAGGTCATCTGAACATTAAAAGATTATTGTGAATTAAAGAAAACCAGATATCCCATGTTAAGGAATTTAGTGCTTTTCTCTGTGTGGAAAGATGCAGGAACCTGGGCTCACTGAAACCATTCCTTTCACAGGCATCTCAGCCATCTGGGGCCAGCATCCTGTGGTTTTCCTCAGTGCTCACTGTAGGGAGTGGCTGCAGTCTGATGTCTGCAGGTATTGTTCTCCTTCCTGGTTGCTCTGGAGGGCTGGAATCTTCTGATGATTGGTGGCATCCTTGTTTATTGATACGTTGGGAAATGCTCCATTTCTGAACTCTGAGTTGGTGTTTCAGGGCCACTGATATTAGAACATATCTGTCTTCTTTAAATCTTACCTCCTTCTGTACACACACACTCTCCCCTTCCTTAGAAAGCATCATGTTTAGCAGGAGCCCAACAAACATAAAGGAAATCAGTCCTGAATATTCATCGGAAGGACTGATGCTGAAGCTGAAACTCCAATACTTTGGCCACCTGATGCAAAGAGCTGACTCATTGGAAAAGACCCTGATGCTGGGAAAGATTGAGGGCAGGGGAAGAAGGGGATGACAGAGGATGAGGTGGTTGGATGGCATCACTGACTCAATGGACATGAGTTTGAGCAAGCTCTGGGAATTGGTAATGGACAGGGAACCCTGGCATGCTGCAGTCCATGGCATCACAGAATCAGACATGACTGAGCAACTGAACTGAACAGAACAAACTTTTGTTGAATGAATGAATGATGTCATCAGCAGGAGTAATGGATGCAGCTCTGTGACAGTCCTTCTGAGAATCTGTCCTTGTGGTTATTTCTAAGACAGAATATCAGCAAGAAGAGGCCACCTCGGTCTGACTTTATCCTCATTCATTCATTCTTCCATTTTTGTCTTTCTGTGTCAAATACATTTTGAACACCTTCTCTGTAGCAAGAGCTGGGCTGGGCTGCAGAAACCCAGCAAACAAGACAGAGCTGGCGCCTGGCTTCACACAACTTCAAACTCCGGGGCTTATTTTGGAGGTTCTTTTAAAAAATATTTTTATTTGATTTTAACTGATTGCTTGTCTGGACCGGGTCTTAGTCACAGCATGAAAACTCTTAGCTGTAGCATGTGGGGATCTAGTTCCCCGGCCAGGGACTGAACCCCAGCCCTCTGCTTTGAGAGTGAGGAGTCTTAGCCACTGGACCATCAGGGAAGTCCCTGGGCGTTGGTTTTTGTTCACTATTGTATCCCCAGGAGTTATCACAGTTTTAGGCATTCAATAAATATGCTAAATAAAATTAAAAAGGAAACAGTTTCAGGATGCCCACACATCCAAGTGGGTTTATACAGAAAAGGCAAATGGTCTTGCACCTAGACAAGGAGTTAGGGTTTTTTCAGAGGAGAATGAGGCAGGTCCAAGGACACAGGGATGGAGGCAGCAGGGCCATTGCATTTGAGCGGCTGGATCTGCCTCCGTTCAAGTCCCACTTCTAGCATGACATCATCTTTTTTTTTTTTTTAATATAGTTTTTCAGTGTGGTAAAAGTCACATAAAGTAAAACATACTATTTTAACCATATTTAACTACAGTTCAGTGGCANCATTGCATTTGAGCGGCTGGATCTGCCTCCGTTCAAGTCCCACTTCTAGCATGACATCATCTTTTTTTTTTTTTTAATATAGTTTTTCAGTGTGGTAAAAGTCACATAAAGTAAAACATACTATTTTAACCATATTTAACTACAGTTCAGTGGCAAGAAGTACATTCACAGTGTTGGGCAACTCTCACCATCATCCATCTCCTGAATTTGTCGCCTTCCTAAACTGAAACTCTGTTCCTATTAAACACTCGCTCCCCATTCCCCCCACCCCACCCCCAGGCTCCCGGCATCTATCAATGTACTTTCTTGCTCTATGAAGTTGACTCGTCTAGGTCCCTTGTATAAGTGGAATCAGCATTTCTAGTATGACGTCATCTTTGAGAGTCGTTTAAATTTCCGTATACCTCCTTTTCTCTCTCAGGAAAGTGGGGATGATAACAGAATAAGCCTCATTGTGTTTGCGTGAGAATTCAACGAGTTAGTCCAAAGCTTCTGGCATAGAGGGAGCCATCTGTTAAATGTTGTTGTTCTGGTTTAGTCGCTAAGTCATGTCCGTGACCCCCCATGGACTTTAGCCACCCAGGCTCCTCTGTCCACGGGATTTAGCAGGCAAGAATACTAGAGTGAATTGCCATTTTCTTCTCCAGGGGATCTTCCTGAACCAGGGATCGAACCTGCATCTCCTGCTTGGCAGGTGGATTATTTACAACTGAGCCAGCAGGGAATCCTCTTGTTAATTGCTAGCTTATTATAATTAAGAGTAGAGGATTAAAATGATATGCTGAGCTTGGGAATGGCAGACAGTGGAGTGTGTTTATACAGGGTGATATTAGGGGGTGCTTTCAAATTATTGCNATCGCAGCCATTCTGACTGGTGTGAAGTGGTACCTCATTGTGGTCTTGATTTGCATTTCTCTGATAATGCACTCCAGCATTCTTGTCTGGAGAATTCCATGGACAGAGGAGCCTGGTGGGCTTCACCCACGCAGTCGCAAAGGGTCGAACACTACTGAGTGACTTTTTAAGTTATTATTTATATTAACTTTTTGGTTGCAGACATTTTTTTATCTATATTGGAGCATGATTGCTTCGCAAGGTGGTGTTAGCATCTGCTGTACAAGGACGTGAGTCAGCTGTCTGTGTACGTATATCCCCTCCCTCTTGAGCCTGCCTCCCGCCCACTGCCGTCCCGCCCCTCTCGGTCACCACAGGGCTCCAGCCGAGCTCCCCGTGTTGCACGGCAGCTCCCCAGCAGCTGCTTGTTTTGCGCGTGGCAGTGTATATGTCAGGCTGCCCTCCCCATCCACCCCTCCCATCCCTTACCCCTGCGCCCCGAGTCTGCTCTCCACATCAGCATCTCTTTTCCTGCCTGGAAATAGGTTCATCGGTACCATTTTTCTCGATCCCACCTAAGGGCATTAATTAATATACTATATTGTTCCTCTCTTCCTGACTTACTTCACCTTGTATTTCTGGCAGGATGGCAGACCAGGTACTTTGAATTACATTTCCAATGAAGAATCACTAAAATATGGAATGATATCTTTTTTTAATTACATGATACCCATTTTCTTTCATTTATGGTTTGGGCCTCACCATGCGGCTTGCGGGACCTTAGTTCTCTGACCTGGGATTAAACCCTGGCCCCTGGCAGTGGAAACTTGGATTCCTAACTACAGAACCACCACAGAAGTCCCTGCTAAGTCACTTCAGTCGTGTCCAAGTCTGTGTGACCCCATAGACGGCAGCCCACCAGGCTCCACCATCCCTGGGATTCTCCAGGCAAGAATACTGGAGTGGGTTGCCATTTCCTTCTCCAATGCATGAAAGAGAAAAGTGAAAGTGAAGTCGCTCAGTCTGTCCGACTGTTAGCGACCCCATGGACTGCAGCCCACCAGGCTACTCCATCCATTGGATTTTCCAGGCAAGAGTACTGGGGTGGGGTGCCATTGCCTTCCCTGAAGTCCCTGAAATGAAATATTTTAAAAGCATCCTTCAGAAGTCCCTGAAATGAAATATTTTAAAAGCATCTTTTAAATTCATCACCAGGAAAAATTGAAAGCATTTCCCCTAAAGTCAGGAACAAGACAAGGATGTCCACTTTCACCACTACTATTCAACATAGTTCTGGAAGTTTTGGCCACAGCAATCAGAGCAGAAAAAGAAATAAAAGGAATCCAAATTGGAAAAGAAGAAGTAAAACTCTCACTGTTTGCAGATGACATGATCCTCTACATAGAAAACCCTAAAGACTCCACCAGAAAATTACTAGAGCTAATCAATGAATATAGTAAAGTTGCAGGATATAAAATCAACACACAGAAATCCCTTGCATTCCTATACACTAATAATGAGAAAGTAGAAAACGAAATTAAGGAAACAATTCCATTCACCATTGCAACGAAAAGAATAAAATACTTAGGAATATATCTACCTAAAGAAACTAAAGACTTATATATAGAAAACTATAAAACACTGATGAAAGAAATCAAAGAGGACACTAATAGATGGAGAAATATACCATGTTCATGGATTGGAAGAATCAATATAGTGAAAATGAATATATTACCCAAAGCAATCTACAGATTCAATGCAATCCCTATCAAGCTACCAGCGGTATTTTTCACAGAACTAGAACAAATAATTTCAAGATTTGTATGGAAATACAAAAAACCTCGAATAGCCAAAGCAATTTTGAGAAAGAAGAATGGAACTGGAGGAATCAACTTACCTGACTTCAGGCTCTACTACAAAGCCACAGTCATCAAGACAGTGTGGTACTGGCACAAAGACAGAAATATAGATCAATGGAACAAAATAGAAAGCCCAGAGATAAATCCACACACATATGGACACCTTATCTTTGACAAAGGAGGCAAGAATATACAATGGAGTAAAGACAATCTCTTTAACAAGTGGTGCTGGGAAAACTGGTCAACCACTTGTAAAAGAATGAAACTAGATCACTTTCTAACACCACACACAAAAATAAACTCAAAATGGATTAAAGATCTAAATGTAAGACCAGAAACTATAAAACTCCTAGAGGAGAACATAGGCAAAACACTCTCCGACATAAATCACAGCAGGATCCTCAATGATCCGCCTCCCAGAATACTGGAAATAAAAGCAAATATAAACAAATGGGATCTAATTAAAATTAAAAGCTTCTGCACAACAAAGGAAACTATAAGCAAGGTGAAAAGACAACCCTCTGAATGGGAGAAAATAATAGCAAATGAAGCAACTGACAAACAACTAATCTCAAAAATATACAAGCAACTTATACAGCTCAATTCCAGAAAAATAAACGACCCAATCAAAAAATGGGCCAAAGAACTAAATAGACATTTCTCCAAAGAAGACATACGGATGGCTAACAAACACATGAAAAGATGCTCAACGTCACTCATTATCAGAGAAATGCAAATCAAGACCACAATGAGATACCACTTCACACCAGTCAGAATGGCTGCGATCCAAAAGTCTGCAAGCAATAAATGCTGGAGAGGGTGTGGAGAAAAGGGAACCCTTTTACACTGTTGGTGGGAATGCAAACTAGTACAGCCACTATGGAGAACAGTGTGGAGATTCCTTAAGAAATTGCAAATAGAACTGCCTTATGACCCAGCAATCCCACTGCTGGGCATACACACCGAGGAAACCAGAATAGAAAGAGACACATGTACCCCAATGTTCATTGCAGCACTGTTTATAATAGCCAGGACATGGAAACAACCTAGATGTCCATCAGCGGATGAATGGATAAGAAAGCTGTGGTATATATACACAATGGAGTATTACTCAGCCATTAAAAAGAATACATTTGAATCAGTTCTAATAAGATGGATGAAACTGGAACCAATTATACAGAGTGAAGTAAGCCAGAAAGAAAAACACCAATACAGTATACTAACACATATATATGGAATTTAGAAAGATGGTAATGAGGACCCTGTATGCAAGACAGCAAAAGAGATACAGATGTGTAGAGCGGACTTATGGACTCTGAGGGAGAAGGAGAGGGAGAGGGAGAGGGAGGGATGATTTGGGAGAATAGCATTGAAATATGTATACTATCATGTAAGAAATGAATTGCCAGTCTATGTTCAATGCAGGATGCAGGATGCTTGGGGCTGGTGTATGGGGATGATCTGGAGGGAAGATGTGGGGGCGGTGAGGTGGGAGGGGGGTTCATGTTTGGGAGTTCGTGTAAAAAAAATAAATAAATACAAATAAATAAATAAATAAATAAATAAATTTTTTTTTAAAATAAATAAATAAATAAATAAATTCATCACCAGGCAAACTGGGATAGAGGTAAGGTGTGTGGAGGGGCAAAAATACAGAAGACAAAAGCAGGAGGTCGTGGAGCTCTGAGACTCACTTTCACTGACGTTTTCTGCTACACCTACAGAGCTTGAACTTTCCTGGGCGGGGGGCTGAAAAGTAGGAATGAGACCAAAAACAGAGACTGCTCAAGGTGGCCAGTTCTTGTCATTTTTACCCCTTTCTAAGGTTGACTTCCAATTCCTACATATAAAGCTGGTATTACAAAGGGCTAGAACTCACTTGTAAAGAAGAACTAGAAATTAATTTGCTGTTCAGAAGGGGAGTATCTGAAATAGGGAGCAGGGGAGTGGAAGGTCTTACAGTGAGACCCAGCTCTCTGACACGTTTTCCCACTGGGTGATGAAGCCTGTTTGCTTTCACCCAAAACAGAATGGGGTGTGCTTAAATGTCAGCTCTGCTGAGAAGAGATAGAAGTCCCTTGATCAAGCAGACTTCTCATTCTTTATCATTGACTAGGAAGGGTATCGGAGAAAACAATGGCACCCCACTCCAGTACTCTTGCCTGGAAAATCCCATGGACAGAGGAGCCTGGCAGGCTGCAGTCCATGGGGTCGCTAAGAGTCGGACACGACTAAGCAACTTCACTGTGACTTTTCACTTTCATGCTTTGGAGAAGGAAATGGCAACCCACTCCAGTGTTCTTGCCTGGAGAATCCCAGGGATGGAGGAGCCTGGTGGGCTGTCGTCTATGGGGTCGCACAGAGTCGGACACAACTGAAGTGACTTAGCAGCAGCAGGAAGGGTATGGCCTGTTTGTTTGTCTTGATGCAGCCCTCTTCTTACTTGTCCAATCAAAGTCATTCTTTAACCTAAGAAGGGAGGCACTCAGAGAAAGGAAACTAGCGTGTTCCTGCGGCCTGGCCATGTGTGTGCAGGAACTAATAATATACCTCAGCACTTCACCCTACAAAGGACCTGCAAGGTAGCCACCACTGTGTTGTTCAGTCACTAAGTCATGTCCGATTCTTTTCGACCCCAAGGTCCTTCACTATCTCATGGAATTTGCTCAAATTCATGTCCACAGAGTTGGTGATACTATCTAACCATCTCATCTTCTGCTGCCCTCTTCTCCTTTTGCCTTCAATCTTTCCCAGCTTCAGGGTCTTTTCCAATGAGTTAGTTCTTCACATCAGGTAGCCAAAGTACTAGAGTTTCAGCTTCAGCATCAGTCCTTCCAATGAATATTCAGGACTGATTTCTTTAGGATTGACTGGTTGGATCTCCTTGCAGTCCAAGGGACTCTCAAGAGTCTTCCCCAGCACCACAGTCTGAAAGCATCGCTCTTTCACACTCAGCCTTCTTTATCATCCAACCCTCACATCTGTACATGACTACTGGAAAAACCATAGCTTTGACTATATGGACCTTTGTAGGCGAAATGATATCTCTGCTTTTTAATACACTGTCTAGGTTTGTCAAAGCTTTTCTTTCAAGGAGCAAGCATCTTTTAATTTCATGGCTGCAGTCACCATCCGCAGTGATTTTGAAGCCCAAGAAAATGAAATTTGTGACCGTTTCCAGTTTTCCCCTCGGCAGGCATCAGTGCCCCAGTTTCACAGACGAGGAGCCTGGGACTCAAGGGCTGCAGTAACGAGTCCACGTTCCCATACAGAGAAATGGGAAAACTTGGAAACTGGAGGCTGCCGTCCGCTTCAGAGGCATGTTCCACCGTAGGTCTTCCCCGCTGCTCTGGAATCGAAGATCCTTGAAGGCAGGACCCATCTTTCATCACCAGGGCACCACGGAGCTCCAGGACAGGAGGACTGACCAGTGACCAGTAACAAACCTCTGATTCCCAGTGCTGCCTCATGTCACCTCCCTGACAGCTCCGTAGACGTGCAACTCTGCCTTGTGTTCACTTCCCACCCCAAGGCGAGTCTTGATGGGTTTGTTCCCTTGACAAGTACATATTGTCTTAAAACTCAAAGTTCTCTTTCTCATTTAATCCTTGTGTCCCTGGGGAGAGGTTTCTCATGCCCCTACTCAGGCAGCCAGTTTAAGGAAATCACACAGGAAGGAGACCTGCTTGTCCACTGAATTGCCAACCAGGAGCATGAGCTACATTTGGAATTCACAGCCAGGAAACCATCCAACCTGCTTGCAAAGCATCAGCAATGGAGGCTCAAAGAAAACCAGGTACAACATAATCCTCTTGTATTCTTATTTACATCCTCACCATATTAATTTTCTTTGTTTCAACCTGAACTAAAGTCAAGGAAGGCTTCTTAGGCAGTGTTATTCACATGCATTAGACAACCCTAAAATGACAAAATGCTTTAATTCCATCCGCTGATAAAAGTAAATTTGACACCAACACTAAGCTGTTATTTTTCAAATAACAACGGTAACGTTTAATTAGAATTTAACCTGGCTGCTTGCTTTCACTTAACAATGTACAGTACAGTTCCCTGGCCAAAGGAAAGACTGACATCCAGTGTAAACACTGAATTTTAAAAAGAGCTGCTCACTAGTCTAATTATGCATGGTATCCTGCCATTAATTGCTGGCATTTCAAGTGGCTTGAAGGGTCAGCTGGTCTTTAGTCTTTCTTATTAAGATTGCCGGTTAGATTAAGTTTTTTGTGAGGCTATTGCAGTTGCCTATCCGTAGAGTTAACGCTGTGGTTTTTCCAGGAGTCACGTATGGATGTTAAGAGTTGGGCCATGAAGAAGGCTGAGTGCTAAAGAACTGATGCTTTCCAATTGCGGTGCTGGAGAAGACTCTTGAAAAGTCCCTTGGACTGCAAGGAGATCAAACCAGTCAATCCTCAAGGAAATCAACCCTGAATATTCACTGGAAGGACTGATGCTAAAGCTGAAGCTCCAATACTTTGGTCACCTGATGTGAAGAGCTGATTCATTGAAAAAGACCCTGATGCTGGGAAAGATTCAGGGAAGGAGGAAAAGGGGATGACAGAGGATGAGATGGTTGGATGGCATCACCGATTCAATGGACATGAATTTGAGCAAATTCCAGGAGCTGGTGATGGAGAGGGGAGCCTGGCATGCTGCAGTCCATGGAGTGGCAAAAAGTCAGACACGACGGAGCGACTGAATGACAGGAGCACACAGTTGCCTTGGAAAGCTTACTTCTGTGAGGCTTCCCTGCTGGTCCTGTGGTTAAGAATCCACCTTGCAAAGCAGGAGACACCACTTCAGCCCTGGTTCTCCCAATCCGGAGGCCAAACCCAGCTCTCCTATAGCTCCTGCATTGGCGGGTGGGTGCTTTACAATTGAGCCACCTGGGAAGCCTGCATAAGACCACCCTACCTGTAAAATACAGTAACCAGGCGTGTTTGTCTATGAAAATAAATTTGAGAACTGGCCTTCAGTCAACACAGACATGACTAAAATCCCAGTTGGTCCATTAAGTCCACTGCATGACCTCTCTGGGTCTCAGAGTGTCTGGTGGGGATTAACTGAGATGATATACAAGGAAGACGTACAAAAATTCCCCTGAGATATTTGCAAAGACTTTATTCTCTTGGGTCCCTCCAGCTGGACCAGCCTCTAACACTGTCCTGATACAGGTTCTGTTCACAATCTGTAGAAATCACTCTTTCCCCAACAGAGAGGAAGAGGGGCCGGAGGTAAAATGTCAGCCAGTGTGAAAACAGCAGAGACATTACCCTGCCAGCAAAGGTCATCTAGTCAAAGCTATGGTTTTTCCACCAGCCATGTGCAGATGTGAGAGCTGGACCCATAAAGAAAGCTGAGCACTGAAGAACTGATGCTTTTGAACTGTGGTGTTGGAAAAGACTCTTGAGAGTCCCTTGGACTGCAAGGAGATCCAACCAGTCCATCCTAAAGGAAATCAGTCCTGAATATTCATTGGAAAGACTGATGCTAAAGCTGAAACTTCAATACTTTCTTCTGATGTGAAGAACTGACTCACTGGGAAAGTCCCTGATCCTGGGAAAGATTGAAGGCAGGAGAAGGAGACGATGGAAGATGAGATGGTTGGATGGCCTCACCAACTCAATGTATATGAGTTTGAGCAAACTCCAGAGATAGTGAGACAGGGAAGCCTGGTGTGCTGTAGACCCTGGGGGTCACAGAGTCGAACACAACTTGGCGACTAAACGACAACGAAACTGTCTCCTAGTGTGTGGAGGTGATGGGCCTTTACAGAGATGTGTTACGTATTGATGGGGGAAGAGTCCTTTTCGGTCTAAACAGTTGTTTTCCATGTATGTGTTGTCATCTGTCCACAGGAGGATCGTGCTTTTAAAATGTTGCAAGCCCCGTCATGTTTAGGAAAGATCTGCAGTAAGTCCACTACATACGAACTTTCAGGTCAAGAGCTTTCAAAGATACGGATGTGCTTTCCATAATGACATGCATGCATGCTAAGTCGCTTCAGTCGTGTCCGACTCTGTGCGACCCCATGGACAGGAGCCCACCAGGCCAAGTGAAATTGCAGCTTGCCCTCCGCCTCCTATTGCTGACGACCCTTCATTCCTACCATCTCCCACCACCTCTCCCTCCTCCGGGCAGTAACCCTTCTTGCCTGCTCACTCGATGCCAGCCGCTGGGTACCAGCTGCTGTACTGCACTGCTGAACTTTTCAAGGTACTGTGCTGTAAGATTAAAAGTGTTTTCTTTATTTTTGTGTGTTTGTTCTTTATGTATCATTTGTATAAAAAGTGTTATAACCCCATTACAGTACAGTGATAGAGCCGATTGTGTTATACAGTACTATATAGCCGATTGTGAGGCTAACTCTGCTGGACTTTTATAAATGAGCTCTCAGAAGGAAACCCATTCGTCTGTGGGGCACTTACTGAGCTTGTTTTTTTAACCTGACTTTCCACTTCAGTGAAGAAAGTTAGCAAGAGGAATCCAGAGGAGAAAGGGTGAGAGGAGAGGCGGAAGGAAGGCAGGGAGGGGGAAAGGAGTTGGAATGAACAGCAGCGAGTCTCCAGTGCCCGAGGTTATGTATCGATCTTAGGCCTACTCAGAAAGCAGAGCAGAGGCCCCGCGAGAAAAAGAAAATCAAACCAGTTTCACGGGCTGCGGGTCCTATACCGGTCTTCTCATCTGTAGCTGACGCCTGCCCCCTTGTGGACATTCTACCCATCGCTTGGATTTTCAGAAACGGGAGGGCTCACCATGGAAAACAACGTTTTCAGTTTTCAGAGCGTCCCCAGGGCCTGCAAGATAAAACTCACTAAGGAAAGAGCCTTCGGGATCCAGTCCCTGCCAAGACAGCCTCCTCTCCGTGTCCGCCCCCACCAGCCTTCATAGTTCCCCAATAACAGCTTGGATCCGAGACCAACCCCAGGATCAGACCAGAGTTCAAACTCTATAGTCTTTTTTCTCCTCAGCTGTGTGACTCTGAGCAAGTCACCTAACCTCTCTGAGCTTGATCCTTATCCGTAAAATGGGCGCAATAATAGCACCTACCTCCTGGAGCTGTTGTAGGGTTAAATGCCATAAGGCATGAAAACTGTCTTACAGGTTACACACCTCAATGAAGTTCAGCTGCTCTGCGCTGTGTGCCAACTCACTCAGTCGTGTCTGACTCTTTGTGACCCCATGGGCTGTAGCCCGCCAGGCTCCTCTGTCCTTGGAATTTCCCAGGTGAGAACACTGGAGTGGGTTGCCATGCCCTCCTCCAGGGGATCTTTCTGACCCAGGGATTAAACCCATGGCTCTTCAGTCAGTTCAGTTCAGTTCAGTCGCTCAGTTGTGTCTGACTCTTTGCGACCCCATGAATCGCAGCACGCCTGGTTGCTGCCCCTGACCTCGGACGTGGGGTAGCTCCTCTCGCCCGCGCTCAGTGCGCCGGCCCGGCTCTACATCTCCTGAATTGGCAGGCGGCTGCCTTACACTAGTGCCACCTGGGAAGCCCTCTCTGTAAATTCATTCTTCTGCCTCTAAGGTTCAGTCACTAAGTTGTGTGCAACTCTTGACCCCATGGACAGAGGAGCCTGACAGGCTACAGTCCACGGGATTCTCCAGGCAACAATACTGGAGTGGGCTGCCATTTCCTTCTCCAGGGGATCTGCCTCTAAACCATTCATTTAATAAGAAATTTTTTGAACTACACTGATGACAAATAAAGCAGTCTTTAAAGACCCATAGTCAAATGGAAGAGAAAGAAATATAAATAATCATGATATGTTTTATTTTGGCAAAGGCAGTGGTAGAATTCAGGGTAGTTTTGCATTCTTAGCTCAGTCGTGTCTGACTCTTTGCAACACCATGGACTGCAGCCCACCAGGCTCCGCTGTCCATGGGATTCTCCAGGCAAGAATACTGGAGTGGGTTCCCATTCTCTTCTCCAGGGGATCTTCCCGACCCAGGGATTGAACCTGAGTCTCTGTATTGCAGGCATGTTCTTTACCATGTGAGCCACGAGGGATTTCGAGTTCCTCCAAAAAGGCGAACCTAAGAGAAAGAATGGTAGGCGTTGATTCATCTGGGGAAGTGGGCCTCGGGAACAGCGCTGGGGACTTGCGAGGAGTGAAGAGGAGCAAGGAAGAAAGCCCATAGAAGGCGCTCTATCGAGTGGGATCTTGTGGACAATTGAGGCTTGAGCCCACGGGGACTCTCTAAGGAGCCACAAGGAATGTGATTCACATTGACTGCCTGGAGGACTGAAAAAGGGGACATTTATCCAGCAGCTCTTATATCTCAACCGTCGAGATTATCCCTTAGAGCGTTGACTCCCTCACTCTCCCAGGCCTGTGCACCTGCAAGCACCCAGCACGTCTCTGCATGCTTCCTGAGCTCCAAAGTCAGGCAAGCCCGGAGGCAGAGAGCAAAATTAGCAGGACAACTGAGGAAGCGTGGGCAACTTGCACCTGCTCCGAGCTGGTGGCCCAGGAATGGCTGGAATAAATGAGGACAGGCAGGACTCGAAGAACTGATGCTTTAGAACTTGGTGCTAGAGAAGACTCTTGAGAGTCCTTTGAACCATAAGGAGATCAAACCTGTCCATCCTAGGGGAAATCCATCCTGAATATTCATTGGAAGAACTGATACTGAACCTGAAGCCCCAATACTTTGGCCACCTGAAGCGAACAGCTGACTCATTGGAAAAGACCTTCATGCTGGGAAAGACTGAAGGCAGAAAGAGAAGAGGGTGGCAGAGGCCTCACTGATGCAATGGACATGAACTTGTGCAAACTACAGGAGACGGTGAGGGACAGGGAAGCCTGGCCTGCTGCAGACCATGGAGTCGCAATGAGTCATGCATGGCTTGGCAACTGAACCACGACAGGATGCGAGGCTGGGCACCAGCGTGTCCGATGCTGGCCCAAGAAGTCATAGGCACAGAGGACGGACCCTTAACACAGCTCAGCCTTTGGTCAAAGAGCTGGGGTTTCATCACACAGAGTTTCCTGGAGTGAATGGCTACCCCAGGGCTAGATCACATCGCCCTCATCGGGGGTGGGGGGAACAGACTGCTGAAAGGCTGAGCTGGAGCAATGCCAGGGGGACTGAGGGCAGAGGGAGAGGAAGGGGGCGGTCAAGGGGTCTCTGCAGGAGGTAAGGTGGGCAGGGTTCGGTGAGACATAGTCAGTGTGGTCGCTGACTCTGTGTGGCCCATGGTTCCAACCTGAATGCTACCGTCCAAGACAGAAAAGATTTGCCCCTCGTGGACTGCTATGGTTGAGTGATTGAGTACTCACACCCTCACCCCAAATCCCTGTGCTGAAATCCTAATGTCTGATAGGCTAGAATTAGGAGGTGGGACCTTTGGGAGGTGATTAGATCGTAAGAGTGAAGACTTCACGAATGGGATAGTTGCTCAGTCACGTCGACTCTCTGTGACCCCACAGACTGCAGCAGGCTCCCTTGTCCTCCACCAACCCCCTGAGTTTTCTCAAACTCATGTCTGTTGAGTCGATGATACCATCCGACCATCTCAGCCTCTGTCATCCACTTCTCCTCCTGCCTTCAGTCTTTCCCAGGATCAGGGTCTTTTCCGATTAATTGGCTCTTCACATCAGGTGGCCCAAGCATTGGAGCTTTAGCTTTAGCATCAGTCATTACAACTAATAATCAGGACTGATTTCTTTTAGGGTTGACTGGTTGGATCTCCTTGCAGTCCAAGGGACGCCCAAGAGTCTTCTCCAACATCACAGTTCGAAAGCATCGGTTCTTTGGCGCTCAGCCTTATTTATGGTCCACCTCTCACACCTGTACATGACTGTGGAAAAGCCGTAGCTTTGACCAGACGGACCTTTGTTGGCCAAGTGACGGCTCTGCTTTTTAATGTGCTGTCTAGATGTGTTCCGGATTGCCTTCCAAGGAGAAAGCTTATTTTAATTCCATGGCTGCAGTCACCAGCCACAGTAATTTTGGAGCCCAAGAAAATGAAGCCCGTCACTGCTCCCATAAGGGCAGAGCCCTTGTGATAGGGATTAGTGCGCTTACACAAGGCCCCGCAGAGCCCCCTAGCCCCTCCGGCCATGTGAGGGCACATGGAGAAGTCTGGGACCCAGAGGAGGGCCCCCTCAGTCCTGCTGGCACCCTGATCTGACTTTCTCCCCATCTCAGGCTCTGGAAAATGAAGTTCAGCAGGCTGGTGTCCCAGCAGCCAGGATGGACTAGACAGGGATGAACGCTGAGCTCTGACACAACACGTTCAGGTCCCCTCTGGACACCGCAGTGGAAAGGGTCAATAAGCAGATAGGAACCGGAGTCCTGTAATTAGGGAAGCTTCAGCACCGGAGTACGGAGAGAAGGAACAGGAGGTTGAAAGGGACCTGGTGAGTCAGTGTTTCTGTTGATGCCCGCAGGTGAGAGCGTGGTAGCTACCCGGTGCCTGCGCTGCTGTGGGGCCCCTCGAGAGCCTGGGAACTCGCTGCTACAGTCCTTGCACGCCTGCCTCCAGCCTGTGACAGAGCAGAGGGTGGAGAGGCAGAGAGGAGCTGCTGCAGAGCTGAGGCTCGTCCCTTCCCTTCTGTGTTAGAGAGAGGAAGACGCGGACTCGCGGAGCAAGCCAGAGGTGGCCCCGTGGGGAGGAGCCAACGCCAAGGCCTCTTGGGAAGGACGCTGCCCCAGAGAAGTGGCCTGGCGGACAAAGGAGCCAACACAGAAAGGCTCCGTGGCACCAAAAGGCGGAAAGTATGGCAGTTTCTTCCCTGGTGGCTCAGATCTTAAAGAACCTGCCTGCAACGCAGGAGGCCCAGGACGTGCCTCAAATCTCCAGAGCTTACTCATCGTCTCGTTGCAAGTTGTTTAGCTATGACTGTAGAGTCTGTGTTTGAAGGAGCTAGGCAGTGTTCTGGGGCAGCAGTTTCTAAGAGTCACTGACACAGCTCTGGAGGAACTTGCAGATAAGCCAGTCACACGTCCAGCTAAGCTCACAGCACCACCAAGTGGACATTTTAAAATATACACTGTGTTGTTAGTTTCTGAGTCTTGACAGACTCTTGGAGTGTAGCATGCCAGGCTTCCCTGTCCCTCACTGTCCCTGGAGTTTACTCAGACTCATGTCCCTTGAGTCAGTCATGCTAGCTAACCATCTCACTATGTATAAAGCCGATAACTAATAAGAACCGGCTGTATAGCGAAGGGAAATACATGCCCTGTGGTGATCTAAACGGGAAGGAACTCCAAGGAAGAGAGGGTATATGTATGTGGCTGATTCACTTGGCTGCATGGCAGAAACAAACGCAACGTTGTAAAGCAACTACACGCCAATTAAAAAACAATAGAAAACACCTCTCATCTTAGTGGTCTCCTTTTCTACACCTGCAGCCACAGGCACCTAAAGCCCCCCATCACCGCTGGCAGAAATGCTGATTCAGAGCCTGTTTGTCTCTCTCCTGCCGACCAGCTTTGCTGTTTAGTCACTAAGTCGTGTCCGACTCTCTGTGACCCCATGGACTGCAGCCCACCAGGCTCCTCTTTCCATGGGATTCTCCAGGTAAGAATACTGGAGTGGGTAGCCATTCCCTTCTCCAGGGGATCTACCTTACCCACAGATCGAACCCAGGTGGGACAGCCAGTGGCCTCCTAAACGGCAAGCCCCTCTCCTCTGCCTCCTGAGAAGTCTGGTTTGGAAGGTCATGCAGGACAAACAACACCAAAAATGTGATGTTGGAAAAGTGTTTTCAAAATGTTGAGTCAGCTTCTGCCCATGGAAATAAACTTGTTAAAAAAAAAAAGAAAGAAGGAAAATCATTCTGCGTGAAATCATTAACAAAAGTCTGCTTCTCCACAACAGGTGTTTTTCACATTCCATGGTTCTTTTCTCATATCAGTAAGAACTGTTTGAAATGTCATCTTTAATAGTGATATTAGATTTGTCAGTAGCATAGCTAAGTTGTGCTAGTCTTATGGCTTATTTGCAGGCTGCTATCGTATAGTGACTGAGAGCACAAACTTTGTAGTCTGAACGCCTGTTCAAATGCTGGCTCTCACTACATCCTGTGTACACTTGGGCAAGTAACTTCTCTCTATGCCTCATTCTTCTCAGCTGTAAAATGGACACAAACACAGGAGTTTCTTCAATAGAATCATGAGGACTGGTTAATCCTTGTAAAGCTGGAAGTAAAGAAAGTGCTTGATAATGTTAGCTACAGTGATTCAGTTCAGTTCAGTTCAGTCGCTCAGTCGTATCTGACTCTTTGCAACCCCATGAATCACAGCACGCCAGGCCTCCCTGTCCATCACCAACTCCCAGAGTCCACACAAACCCATGTCCATCGAGTCGGTGATGCCATCCAGCCATCTCATCCTGGGTCGTCCCCTTCTCCTCCTGCCCCCAATCCCTCTCAGCATCAGGGTCTTTTCCAATGAGTCAGCTCTTTGCATCTGGTGGCCAAAGCACTGGAGTTTCAACTTCAGCATCAGTCCTTCCAATGAACACCCAGGACTGATCTTCTATAGGCTGGACTGGTTGGATCTCCTTGCAGTCCATGGGACTCTCAAGAGTCTTCTCCAACACCACAGTTCAAAAGTATCAATTCTTTGGCACTCAGCTTTCTTCACAGTTCAACTCTCACATCCATACATGACCACTAGAAAAACCATAGCCTAGACTAGACGGACCTTTGTTGGCAAAGTAACATCTCTGCTTTTGAATATGCTATCTAGGTTGGCCATAACTCTCCTTCCAAGGAGTAAGCGTCTTTTAATTTCATGGCTGCAGTCACCATCTGCAGTGATTTTGGAGCCCCCCCAAATAAAATCTGACACTGTTTCCACTGTTTCCCCATCTATTTCCCATGAAGTGATGGGACCAGATGTGTATAAGAGACAGCACCACACAGCCAGCCTCAGAATCCCAAGAGGTGCATTTGGATAATACATACTTTGTAATACATTATATGGGCTAAAGACTTAAAACAAAATTTATATGGATAGAAATACATTTTATAATAAATACTTGAATCACAGCACGCCAGGCCTCCCTGTCCATCACCAACTCCCAGAGTCCACACAAACCCATGTCCATCGAGTCGGTGATGCCATCCAGCCATCTCATCCTGGGTCGTCCCCTTCTCCTCCTGCCCCCAATCCCTCTCAGCATCAGGGTCTTTTCCAATGAGTCAGCTCTTTGCATCTGGTGGCCAAAGCACTGGAGTTTCAACTTCAGCATCAGTCCTTCCAATGAACACCCAGGACTGATCTTCTATAGGCTGGACTGGTTGGATCTCCTTGCAGTCCATGGGACTCTCAAGAGTCTTCTCCAACACCACAGTTCAAAAGTATCAATTCTTTGGCACTCAGCTTTCTTCACAGTTCAACTCTCACATCCATACATGACCACTAGAAAAACCATAGCCTAGACTAGACGGACCTTTGTTGGCAAAGTAACATCTCTGCTTTTGAATATGCTATCTAGGTTGGCCATAACTCTCCTTCCAAGGAGTAAGCGTCTTTTAATTTCATGGCTGCAGTCACCATCTGCAGTGATTTTGGAGCCCCCCCAAATAAAATCTGACACTGTTTCCACTGTTTCCCCATCTATTTCCCATGAAGTGATGGGACCACAGTGAATAATATTTCATTGTTGGTCTTTTGAGTTGTTTCAAAGATTGCAGAAGTTAATACATGTGTTACAGTTCCTTGCTCTTTCTCCTGTTTCGTTTTTGGCTGTGCTGGGTCTTCGTTGCTGCTCCGGCTTCTCTTTCGTTGCAGCCTCGCTGCAGTGATGCCTTTTGTTGCAACTCCTGGGCTCTAGAGCACAGACTCGACAGTTGTGGCACAGACGGTTAGGTGCTCTGTGGCATGTGGGATCTCCCCGTACCAGGGATCAAACCCGTGTCTCCTGTATGGGCAGGCAGATTCTTTGCCACCGAGCCACCAGGGAAGCCCGCCTTGTGTCTTTTTATTGAAGTATAGTTAATTCACAATGTTGTGTTAATCTCTGCTGTGACAGCAGAATTATTCAGTTATATACGTGTGTGTGTGTGTGTGTTCTTTTCCATTATGGTTTATCACAGGATATTGAATACAGTTCCCTGTACTCTACAGTAGGACCTTGTTGCTTATTCACTCTATCTTGATTCTGATTATTTCATAGAATCTAAGATACGGGGCTACTAGATCAAATGCTGTGAAGTCTTAAGAGTATTGATAGAGATCCGATGACTCTCCTGAAAGCTTCGACGTGACTCCGATCAGCAGGACTGGAAAACACATGTCAGCACATGCATTGAAAATAGTTGTTGGTTTGTGTCAGGGAGGAAGAGATTGTCCTCCACCTTTCTAGGTTCTTCTGGCTGGTCTAAGAATTAAATTGACGTGAGACAGATTAACAGGACAAAAGCAAATAAAAGTTATTGACATGTGCGCATGGGAGAGACCCAGGAAAATGGCCAAATGGCCAAAGTCCTGACCTTGAATGCCATCTTCAGCTAAAGACAGAAGAGGACCTTGTGGGTAGTGGTCTGGATGTGGAAGGGGAGCAAGACAGTCCAAGTGAAGATGGAAAAGAATAAACAGATGTTTGCTGGACCCTGCAGAGCCGAGGGACACAGCATGGACTCTGGTCTCCCCCCACCGCACCCAGCCCAAATTCTTCTCAGATCTGTCTGGAGGCGGCTCTGTTCTCAGAACAAGCTCTTTATCTAGACTCTTTAGGCACCTGATTCTTCTTGTTTTCATCGCTAAGACACGTCTGATTGTTTGCAGCTCCATGGACGGCAGCACACTAGGCCTCCCTGTCCTCCACTGTCTCCCAGAGTTTGCTCAGATTCATGTCCACTGGGTTGATGACGCTATCTGTCCTCTGTTGTCCCCTTCTCCTTCTGCCATCAGTCTTTCCCTGCATCAGAGTCTTTTCCAATGAGTTGGTTCTTTGTATCAAGGCGGCCAAAGTATTGGAGCTTCAGCATCAGCATCAGCATCAGTCCTTCCAACGGCTATTCAGAACTGATTTCCTTTAGGATGGACTGGTTTGATCTCCTTAAGCTAAGGGAGAGGTCAAAAGAATGAAGTCCTAAATCTCATTCTTCTTAATCAGCCTAGGAGTTCCCTGGTGGCCCAGGGCTTAAGGCTCCGAGCTTCCAATACAGAGGGCGAGAGTTCAGTCCCTGATCAGAGAACTGATCCCACTTGCCGCCAAGAAAGATAAAAACAAGAAACAAAGTTGAAAAAAAAAAAAAAGATAATCAGCCCCAAACAACCCTCCTGCCAAAGAGATACATGTTGAGGGGATAGATCTTGCCCCCTTACGCTTAATGATCACTCCTGCCATCTCACTGATTCCATTTGCATTTCTTCAATAACGAGTAAGGTGGGACATTTAATTTTCCTCTCAGTCAGATTTCTAGTTCAAACTACTTTATCCAGAGATAACCGACTTTGCAAAACATTTTGGAAAGAAAATTCTCCCTGAAGATGGACCTCATATCCCATGCTCTGTGACAACCTAGAGGGGCAGGATAGGGTGGGAGGTGGGAAGGGGATCCAAGAGGGAGGGGACGTGTGTATACCTGTGGCTGATGCATGTGGGTGTATGGCAGAAACCAACACAGCATTGTAAAGCAATTATCCTCCAATTAAAATAAACATTTTTTAACTTAGAAATTCTCCCTGAAAATGGAGCAAATATATCTCTGGGACACTGAGGCAGGGGGCAGAAAGGGACTTAGGAGTATTCCCCAGGACACAGTCTCTCAGCGCTAAGAACATTCTAGAAACCCATCAGGTTTCTATCCATAATCCCCTGCATATAGTCTGGTCTGGACCCCTAGATGGCAGATGCCTCTGGCTGAGATGTGCTTCTCTTAGCCTCCATGATGATTTGTCCTTCTTTCTCACTAGAATGCCCCAAGTAGTATTTATTTTAACCATATTAAAAGTCACAGGCATCACTTTGCTGACAAAGGTCCATCTAGTCAAAGCTGTGGTTTTTGCAGTAGTCACATAGGGTTGTGAGAGTTGGACCAAAAAGAAGGCTGAGTGCTGAAGAACTGATGTTTTCAAGCTGTGGTGCTGGAGAAGACTCTTGACAGTCCCTTGGACTGCAAGGAGATCAAACTAATCAATCCTAAAGGAAATAAACTCTGAAGATTCATTGGAAGGACTGATGCTGAAGCTGAAGTTCCAATACTCTGGCCACCTGATGCGAAGCGCTGACTCATTGGAAAGGACTGATGCTGGGAAAGATGGAGGGCAAAAGGAGAAGGGAGTGGCAGTGGATGAGATGGTTGTATGGCATCATCAACTCAATGGACATGAATCTGAGCACACTCCAGGAGATGGTGAAGGACAGGGGAGCCTGGTGTGCCGCAGTCCAGGGGGTCACAAAGAGTCAGACCTGACTGAGCGACTGAACAATAACAGCATGGCAGGGTTCCAGTAGAACTGACCTATGGGGAAAACACTGGCCTCAGCCTTGATTATGTTCCACCAACCGAAACCTGGAATCAGAGCCTTCCTGTCCATTTTCCCAAGCCCCCAGATCCCCTCTCGACTCCACAGTGGATGAAGCCCCAGCCTTCACATTTTCCTTCAGTTCAGTTCAGTTCAGTTCAGTTCAGCTGCTCAGTCGTGTCCGACTCTTTGCGACCCCATGAATCCCAGCACGGCAGGCCTCCCTGTCCATCACCAACTCCCGGAGTTCACTCAGACTCATGTCCATCGAGTCAGTGANCACATTTTCCTTCAGTTCAGTTCAGTTCAGTTCAGTTCAGCTGCTCAGTCGTGTCCGACTCTTTGCGACCCCATGAATCCCAGCACGGCAGGCCTCCCTGTCCATCACCAACTCCCGGAGTTCACTCAGACTCATGTCCATCGAGTCAGTGACTTAGACACGATGCTTTAGCCTTTCCGTGTCCTGGGGTTGTAAACAGCTGCGACTTGAACAAGCTTGGAGCAGCAGCTGGCTCTCCCAGACTCTCAGCTGGGCCACCTGCCACGGACCATGGTCACACTGGAAAGGCCTCACTCCAGCACCTGGTCATTCAGCTGCACTGATCCAGCCCCTCACGCGCATCTGGAAGCATGAGTGATGACATTGTCACCACCTCCCTACAGTGAGAAGTGGACACTGAGCACCAGTGACTGTGGGGGCAAATTAAAACTGCAGATGTCAAACCAGACTCTTTCCTGAAACAGGCCCACTACTTCCCCCTGAAATTCGGTGCTTGCGTGCTAAGTCGCTTCAGTTGTGTCCCAGTCTTTGTGACCCCATGGACTGTAGCCCACAAGGCTCCGTGGGATGGTCCATCGAAGAATACTGGAGTGGGTTGCCATTTCCTTCTCCAGAAATATGGTAATAAGAGTAAATAATCACGTTCTAGTTTATTGAATGGGGGCCTCCCTTGTGGCTCAGTGGTAAAGAACCCTCCTGCCAGTGCAGGAGACTTAAGAGATGTAGGTTTGATCCCCGGGTTGGGCAGGTCCTCTGTACAAGGGCATGGCAACCCACCGCAGTATTCATGCCTGGAGAATCCCATGGACAGTGGAGCCTGGCAGGCTACAGTCCACGCGGCCACAAAGAGTCAGACATGAAGCAACTTAACATGGCACGCAGCCCACAGTCCTCTAACCAGAGCGTCTAACAAGCAACATGGGGCAGGGGATCTGCAGACAGCTGGCTGCATCACCTACTTGCATCTCACCCTGGGAGCACACAGGTTAGTTAGCTAACTGCTACAAGCCAGCCTTCCGTCTACTATTCATTTACTGAACAACTGAAGGTGTGTTTACCTGCGTTTATAGCTCAGTTGCGTCCGACTCTTTGCAACTCTTTGGATTAGAGCCCACCAGGCTGCTCTGGCCATGGAATTCTCCAGGCAGGAAGACTGGAGGGGGTTGCCGTTCCCTTCTCCAGAACACTGAGGACGGGGAGGAACAGGATGGCAAACAACGCTGTCAGGGCTCAGGGGCATCGAACGTTCACTCCTCCCCTCCTCTATCTTCTTAACCATCAGGAGCAGGCAGCAGGAGAGGAAAAGACCAGGGTGGTACAAGTCAGCTCCTTGAGGGCCAGGGAGGGAGGGCAGGGGGGTGGGAGACACATATTGCCCAAACGCCACGCGGGGCCCTGGCCCCTGGTCCATAAGGTGGCTGGTCACTCTTCACGCCCAGCCTCTCCCGTCAGGTGAGTCCCTTGTCCTCCTCGTCCTGGGGTGAGGGCCTGAGGAGAGGGACAGACAGGTTCCCGTGAAAACCGCCCCTGGGTGTGGGCCTTCTTCAGGATACATGAGGAAGAGCGGCTAGGATGCTGACCTCTGAGCTGGTGAGAGCCCATCGCAGAGCCCAAAGCAGAGCATGGAGCATGGCCGGAAGTGGGCACCTGGGCCCAGGGACCCTCAGGTGCCCTCTGGTGAAGGCAATCGGAAAATGCCCTCAAGCAGGCTGCAAATCACACGTCTCAGCCTAGCTCTCCAGAAAAGACTTCAGCCATAAAGTAAAGCTGAGAGAAAAGCAGAGCCAAATGCCTGGTCGACTTTGCCAGATTCTGTTCAAGAAATAGAACTCCCATCCAAGCCAGCAATCCCACTGCTGGGCACACACACCGAGGAAACCAGAATTGGAAGAGACACGTGTACCCCAGTGTTCATCGCAGCACAGTTTGCAATAGCCAGGACATGGAAGCAACCTAGATGTCCATCGGCAGATGAATGGATAAGAAAGCTGTGGTACATATACACAGTGGAATATACTCAGCCATTAAAAAGAATACATTTGAATCAGTTCTAATGAGGTGGATGAAACTGGAGCCTATTATACAGAGTGAAGTAAGCCAGAAAGAAAAACACCAATACAGTATGCTAACACATATATATGGAATTTAGAAAGATGGTAACAATGACCCTATATGCGAGACAGCAAAAGAGACACAGATATAAAGAACAGACTTTTAGGCTCTGTGGGAAAAAGCGAGGGTGGGATGATTTGAGAGAATAGCATTGAAACGTGTATATTATCATATGTGAAACAGATCGCCAGTCCTGGTTCGATGCATAAGACAGGGTGCTCAGGGCTGGTGCACTGGGATGACCCTGAAGGATGGGATGAGCGGGGGGAGGAGGGAGAGGGTTCAGGACGGGGAACATATGTACAGTTCAGTTCAGCTCAGTCGCTCAGTCATGTCCGACTTTTTGCAACCCCATGAATCGCAGCACGCCAGGCCTCCCTGTCCATCACCAACTCTTGGAGTTCACTCAGATTCACATCCATCGAGTCCATGATGCCATCCAGCCATCTCATCCTCAGTCATCCCCTTCTCCTCCTGCCCCCAATCCTTTCCAGCATCAGAGTATTTTCCAATGAGTCAACTCTTCGCATGAGGTGACCAAAGTACTGGAGCTTCAGCTTTAGCATCATTCCTCCAAAGAAATCCCAGGGTTGATCTCCTTCAGAATGGACTGGTTGGACCTCCTTGCAGTCCAAGGGACTCAAGAGTCTTCTCCAACACCATAGTTCAAAAGCATCAATTCTTCGGCACTCAGCCTTCTTCACAGTCCAACTCTCACATCCATACATGACCACAGCAAAAACCATAGCCTTGACTAGACGGACCTTTGTTGGCAAAGTAATGTCTCTGCTTTTGAATATACTATCCAGGTTGGTCATAAGTTTTCTTCCAAGGAGTAAGCGTCTTTTAATTTCATGGCTACAGTCACCATCCATGTGCAGTGATTTTGGAGCCCCAAAAAATAAAGTCTGACACTGTTTCCACCGTTTCCCCATCTATTTCCCATGAAGTCATGGGACTGGATGCCATGATCTTCGTTTTCTGAATGTTGAGCTTTAAGCTAACTTTTTCACTCTCCTCTTTCACTTTCATCAAGAGGCTTTTTAGCTCCTCTTCACTTTCTGCCATAAAGGTGGTGTCATCTGCATATCTGAGGTTATTGATATTTCTCCCAGAAATCTTGATTCCAGCTTGTGTTTCTTCCAGTCCAGCGTTTCTCCTGATGTACTCTGCGTATAAGTTAAATAAGCAGGGAGACAGTATACAGCCTTGATGCTGTCTCTTATACACATCTAGATGTGTATAAGAGACAGGAACTAATCAGTTGTTCCATGTCCAGTTCTAACT
>SJYX01001171.1:360798-388848 GCA_006410675.1 Oreotragus oreotragus | reverse complement strand
AGATACAGATGTGTAGAGCGGACTTATGGACTCTGAGGGAGAAGGAGAGGGAGAGGGAGAGGGAGGGATGATTTGGGAGAATAGCATTGAAATATGTATACTATCATGTAAGAAATGAATTGCCAGTCTATGTTCAATGCAGGATGCAGGATGCTTGGGGCTGGTGTATGGGGATGATCTGGAGGGAAGATGTGGGGTGGGAGGTGGGAGGGGGGTTCATGTTTGGGAGTTCGTGTAAAAAAATAAAAATAAAAATAAAAATAAAAGAATAACATTTAGGAGACTCCAACAAAATACTTAAACTGAGTTAGGGACTTCCCTGGCAGTCCAGTGGTTAAAACCCCACCTGCCAATGCAGGGGACGTGGGTTTGCTCCCCGGTCGGGGAACTAAGATCCCACAGGGCAGCTAAGCCCAAGCGCCACAACTGCTGAGCCCGTGCCCCGCAGCGAGAGAACCAGCGTGCCACAGTGCCACAACGAACATCCGATGCAGCTCAACGTGAAATAAACAAATGTAAGAATGGAAACTGAGGCAGAGGGGTCTACACACTCACTCCCTCTCTTCCCTGCTCTCCGATGTGGAAGCTAGTCGCCCAGTCGTCTGATTCTTTGTGACCCAAAGCACTGTAGCCCTCCAGGCTCCTCTGTCCATGGGATTCTCCAGGCAAGAATCCTGGAGGGGGTTGCCGCTCTCTTCTCCAGCTGATCTTCCCAACCCAGTGACTGAACCAAAGTCTCCAGCACTGCAGGCAGATCTTCACTGTCTGAGCCAGCAGGGAAGCCACCTCTGGAGCTTGCCCGAATCTCTGGCCCGCACCGCTCCACTGGAAGTGCTTGCCAGCGTCACCCGGGATCTCCCTACCACCGAGTCCCGTGGTCTGCTTCGAGCAGTCGGCTTCCTTAACTTCTCAGCAGCTGGCCTGTGCTTTCTTTTCACTCAATATGCTTCTTCACTTTACTCCGGAGACAGCACTCGCCGCCGATCGGTTGTTCCTTCCAGTGTCCTTTGCAGAGCTCTCTCTTCTTCCCAGTCTTAAGAGCGCTCGGTCCCTGGTCACCTCTCTCTTCTTCCCAGTCTTAAGAGCGCTCGGTCCCTGGTCATCTCTCTCTTCTCTGCACACATTTTGTTTTGCTAGTGTCTTAGTTCAGGCAGCTGTAACTAGCTGCCTTGGACGGGGTGGCTTATGAATGACCAAAATGTGTGTTCTGGAGGTTCTGGGAGCTGGAAGCCTGAGACCGGGGGGCCATCATGTCTGGGTCCTGCTGTGGACCCGCTTCTCAGCTGCAATGGCCAGCTTCCCGCTGAGTCCACCCGTGGTAGAGATCAGAGCAGAGGGGAGCAAGGTGTCCAGGCCTCTCGTAAGGACACAGACCCCTTCATGAGGGCTTCACCCTGTGACTTCACCTCCTTCTAATTGTGGCAGCTTGTTGGCCTACGGGTATGGTGCTTGCCAGAACTGGGCTCATAAAATCGTCTCCCGAGGATATGAACTTGACTGTGTGGCGAAGCACATGTGGTGGATGAACCCTGAAAACATGCTAACTAAAATACACACGTGTGCTCAGTCCTGTCTGACTCTGTGATCCCATGGGCTGTATAGCCTACCAGGCTCCTCTGCCCATGGGATTGCCCAGGCAGGAATACTGGACTAGGTTGTCATTTTCTCCTCCAGGGGATCTTCCAACACAGGGATCCAAACCATGTCTCCCACGTTTCCGGCACTGGCAGGTGGATTCTTCATCCACTGAGCCACCTGGGAAGTGAGATTGGTCAGACACAGAAGTCTACACCGTGCATGACTGTATTTACATTCTGAAACATTCGGGACAGGTAAATTCACGGAGACAGAGAGCAGACTGTTGCTGCCAGGGGCTGGGGGCAGGAGGAAGCTGACTGACTGCTTAGCGGCTAAGGAGCTGGATTTGGGGATGCTGAACATGTTTGGGAACTAGACAAAGGAGGTGGTTATGGACCACTCTGAACATAGTGAATGCCACCAAATTTTTCACTTTAAAATGGCCCATTTTATGCTATATGAATTTTACTTCAATGAAAAAAAATGTCTTTGAAAGAATTAAGGAGAGGAAAAACATGGCAAAGGCCTTTGTGAACCGCAACCATCTGGTGACTGGGGTTCCAGGCTCACTCTGATACTTACTGACCGTGAGGATGACAAGGCACGACTGTGGGCCTCAGTCCCACCACCTGTAAAATGGGTTGCACTGCATCAGCAGTTCTCAGAGCCGCCCGTGTGAAGTCACATGGAGCCCTGCTTCCAAGCGCAGAGTCTGGCACGCCCGCGAGGGCATTGTGCCTCTTGCCGCTGTGCTGAAAACACTTATTTCAGAGTTTGAATCCAACCCCCTTTCTAGAACATCAGGCTAAAGAGCACTGGCAGCCCACGATTCTAGTGCAGTCAGCCATGACCGTTCATAAGACGCATTTTGATTAGAAAAGACAATACCATAAATGAAGTGCATTTATTAGGAGGATGAAGGCCACACCATCACAAGCAGCCCCCGTGGGCACTCGGCAACTTCCTAGGAAAAAGACACCTTGACAGAGTCCACAGGATTTTGCTCATACCGGAGAAGGAGTTTTAAGGCAGATGAATTCGAGGCTACGAAAACTACGTCTGTGACACAGGCACAACATTCAGAAACAAGTCAGCCTCCAAATGTCCCCATTCCCAACAAATCTCTGAGCAAGTCGGGCAACAGCCACTGTCAGGGACTCATAAGCAATTCAACACGGCAGCGACACAGAGGGGGTCGTCCTGAGACCTCCCAAACTCTTGGGTAACAGTGACCCACGGCGCCGTCTGTGAGCCTCACATGCTTTTATTTCACACAAACTTGGACACTGTCCTAGGAGAACAAACGCACATTAGGCGAGAGGAAAACAGGACTTAGAACCATGTCCCACAAACAGGATTACAGAAAACGAGGGCCGCACTCGGCCACGCGGATGGACTGATGACCTTTCTGACAGACGGTGACACAAAGCTTATAGAGATGCTGCGGTAAGCTCCGTCTTCCCCTCCGTGGTCACCACCTGGATTAGACTTCCTGAGCTTGGTCGATTCTTCTCTGTGATCCAGTCATGGAAGGTTCTAGAACAAAAGGAAGAAAAGCTTTACATTCTAAAAGCAAAAATCTGGACACAGGCTTATCTTCACATTAGGGCCAAGCAGCAGCTGTAAAAACAGCCTCCAAGGCCTCATGGACACACACCCAGGTCCCCAGCGATTCTGGGACTTCACTGACTGCAGTTCCTGAGTGGTTAGGATTTGGCAAGATTTCCACTTGGCTATTTTCCTGTGTTGTTGGAATCTGCATTGTTGGAACACAGTGATTTTATGTGATTAAAGAAAGATTTTCATGAGTTCATCCTAAGAAACATGGGCACCAGCCTGGCATTCTGTGATGACCAGGAGGGATGGGAAGGGGGGAGGGGAGGGTAGGAAGGGATGATTTACGTTGTTGTTACAGCAGAAACCAACACATTGTAAAATTTTTTAAAATATATATTTAAATTTTAAAAAAAAAACAGAAATGGAGAAAGAATTAGGAAAAAAAAGAGAGAGAGAGGGACATGGGGAAAATACTTTATACTTTGTTATATTACCTCCCAGAAAGTTAAAAAGAAAGAGAAAAATTATTATTATTTTCTTAACAAACATTTATGGAGCATCCACAGCTGTGCCATGCAATGGAAAAAGATATTAAAAAAAAAACACGTTACTGCAATAAAACACATTCGGTGCCAGGATGGGGCATTTAATAACCAGCTCTCTCTATGTGGGGAGGGCTGTGGGTTGCCTGGGGGAGTTGTGGTTCAGTGTGTGCGCGTGTGTGTGTGTCAGTCGCTCAGTCGTCTCTTTGTGACCCCATGGACGGCAGCCTGCCAGGCTCCTCTGTCCGCAGAATTCTCCAGGCAAGAATACTGGAGAGGGTTGCAATTCCCTTCAACAGGGGATCTTCCTGAGCCAGGAAGGGAACCTAGATCTCCCGCATTGCAGGGAGATTCTTTACTGTCTGAGCCACCAGGGAGGCCCTTTCACAATGTATATGAATATAAAAACTCAAACTCTATACCTTCAATCTATATCATTTTTTGTCAGTTATATCTCAATAAAATCTAGCAGTCACACACACACACAGAAAAAAAAAACGAGGAAAGAAAAAGTGTACAAGGAATTATTAAGGTTTAACAAGAGGCTGTAATTTTTATTTCTTTAACTCGGCCACACCATACAGCATGCGGGATCTTAGGACCCCTATCAGAACCTGAACCTGTGTCCCCTGCACTGGGAACACACAGCCTTAGCCGCTAGACTGCCAGGGAAGGCCCCTGGTCAGTTTTAAAGCATTAACTCCTGCTGTTGAGAATACTATCCTCTCTGACATCCACCATCCCACAGGTGGGACTGTGGTCCCCTCCTTCACTGGAAAGTCCTCCGGAGCTGCTGAGGTCTTCAGTGCCAATGAGTAACCTGCTGGACCAGAGCTGACCTTCAGCTGTCCAGTCATTCGAGCTGCCGCTGACCAGGGGCTGAGCAGGTTCAGGGAAGCTGTTTTTGCTGTCGTGCAGTCACTAAGTCGTGTTCGACTCTTTGTGACCCCATGGACTGTAGCCCTCCAGGCTCCTCCGTCCATGGGGTTCTCCAGGCAAGAATACTGGAGTGGGTTGCCATGCCCTCCTCCAGAGGCTCTTCCTGACCCAGGGATCGAACTCCCGTCTCCTGAGTCTCCTGCACTGGCAGGCAGATTCTTTACCACCGGGGCACTTAAGAAGCCCCTGCTGCTGCTGCTGCTGCTGCTGCTGCTGCTGCTAAGTCGCTTCAGTCGTGTCCGACTCGGTGCGACCCCGTGGACGGCAGCCCACCAAGCTCCCCCGTCCATGGGATTCTCCAGGCAAGAACACTGGAGTGGGTTGCCATTTCCTTCTCCAATGCATGCAAGTGAAAAGTGAAAGTGAAGTCGCTCAGTCATGTCCAACTCTTAGCAACCCCATGGACTGCAGCCTGCCAGGCTCCTCTGTCCATGGGATTTTCCAGGCAAGAGTATTGGAGTGAGGTGAAGAAGCTCCTGCTACAAGCATTTAATAAGACCAGGGTTATGAAGTCAAGTGGCTTGGCACATAGGTGCTACATAAGTGCTTGTTCCAAACATAAAAGTTCCAACTATTTCCCAATTCCATCTAAGTAAAAGGCAGCCTCAGCCCAGAAGCACATCGCAAGCTCTACAAACATCCCATGTGAACACAGCCCAGAAGCACATTGCAAGCTCTACAAACATCCCATGTGAACACAGCCCAGAAGCACACTGCAAGCTCTACAAACATCCCATGTGAACACAGCCCAGAAGCACATTGCAAGCTCTACAAACATTCCATATGAACACAGCCGTCCAGGCGGCTCACCACTCACTCTGCTGGGCGAGGTGGTCCCTGCTCCCTCATCATCGTCCCCAGGCCCAGCACAGCCCCCAGCCTCAGTGGGTGCTCAGCAAACATGTGCTCAACACCCCCTTAAACAGAGGGGTCTGGGGGAACTGAGACCCAAGTGAACACAAGCAAGCAGAAAGCGCATCCTCTCCTAACCTTCCGAAGCCACTCTTATTCACAAAGGGCCTTGGGGGCCGAATATCATCTGGGGGACAAAGGACGCTGTTCTGAGGCTCGGCACTAATTCAGACATGTGGGCCCAGAGGTCCCACCCAGGTCAGTGGCTCACCCCACGCAGCTGTGCTTGCTAACAGAGAGAGCCAGTGTTCCGGGCGCCGGGCTCACCCAGCACTTCTGTGGGTCAGACGTGGCCTGAGAGCCTGTCCCACTCTACGACAGCTTACCCTCCCGAAGGTCATCATGGACCCCCATTGTACAGACTGAGAGACTGAGCCTAGAGGAACTGAACCACTCCTGGTGGAGGGGGAGGCACCATTAATCCCTTCAGCCTGCGAGGTTCACACGGAGTTGCAAGGCGCCCTTGGAGGTCAGGACCTCATGGAGCAGCTGGGTTGACTGATAAGCCAGGAGAACATGGGCCTGTCCTTTCACCCGCAAGAGGGAGGTATGGGGGCCGGGAGCTGCTGAGTCAGTGACGCGACTGCGATACTCACTCGACCAGGAACTCCAAGGGTGTCCAGGAGCTGAAGTCGGCTTCGGGCATCGACTTCCTGTTCACCGGGGTGTCCAGGGTGACCCTGCAAAGCGTAGACAAGCCTGTCACGTGTGTGTCCCCACTCCCCGGAGACGGCGCCAAGGGTGACCGCGCCAAGGGTGACCGCGCCGAGGTGAACAGACCACTCGAAGCTCACCAGGGAGGCCGGGAAGCCGCCCCCGGTCAGAGACCGCAGCCCAGCCCAGCCCTGAGCCAGCAGGTGATTTGGGTAAGAGCCACGTTTTGCCTTTTTCTAAAACAGTCTTTACTGCAGTAAACTCTTTTTCTGCCTGTGTCTCCATTCCCTCCCTAAAATGCAGCAGACTCATTTCTCAGGATTTTTTTTAAAGTGTAACAATAATATTTCTTTAAATTTGGGGGAAAGACTGGCTCATCCTTCATTGCATACTGTTTTCCAGGGAATCATGACTTTCAATAACAGAATACAAAATTCTGAGATGAATGACTTTCCCCAGAACTTTCAGGCCTGGGAAATCACTCAAAATAATAGCCTTGGGACCCGGTCACAGAATCTCAGAAATGAAAGGTGAGAGGACCGTCCAGTGCCCCAGCACACCGACATCATCTTTCAGGACTAAAGCCAAGAGACAAGGTCTTTGGTCCAGAAATCCTTCCAGAAACATCTCCCAGAGTTCCCCAAATTCTCTTCCCATACCCACAGACCAAACAGGAGTCTTTCTTCCACGCTGACCTGAACATGACTTGAAAGACAGAGCTACAGATATTAAAACGTGTCCACTATTTTTTAATAAAGAGGGACAGAAGGACAGAAAATGAGGAAGACGCAGGCCAGAAAGACCCATCCCATCAGCTAAGCAACCATCCGGGAAAGCCCAGGATAATCCAAAAGCTGAACAAGTGTCGTCAGGGCCTTTGGCGACTCTCGGGGGCCGAGGTGACAGCACGCACTCATCCCTGGTGCAGAATGACTCCAGGACCGACGTGAACCCTCAGCGGGGGTCAGGCGTGGAGGGACCCCCAGCCACTTACGGGAGCAGGGCGACGGCTGCAGCACCGGGCGGCAGGCCGCTATTCTTCCCGGCCAGGCTCCGGCAGAGCTGGTGAACCGCGGCCTTGGCCATGCCGTAGCCGATCATCCCTGGGAAACGGGGAGAAAACATTTCAGGCACCACTGGCCGCCACTGGCACGTCCAAAGGGCAGGACACCAGGGTTCCAAGGAGGCCGCGAAGAGAGAACTAGGGAAATTGGGAAGGACATAACCTACTATTCACCTGGCATTTAATGGTTATCAGAGAAGCCAAGAGGCTAATCCTAGCTCTACTGCTAAGGAAACGGAGGCTTGGACAGGCCCAGGCTCACACACAGACTCGTACCGAGGCCTGCAGAGAGGTGAAAAGCCAGGCAAGGGTTCTGAACCCTGGAATCCATAACAGTTTGTGAGCAGCCAGCACACACCGCTGGGTGCCCTGTGGGCTGGCAAAATCAAGCAGTAGTTTGAAGTACAGGCTTTAGAGTCAGGCTGTGCAGGTTCAAAGCCCAGCCCTTCCCATTTACCACTACAGAAATCCTGGGCAGGTTCTCAAGGCCTTTCTAACCCTCAGTTTTCCCATCTGTAAAAATGGGGATAAAGTACTCAATTCTAGGCTCAGAACAGAGGAGGACCTCTCTACATGCTGCCCATCATATTAACATAAGTGCTGTGCCCGGAAGTCCGGCTCCCATTAAAGGATACCATTTGAATCATATGAGACTGCTTACACGTGGAATCTAAAGAAAGTACGGGGTTGGCCAAAAAGGGCCCTCAGGTTTTTCTGTAAAACATTATGGAAAAACCCGAATGAACTTTTTGGCCAACCCCGTACAAATAAACATATTTACAACATAGAAATAGAGACAGATGCAGAAAAGAAACTTATGGTTTCCAAGGGAGGGAAGCTGGGGTGGGATACACTGGGAGACTCGGATCGACACTCACACTACTGCACACAAAACGGAAAAGAAGGACCTACTGTGCAGCGCAGAGAACTGGGCTCAGTACCCTGTAATGGCGTATGTGGGAACAGAAGCTAAAAAGCAGTGGCTCTGTGTATATACATATGTGTGTATATATATAACTGATTCACTTTTCTGTACAGCAGAAACACAACATTGAAAATCAACGATACTCCAAAAAAAATCAATTAAAAAATAAACCACACTATGTGAGCAATCACAACTTATGTGTATACTTGCTTCCTATCAGCCTTCCTTTCCTCCCACCAGTCAGTGAACGCTTGCTGCTTGCTGAGAGAAGCGAGGCATGTCTTTCTCTTTTTTAACTGAAGTACAGTTGATCTATAATGTGTTAGTTTCTGCCATGCAGCAAAGTGATTCAGTTACACACACACACACACACACACACGCGGTCGTGGCTTGGTCACCAAGTCACGGCCAACTCCGGTGACCCCACAGGCTGTAGCCCACCAGGCTCATCTGTCCACGCGATTTCCCAGGCAAGAATAGTGGAGTGGGTTGCCATTCTCTCATCCATGGATCTTCCCAACCCAAGGCTTGCACCCTTGGTTCCTGCATTGCAGGTGGATTCTTTACCAAGTGAGCCAGCAGGGAAGCCCCATATATATATACACACACACACATATATGCATTCTTTTTTAATACCTCTTCCATTAGGGTTTATCGCAGGACACTGACTAGTTTCACACACACACATACACACACACACACACATGCATTCTTTTTTAATACCTCTTCCATTAGGGTTTATCACAGGACACTGACTAGTTTCACACACACACACACACACACACACACATCAGGATCCTTTGTTGTTACTGTTGGTTAGTCGCTCAGTTGTGTCTGACTCTTCCGCAACCCCATGGACTATAGCCTACCAGGCTCCTCTGTCCATGTGAATTCCCAGGCAAGAATACCGGAGTGGGTTGCTATTTCCTTCTCCAGGAGATCTTTCTGCCCCAGGGATTGAATCTGCATCTCCTGCATTGGCAGGCAGATTCTTTACCACTGAGCCACCTGAGAGGAGCTAAATTTCATCACCTCCTAAGCCCTCCAGTGCCTTTCCACCAGAACGCTTTACCTTTGCAGACCAGGTCCTGGCCTCCTCCTCCCTCACTTCATCCCAGAAATTCTGATTCTCCTGGGCCCTCACACACACCCAATCTCACTGGAGATAAGTCACCTCCTCAGGGAGGCCATTCCTGGACACCCAACCCAAGGGAGCCCTGGGCACCTCTGTATATCCCTGCTTTAATTGTTCCCTTAGTCTTATCACTGACTGATTTGTTCTTGTTAATTTATTTATTCATGTATTATTTTTCTCCCCTAATTAGAATGCAAACTCCATGCCAGGGTGGTTTGGTCACAAAGTAACCCCAGCCTGGAGAACAGTAGGCTTTGCAGTTAATATTTGTTAAATGAATTATAAAAAGTAAGACTTGCAGAGCAGTTTTCCATGCCAGGAATGAGTTCTGTGATTAACATGAATTAGCTCATTTAATCCTCACATCACCCTGATGCAGCTGGCCCTAATTATCATCCCCATTTTACGGATGAGCGAACAGAGGCAGAAGGGGTTAACTATCTTGCCTAAATGACAGCCAGGATGAGAATCCAGGCAGTCTGGCTGCCCAGTCTTAGCTCCATACCACAAGGAGGTCCAGTAGCTCTGATTTGCCCTCAGGCTATAGCCTCAACTCCCTGACACAATGAGATCAGAGCTAATCTCCTTTCCAGCCTCATTCTGGCCATTCCCTGATGCACACACTAAGTTCCAGTCCCGTGGAAACTTCTGGAAGACCCTGCCCTTTGTTGTCTCCACCATTTACCTTTGCTGTTCTCCACCGGATACTCATCTTTCTTGACTAACTCCTTTCTTACCCTGAAGGTTCCAGTTCAGGGTTTCAACTCAGCAAGTTTCCCTGAAGGCTTGGGTCAGGTGCCCCCTCAGCGTCCTCCTAGGACCCTGTACTTCCCCAAACCCTGTGTGTAGCCCACCCTGGTGCACACGTGTGTTCACCCATCTGCAGTGGCTCCCCATTCATTCATTTGTCTTAGCAGATACTTACTGCATGCCCAGCCTTGCAGGTGCTAGGGAGACAGCCCTGTGCAAGCCACAATCTCCAACCATGCAGACCTAACATCCTAGTGAAGGGGATACACAAGAAAGAAGCAAAAATATAAAGTCAGGGAAAATGATGCAGGCAAAGGCAGAGGAGAGGGAAAGAGAGTAACACGGTAGGGTTATATTAGAGGGCTCAGGAATGGCTGTGCATTCACTAAACCAATGGTCTCCAAATTGTTTTGATCATATACCCTATAATTCTTGAGGGTACCTCCCCAGTAGATGAACATATATTTAATTACAGGCTCCCCTAATCACTGCTATACTACTCTATCACAGTTCATTATAAAATAGACATAAAATATAGAAATACCTTAAAGATGAGTAAAAAAATGACTTAGGAAGAGACGTTCTGGAATGTTTCTCTTGCCTCTTGGTGCAGCATCCTGCACGTTTGTGCGTGTACCCTGACTCAAAGACCCCCGTGCCAGAATGGCAGCTCGGCTTAGTGTTAAAAAGGAAAAACACACACAGAAACAAGGCCACTCCTGATCCTGGCAAATTACATTTAGCAGACACCCCAAAATAATCTGTCAGGTGACTCAGGGAATGGGGTTCATTAGACACTAGGTAAGTCAGCCTCAGCCAGTCATGTCCTAATTCTTGGACTCAGTTTCTCCGTCTATAAACACAGGGTGTGGTCTCAGTCTCCAAGGGCCTTGGTGAGTCTACACAGGCCCAGAGATCCAGGCTCGGGTTCCCTCAGCCTGAACCAACCACTGTTCCCCAACCTAGAATGAAGCCCACTTGGTCCTGCAGCAACACACAGCAAGCTCTGGTGTGGGCAGGGCTTTCATTTGCTGGCCTTTTATTGATTTTTACTGGTTCACACAGAAAGGAAAAAAATGCAAACAAAGAAACAAAGGCACTCCATCTCTAACCCCAGCAAATTATGCAGAGATTCAAGAGAGTAATGAAAACCATAAAGCATCTGCTGAAATAAGAGCTCCCAATCTTCTATAATCTTTGGTGATAAAACGTAACACAGCAGGCCAGTGACACCCATTCATAAATCCTGGGTCCATTTACTGGTGCTCAGAACACATTTGCCAGTGCTGAGAACCCATTCTGTTGTCCTGCACACCTGCTGGGGTTTAAGGCAAGTCCTTCAAATGTCACGGGTGGGTCTCAGCATTGTCAAAGCCAGGGATGCCAGGGGCCTGGGACTCCTGTTGCTGCAGAGTATGTAGATGGTAGAGATTCGCTGGCTTTCTGGACGGGGGCCAGACAGCCCCGTGAGGGGCTAGGGTAGGTGTGAGTAAAGTCCATCGTTAGGTTCAGGAGTCTGGGGCTCTGGGAAATCAACTTGTCCCAGAGTTACACAGAGAGGAGTGGAGGCAAGACCCAAGGCCAAGGCTACCCAACAGCCTGACCCATAAAAACTCGTTCTTCTGGAAGTTTCTGTAAGCTCAAGCCTGGGTCAGTCTTTGTCATCTGTTTCCCACTCCCTAGCACAAGGCTTTGCGGGTAGGAGTAGGTGACTAACATGGAAGAAGGGATGGAGGGAGTGGAGGGAGGGGGATTCAGTTTATGGCTTGTCTGCTGATACTGAGAACAGTGCTAAAAACAACCATTCATAGAGCCTTGCCTCACTTCAGCTGCGGCAACCAATGCTTTAAATACATGTCTCAGCTACTCTTTCCAACAACCTCTGGGGAGGCCACTGTTGCAATCCCCATTGTTGAGAAGGGAAAGGGGAAACAGAGGCGCAGAGAAGTTCAGTAACTTGCCCAAGGTCACTCAGCAAGCAGGTGGTCAACCCGGAACATCAGTTCTGACGGGTCCGATGCTTGACCACTTGCCTGTCACTGGGAGCAGAAACTGAGTTATTGTTTCCGGCACCTTTGCTAGTCTGCACTGTAAGAGTGGGGGCAGCTCTCATATCAGGAGGAGGCAGCATCCAGTGACTCCTGTGACACAGCCTCCTGGGGAACCCTGAAGTTGGTCCACAGGGCGGGACGTGCAGCCAAAGCCCTGCCAGGGAACATTTGCACAGGGGCCGGAAGATCCCCTCTCACTCCCCAAAGCAAAAGGTGGCAGCACAGTTGTAGATCGGGACATGAAGAGTCAGGACACAGATGAGAAACGCAAAACAGAGAAAATGGGCTGGTGTGGAGCTGGAACCAGGAGGTTCCAGGGAGGAAGAAGCACCAAGAGAACGGGCTGCACTGACTGGACTGCACTTACTTGCTCTGAGACCCTGGACCTCCCAGAGCTTCAGGCTCTCGTTTATTAATATAAAAAGGGGATAATAATGGTACCTACCTTACAGAGTTCTTATAAGGATTAAATAGTGTATGTAAATTGCTTTAAGCACAGTGGTTGGCATATGGGAAGTGCTCATATGCAGTGGTGGTAATGGTCCAGTCATAGAACTGATGTGAGACAGAAGGGGAGGAAAAAGCTTGGGCAGGTAAGATGTAAGGAGGGAGCAATCATATCACTCCCAAGCTTTAAGTGACATGAGGTTAAGAGACTGTATCTGAATACAGCCCAAGGCAAAGACCGTCATCAAGGGACATGCCCAAGGCTGAGTCACAGCATTTTCTGGGCAGGGACTGTGGCTGAATCATCTGATATTTCTAGCCCTGACATCGGCTTTGCAGAGTGTGCACTCCACTGAGGTTTGAGAAATATCCAAGTGGCGGGTCTCCCAAAGATAATGATGAGATTATGTTTCCTACTTTCTCCCTTGGCTTCACCTCCCATTACTTCCCTCGCTACTGATTCATTGATCTTCCTTCACTTTTTGAGCATCTGTTGTATGTCATAGTCCTGCTGGAAACTAGAAGAGTATTAAAAGGAGTCTGGTACAGGGCTGTAATTGAAGCAACCAGACGTAAGCTCTAACAACCAGAAGGTGAATTATATATCACACCTGGCCACATCCCACTGCCCACCCCAAACCAGGTCTTTCCCTTTCCTGTTTGGGCTGTGTGTGAAATTTTAAAAGAACAATCTCATTTCTGCCTCTCTTATTTCCAGTTCTCAACAGGCATTTCCTAAGAAGATCACAGCATGGACTCACCGCAGCTCAGCAATAAGCTGTTCATCTCATCAGTGGGCCATCACAGCTCAGAACCACAAGGAGAGACCGTGCTGAGCCTCACACTCAACCGTCCCCTCCCGCTCATCACCACTACCAATGAACAGTCCCTAGCCTTCATGCAGCACAAGCTGGCCCTCCAAGACCCAAGACACCTTTTCAAAGGGATGTAGAGGGGATCCATGCAGCAAGGTGGGTTCCCAGAGGAGCTGAAGAGCAGGTGGAGGTTTACCTGTAGGACTTATACACAGAGACAAAGAGGTGCTCCAGGGCTTGGCCCCTGTGTAAGGGAAGGTGAGAAGCAAGACTGGACAGAAGGAGAAGGTGGGTTGTAAGTCAGTCTCAGCGGAGGCCTCAGCCCAGCCCACTAGGTGCTGAGAAGCTGTCCTGAACTTCTGAGTGGGGGCCAGCTTTTATACCCCCAATCTAAAACAAAATAGAAGCAGGCTCACAGTCACTGAGAGAGGGCTGTCTACAGAGGGATATGACTTCAGCCCAGATACACTTTTTTTTTCAGTTGAATGAAAGATTCTTTAAATTCTTTAGTGCTTTACAATTTTCAAGAGTTTCACACACATGATTTCATATATTCCCATAATAACCCTTTTTCTTCTCACCCCTGAATTCCCCTCCCCGCTTCCCTCTCTCCACTAGTAACCACTAGCTTGTTCTCTATACCTATGGGCCTGCTTTTTTAAAATTTTATTCACTAGTTTGCTGTATTTTTTAGATTCTGCATATAAGTGATAGCATACAGGCCTGGATGCTCTTTGAACAGAGGCAATTTCCAAAGAGGGCTGCAAGCCCAGGGCTGTACCAGCAATGCTTCAAACAGTGAGGAGGGGCCTTCAGTCCTGAAAGGGTACTCAGTGGCACACCTCTGTGTCAGGGTGCTCTGGTGACAGCCACTGACTTTCTTTCCCATTGAAAAGCAGAAGAACAGGGAAGTGGTTGAGATGTTGGATTCTGGAGTCAGACAGGCCTGGGCTCCAATGAACGACCTGTCCCTTCTACCTCTAAGCCCTTCACCTGTAAACTGGGGCCACTAACAGTATCCCCACATTCAGTTACTGTAGGGCTGGATAAGACAACACACATGCCTTGACACAGTAATCATTCCATATAAGGCAGTTCTGGTCATTATCACAAACCTACAATAGAGGCATACACTGCTTACTCCTGGCCGTAGCAATCATATTTTCTCATTCTTAGCCTCATAGAGTCTGCAGCACACATGTAAATCCATCAGAAATGTTTTCAGGGCCTACAAATATATATAGGCAGTAATCCCAGGTCTCAGAAGGACTGTGGTGATCCATGGCGAAAGCCTGCCCCTCGAGGATTTGAGTGGAACAAGAGAACCAATGTCTTCTTGGCTCTAAGAAGGAACATACAGGCCCAGCAAGAGGACAGAGGGGGCTGGCAGGGGCTGGGATGGTGGAGAAAGGGGAGGGTTGAATGCCCAAGGAATCATCTCTGGAAGCAATAAGCAAACTCCAGACGGAAGTGAGGAAGGAGCACTGGGTGCCTGGGGGACACCATCCTGGTGGTTGGGAGCTGCCTGTCATATTCGGAGAATGACAAAAGGGGGCCTGAGATTGGAAAACCATGTACAAGCAGAAAGGCCCTGGGGCTGAAGAGGCAGCCAGGCTGGACCATACAGAGCCTTAGGTCAGGTGAGAACTCTGGATCCTCCTCCAAGGGTGATGGGAAGCAAGGCCTTGGCAAGTTTTTGAGCAGGAGCGGAACACTGCTGGGGTTCGTGAGATTCTAACACACAAGAGGAGACATCCAACACACAAGAGGAGACGTCCATAAACAAAAATTGCCCAGCTGGGTCTATGTCAGTGGAGGAAGAAAGGAGAGGATCCGAGATCCCAGAGTGGTAAGGAGTCTCCTGAGAGCATCTGGCCCAGCTCCTTGCCCTCTGGGAACTAAGGATGAACATCACCACACTGTGGATGAGGACTCTGAGCCCAGAGGCGTCAGGAGACCTGCTGAGGTTCCCGCAGTCACCCGCGGTCAGCGAGAGGCGGAACAGGGACCAGGATGCTCCGTTCTCCCTGGAAGGGCTCCACCAGCTCGTGCCAGGGAGCGAGCAGGCTTTGGCTGCTGCTGCTGCTGTTCTGTTCTAAGGCCGTTCCTGGCACTAATGTGGGTTGTAAAAAGAAGCGTTTCAGAGAGGTTCCTCAGTTGCAGCAGCTGAGGTGCCAGTTCAGTGGTTTCTCTACATCCTCTACCAGACTCTCTCTGTTCCAAACACTGGAGGAGGCCAGAAAGACTTACCCTTTCCCTGGAGCCACCTACTTCCTCCATCCTTAAGTCCAGCCCAGGACCCAAGAGAGAAAACAGCCCAACTCTCAGATAAGCATGAACTCCAGAGAGTATCCAGTGTGTGAATCAGATCATTCATCACAGAGGGACTCTGCATGGTGCCTGCAGAAAAAGCATGAGAAGATTCAGGACCACAAGCCAAGAAGCCTCTAGCTTGAGCCCATCTTCCTCTGCCAGGGCCCAGAAAGCAAACACGCTTCTAAGGATCACTTTCTGTACGTTAAGCATCACTTGCAAGCAGGGCAGCCAAGGACCCCCATCCTGGCATCATAGGAGGAGCTACGATGTCCAGGACCAGGAACACAGCCCGTTTAGATACAGTCAGGAGGAAGAAGGGCATGAGGAAAGTCCCCCTAGCCCCACCTGCCTCCCTCCACCTGGCCCACCAACACATAAAGATTTGAAAGCCCAGTCTTGGTCTCAGTGTGAGGAGGGTCTCAGCCTCGGAGGGTAAGGAGTGGGAGAGGACATGAGTGAGGTCTCAGAATCTACCCGCCACTGTAGGGCAGGGCAGAAATCACTCGTAGCTCCAGGAGGGGCCTGACAGGTGCAAGCAGCAGGGGGAGGAAATGTAGGTTAGGCATGTAGGGCAGTTCTGAAGCTGGGGCTTGTCTGTCGGGAAGTTAGACAGGGGCCGTCAGAGACAGGAAGTACAACAGGCAAAGGACCAAGCGGACCTCAAAGCCTTCCATTTGGAAAAGGAGCAGAGGGAGGAGAAGAAAGAATCGCTCTGCTGAAGCAGAGGGAGGGGTGTTAGGGAGGCTGGCTGAGCAGAGGTAGAGCGGCCAGCAGGCCCTCCCTTGCCCACTCCCACGGACACCTGGGCCAGGTGGTACAGGAGTCGAACATCCACCTACCTACTGTGGAGACATGTGGAGACCGAGGCTGGGCACCTGCCCAGGACACTCACTAATAATTTCACTAAAAGTCCTCTCTGCCAGAACAAATGTCTCCCTCCTGCAAATCCTGAGCTCCCCTCATGAACTCCGCTCCAGCATTTATCCTGTCTGACTTTTATTTGCTGGGTTGTGTGCTCAATTCTTCCACAAATATTTACTGAGCATGAATAAGGCACTGGGCTGGGGGCTGTGAAGGATACTGAGTTACAAGATCATCCCTCTCTCAAGGACAGACAATCCAGGCACCTGGAATCCAAGTTCAGCTCCATCACTTTCTAGCAATGTGACCTTGGGCATATCCCAATGTGACCTTGGGCATATCTCAATTTCAGTTCTTTTTCTGTACAGAAAAAGAGATGGGGATATGGAGTGTTATTGGGATAGGGAGAACAGAGATGGGGCTATGGAGTGATAAAGCCTGAAAGGGCAAAAACGGGGTCAGGCCTCTGCATAACATCATAATTGCCATTTATCAGTCTCCCTCTGCATAACATCATAATTGCCATTTATCAATCTCCCACTAGTAAGTGTCCAGAACTGCTTCCCATGCTTTATGGATATCATTCCTAAATCTTACCATCACCCTACAAAGTGGGAATTGCTCTATCTGTACACAGATGCAATGGTAAACGGGAGTGACCTTGCACAGGGCCTGGCATATGGTAGGAGTGGGAATAAATGTTGAGTTAATTCATTCTCTGGACACATAATTGTGTCTGAGTGCATGTGTGCTAAGTCGCTTCAGTCATGTCCAGCTCTGTGCGACTTACGGACTATAGCCCTCCAGGCTTCTATGTCCATGGGAATCTCTAGGCAAGAATACTGGAGTGAGTTACCATTTCCTTCTCCAGGGAATCTTCTCAAACCAGGGATCAAACCTGGGTCTTTTATGTCTCCTGCATTGGCAGGCAGGTGCTTTACTACGAGTGCCCCCTGGGAAGCCCACAGTTGCGTCTGCTGCTGCTGCTGCTGCTGCTAAGTCACTTCAGTCATGTCTAACTCTGTGTGACCCCATAGACGGCAGACCACCAGGCTCCCCCGTCCCTGGGATTCTCCAGGCAAGAACACTGGAGTGGGTCGCCATTTCCTTCTCCAATGCATGAAAGTGAAAAGTGAAAGTGAAGTTGCTCAGTTGTGTCTGACTCTTCGCGACCTCATGGACTGCAGCCTACCAGGCTCCTCCGTCCGTGAGATTTTCCAGGCAAGAGTACTGGAGTGGGGTGCCATTGCCTTCTCCAACAGTTGTGCCTACTAAGCACTAAATGTTTCTAGGCCAGTGTTTCTCAACCAGAGGTGATTTTGCCTCTCCCCCAGGGAACAGTCAGCAACACCTGGAGACATTCTTAACTGTCACAACTTGGAAATGGGCAGTGATGCCAGCATCTAGGGGCAGAGGCCAGGGATGCTGCTTGAAGTCTCACAAAGCACAGGGCAGTGCCCCACCAAGGGGGATTATCTTGTCCAAACTGTCGACAGTGCTGAGGCTGAGAAACCCTGCTCTAGTGCACCAAACAGACCAGCGTTCCTGGAGCGTACATCCAAAAGCATGGACAGAAAATGGACAAATAACAAGTTAACACGGAGGGGTCTGCTGAGGAGAAAAATACAGAAGAAGGAGGAAGCGATCGAGTCAGAAGAGGACAGAAGAGGACACTGAGCAGAGACCAGAAGGAAGTGAGGGGTGAACCGGTAGTGCTGGGTGTGATGGACCAGAGCCCCGGGGCAGGGCGCACAAGCATCCTCAGGTGAAGGAGGAGGTCCGTGCAGTTGGGCTGCAGTGAGTCGGGAGCCTGTGGTGGAGATGGGGTCAGAAAGTGACTGGGACAGTTTAATTAGTTGTGGACGTCTTCTGGCCCCCAGGGGTGATGCACTCGTTGAGGACACAGGTCATGCCTTTGTACATAACCTCTCAGTGCCACACGCTTGATGGAACCAAGCTGACGAAGACACCAAGCTGACTTATATTTTGGCTCAGGGCAGGCAGTTTCCTGTATTATGAAATTTGCATAAGACACATTGCTCTGGTTTGGGGCAGGAAATGGGTTTAAATGTGCTTTCATCTTTCATTTTAAAATTGCTAGTTGGCTTTCAATCATTTCAGGAGAGAGAGTATAATGATAAGTATCACTGAGGAGGGAATCACAAGTCCTAGAGCTGGTTGTGAATAGAATGTCTATGCTGGCCTCTTAGTCCAAATGAGAAGAGGTATCCATTCATGGATCACATAGTTACTGGAGATAACCATAGGGCAGAACTGGGGTGATGCAAAAATGAATCAAGCACAGATTCTTCTCTCCAGCAACTTACATAGGGGAGGGGTAGAAAAGTTAAAAATGTATACATAATTAATAATATAAGGTACAAAGTGGTGCCTAGAATGAATTCTGATTCCCCATGTGAACTCTGGGAAAAAACGCTGTGATCAATTATCTGGGTCTGCCACCAACAGGGAAGACAGGTGGCTGACATTCCTAGTATTTTTGTTCAAGTGGTGACCAAATAAGTGGAAATGTAGCTTTAAGAGTGAATTATGTCCTTCTTTTTTAATGATTAACACAGAAATCTAATTAATATGCAACACTATTGAAGTGGAAATGGAGGAGCAGCAAGAAACTCAATTTCATAACATCGAGTGTACGTTTATTGACCTCTTCAACTCTAGGAGTATTTAAGGAATAAGAGAAAGAGTAAGGAGTTCTCTGCTTTTAAATGGCTAATTACAAGCAAGACTCAGCCAAAGTTTACCATTTAAAAGCAGGGCACAAGGGACTTTCTGGCAGTCCAGTGGTTAAGATTTGTGCTTCTACTGCAAGGGGTGCAGGTTTGAGCCCTGGTTGGGGACCTAAGTCCCTTGGACTGCAAGGAGATCCAACCAGTCCATCCTAAAGGAAATAAGTCCTAAAAATTCATTGGAAGGACTGATGTTGAAGCTGAAGCTCCAATACTTTGGCCACCTGATGCAAAGAGCTGACTCAAGACCCTGATGCTGGGAAAGACTGAGGGCGGGAGGAGAAAGGAACGACAGAGGATAAGATGGTTGGATGGCATCACCGACTCAATGGACATGAGTTTGAGTAAACTCCGGGAGTTGGTGATGGACAGGGAGGCCTGGCATGCTGTGGTCCATGGTGTCAAAGAGTCGGACATGATTGAGTGATTGAACTGAACTGAACTGGGGACCTAAGATCCCTCATGCTGCATGGTGCAGCCAAAAAACAAAAAAATATATACTTCAATTAAAAAAATTTTAAAAACTGATTAAAATCAGGAGGTGAGCTCTGGACTGCAGGCCAATCCCCACCCCACACGAGGAGGTGGACTTGAGGAGTCTGGCAGGAAAGCAGTGAAATCTCTTCTGAGAACTGGATTTGCCAGTCAAATCCTTCCCTGCCAGGCCCTGGACGGACAGGACAAGATATCCTGTGACTGTCTGGACTTTTGCAAGCTTGTGCAGTGACAGTTTGGGGGCCAACTTCCCAAGTCACCTTTCTTTGGGATTCTATCCATTGCCGTTTTGTTCAACCTGTTGAAGAACTCTGTCTGCCTGGTGGAAGCAGCCTATAGATGGGACCTAGTTTAGCTCTGAGATAACAAAGCTCCAGAATGATCTTCCCACTTGCTAGTCAACCTGGGATTGAGGTAAAGGCAGTGCACAGGTTTCAGGATCCAGAGAGAGATGGAACTGCTTCATCAATATCACAAAGTGAAGGCACGTGGGGAGAGTGTTCTGGCTCTGCTGTCCCAGCAGTACTTCAAGACACAAACAGTGGGAATGGAGGGGGGAGGAGGGAGGTAAGGGGAATCCTTCAGAGATGCACCTTTCACCCTCAGAGGGTTGCTGTGTTGGGAGGAGGTGGTCAACCTTGCTGGCCAGTGTGTCCTCTCACTTAGAGGGACAGCCCTCCAAGGCTCAGGAAAGAAGGAGACAGAACAGAGCTGCAACCAAGAGATCAAAAGCTTAAGTCACGAAAGAGTTTGTTGGTTTGTTTAAGTCCTTTTTTGAAAGGCAACCTAAAAAAATGCCTTCATATAGCCAGCTTTATGCCACCTTTAAACTAAACTGTTTTCAGAGGCAGAGGCCAAACAGCCCAGAGCCCATTTGTGAAGCCTTCAAACCTGCAGCCCAAAGCCCTGCTTTATTTTGTCTATTTTTATTTTCATTTCTGGAGAAAGGGCTGAAAAGGGTAGGGGAGCCAAGCAGAAATACTACATGTTCCAGAAGCCCACGTGCAGAAATAGTCAGGCAAGATGAGCATTCAGATGGCTCCTTCAGCATCCCCAGCTAAGCATCTGCCACATGCCAGGCCCTTGTCTCAGAGCCTCGAGGGGGTGGACAGAGCAGGTGCTCCATGGGGACCCTGGTAGTGGTCACAAATGTGCTGGTGAGAAGGCCAGTGGAAGCTTCATGAGTCCACATGGGACACCACGGGAACACCAGAAGTAATTGAGTGGAAGCTATGGAAGAGGTGGGGCAAGAGACAATGACATTTAGGGGGCTGGGGTAACATGTTCCCTCACTTAAACCCACACTTTGATGAGGCCTGGGGAAATAGCTCAGAGCACCCTCAAAGGCATTGTCTGAGATGAATGGATAAAGAATATGTGGTAAATATATGCAATAGAATACTACTCAGCCACAAAAAAGAATGAAACAATGCCATTTGCAGCAACATGGATGGACCTAGAGATTACCGTACTAAGTGAAGTCAATCAAAGACAAATATTGTATGAGATCACTTATATGTGGAATCTTTAAAAATGATGTAGATGAACTTATTCATAAACAGAAATAAGCTTACAGACATAGAAAGCAAACTTATGGTTACCAAAGGTGATGAGAGGCAGATTGGGATTTATAGACACACACTGCTATATGTAAAATAAACAACAAGAATCTACCGTATAGCATAAGGAACTATATTCAACATCTTATGCTGCTGCTGCTGCTAGGTCACTTCAGTCATGTCCGACTCTGAGTGACCCCGTAGACGGCAGCCCATCAGGCTCCCCCATCCCTGGGATTCTCCAGGCAAGAACGCTGGAGTGGGTTGCCATTTCCTTCTCCAATGCATGAAAGTGAAAAGTGAAAGTGAAGTCGCTCAGTCGTGTCCAACTCTTAGCAACCCCATGGACTATGCTGCTGCTGCTAAGTCGCTTCAGTCATGTCCAACTCTGTGCGACTCCGTGGACTGCAGCCTACCAGGCTCCTCCGTCCATGGGATTTTCCAGGCAAGAGTACTGGAGTGGGGTAAAAGAATCTGAAAAAGAATATATATATGTATACATGGATACATACATATCCAACTGAATCACTTTGCTGTACACTTGGAACTAACACAACATTGTAAATCAATTACACTTCAATTTAAAAAAATATTTCAAAGTCATTGTCTGCTGCTGATCATCTGAGGGGAAACAACATTCGCTGAGGATTGTGCATTTCCATATATTGTAGTATTTAACTCTGACAACAATCCTAGGAGGTTCATATTATCATCTGTCTTACAGATGGAGAAACAGGCTCAGAGGGGCTGAGGAAGTTGCTCCAGTTCACATGACTGGGAGGTAGTGGAGCCAGGACTGAGCACAGGTTCTTCTGACCTCAAGAACATTATGCCTCGCCACTTCCCAGCATCACAGGAAACTGCCAAGGCTCACCTGCTCAGAACGCAACATACCGATTGTGCAAAACAAAAACTGCGTTCTGCTTGTTTTCGAATGGTAAGGTTCAGAGAACTCAGAAGAGAAGAAAAAGCTCAGAAACAAACCTATGCATACAAGAACCTGATTTATGGTAAAGGTTGCCTCTTATGTCAGTGGAGAAAGGACTGACTCTTTAATAATGCTGAGAAAACTGGCTCACTAAATGAATTTGGATCCCTCTCATACTTCACATATATAAAGGTAGATTCCAAATGAATTAAAAAACATAAATCTGGAAAAAGAAATCTATAAGCTAGCAGAATAAAGTGGGAGAGATTATCTTCATGAACTCAGGGTAGGAAAGAACCTCTTAAATAAGTTCCCCAAAACACAATCCATAAAAAAAAAAGTACTTGATTAAATAAAAATAAAAGGCTTCCATTCAACAAAAGGCACTATGGACAAAGTTAACAGAGGAGTGGCATAGTGGAAAAAGATATAGATTGTGCAATTTCTAAGCACAATGAAGGATTAATATTTAGCCCACCCTAGGAACACCAATAAATCAATAAGAAATAACAGAAAAAATGGTCTGTGAATATGAATTGGCAGTTCAAAAAAGTGGAAACTAGAATGCTAGCATGCTCAACAGATATATATAGAAAATTCCCAAAGTCATTGTTAATGAAAGAAATGAAGAAATTCCTCATTATACCCAACGAATTGTCAAAATTTGAATGCTTTATATTGAGTGTTGGAGACGATATGGGTAAGTGAGAACCCACACACCACTAACGGGAGTCTAGATTGGTGTAGCCGTTCTAGAGACTCATCTGGTAGTGATTATTGAAAGAAACCTAGTGCCTGTAAACCCTATGACCCAACAAACACATGCGTGGGTATAGAGCTCAGAGAGACACCTGCACAGGTCTATAAGGGGATAAGCAAAGGATATTTGTGACTGTACTGCTCACGGTGATGGGGAATTGGAAGCAACTAGTTGCCTATGGCTAAAGAATGGATAAATGCAAAAATGGTGGGCACCTACTATGTGGTAGTTTTAGGACGTTTCACAATCATTTCTAGCTTTCCTCCTAAAATTCATGGAAGGATTACATTTTCTATCCCTTATGAAACTGGGAATAGCTATGTGACTTGTTTTGGCCACCTGTGGATCAGTATGCACTCTGCCTCCTTTTGGGCCTTTACAAGAGCCTTTATAAGCCAGTGTGTGATTTGCCACTTTCTCCTCTCCCTGCCATGGTAAATGGTGGAGTCTCCAACAGACTATGACCTGAGTGAGACGTGAAGCAAAGTTTCCACTGACCTGATGGACCTGTAGTATGGCCAAGCAGTAAACCTTTATCATTTCAAGTCATTAAAAATCTGGTGTTGTTACTGTACCATAACTTAGCTTACCTTGATTGATACAACTATGCAGATGTTAGAAACTAGATGTTAACAAACTAGATGTACAGCCAAACACATGGATAGACTTTAAAACCACAGTGAGAACAAGAGTGATAATGGTACGAACAGAGGAAGCTTGTTGGCACAGTATCTTTCCTATAAATCATTAATACACACACTCAAAGCAATGCTGTATTTTTTACAAACATATATATGCCCGCTCCAGGTCATGTAATAGACACCTTACATGGGTACTGACAGGGGAGTGGAGATCACAGATGATGAGAAAAAAATTAAGAAGACGAGAGAAAACCTGGCGTTGCTCATAATGAAACGTCCATAAACTTATGAGTATGAATTACTCAACTCTTCTTATATCTGAGATCCAAAAAGAAAAGGCAAGGGAAAGAGGTTGAAATAACTTTCCTTAGTTGATTTCAGAATGCATTTTATGCCAATCAGTCTTTACACCAACCAGACTTGTAAGCACAGAGTTTCCCCACCAAGTTTTAACTGGCCCAGACCGACATTCATTTTGCAACCTTCATGGTCACCACACTTCCTTAGTACAAAGATGACAGCCACAGCACCTACTGTCCATACTGCACTTTGCTATGATCTAAGAGGAGGTGCCCCCATGAGGGAACAGAGCAGCAAACAAGCTGACTGGAGAGGCAAGATCTGAATAGCACCAACCGATGGCATTGATGAGCTGCATCCCTCCATGTGGGGAGTGATCCCAGCTCCTGAGAGAATCTCAGATGAGAACAAATGGCCAGCCAGTGGGTGAGCCAGCAAGGCATGCTCAGGCCTGCACCTGCAGGAGATGATGCAAGGCTTTTAGCCTGAATCTGCTGTGTCTCAGGAGGACGTGGGGTTCAGGAGTAGGCTGGCTTGGAAATCCACTACACAGACACATTAGAGCAATGACTATGCAACAAACACAGCTCAGCCCAAACAGTTCACCAGAGAAGGTCCCTGCCATTGTTCCTTTCCTTGAGGTTCCATAAAGGGGTTGGACCTGGAGTCAGGCAGACCTGAGTCTGAATTCAGGGGGGTGCCCCAAGGAGAAACTGTGAGTCTCTACCAGACTGTTGGCTCTCTAGGGGCAGGGATCAGGGATTAAAAGACACTTGTTCCTTGGAAGAAGAGCTATACCAAACCTAGGCAGCATATTAAAAAGCAGAGACATCATTTTGCCTACAAAGGCCTGTATAGTCAAAGCTATGGTTTTTCCAGTAGTCATGTATGGATGTGAGAGTTGGACCATTATATTAAGAAGGCTGAGTGTTGAAGAATCAATGCTTTCAAATTGTGGTGCTGGACAAGTCTCTTGAGAATTCCTTGGACTGCAAGGAGATTAAGCCAGTCAATCCTAAAGGATCAACCTTGAATATTGAACCCTGAATAATCAACCCTGAATATTCGTTCGAAGGAGTGATGCTGAAGCTGAAGCTCCAATACTTTGACCACCTGATGCAAAGAGCAGACTCATTGGAAAAAAACCTGATCTGGGAAAGACTGAGGGCAGGAGGAGATGTGGGTGACAGAGGATGAGATGGTTGGATGGCATCACTGACTCAATGGACATGAGTTTGAGCAAACTCTGGCAGATAGTGAAGGACAGGGAAGTCTGGCATGCTGCAGTTCATGGAGTTGCAAAGAGCTGGACATGACTTAGCAACTGAACAACAAGTCCCCAGCACCTCCTTAAATGTTTATTGAATGAATAAAATAATGAATGAGTGACTTAATTAACTGATTAACAAATTAATTTTTCTTGCAATGATCTTTATTTTACATCTTCTTCCCCTGAGGCATCTAGGGCATTAAGGTATTTATCTCCATGCTGAGCACTGTTCAGGCACATAGCAGAAGCTGATAAATATTTGCTGAATTGAACTGAACTGTTTATATGCTTCTTATTTTTCTTTTAGAAACTAACTTAAATTTACTCATTTTATTTGAGGCACCCCACTTCTGACTCCTAGAATGTAAATAATAGTAATTCCTCTCAACTGTCAAACATGTGATATGAGGTTCTTTTGTAGTCACTGTCAAGATTAACCCTTATATCAACACTCTTTTATTATGCTCTTTATATAGATAAGTAGGATAAAGCTCAAAGAGGATAAGCAATCAACCCACAGTTTTCTGGAATGCAAGCTAATCATTGTGGAAGGAACAATAGAACTAGAAAAATCACCATTTTGCAATCTTTAGTAAGTGACTCAGGTGAAGATCATCAACGGAGGCTAAGACTTCTGAGAGGAAGACTGTTGGAGAATAGGGTATTCATGTTCTGCCAAAATATCACTCACTTAATCTGTGAGTTAAAAAGGAAATCTGTGTCTTTACAATGGCGAGCTCTTGCTGTCACTTCCTTTAACCAAGAAATCAAACTTTGTGTCTCCAGCTGTGGGACAGCCTGATGTTATGTGCTCCAAAAGGGAGAATGCTATAACAAATACAAAATCACACCTGTGGGCATTCCTGCCAAATGTGTTTCATTTTACCATAACCGGGAGGAAACCATCAGACAAATCCAGAATGTGGGGACATCTGCAAGATACGTGGCCTGTTTTTCTTCAAATACATTATCACGAAAGCACAAAGAGACAGGGGAGCTGTTCTATATTTAAAAGGGACTAAAGAGATTTAGCAATCAGAGGTAATGCATTAGTTGCAGGTCTGTTAAAAGCTATCAGAGTCACTCTTGGTCCATTTCAGGAAAATTAAATAAGAATCGACTAGCAGATGATATTACTGAATTAATATTAATATTCTGAGGTGTGATAATATTATTGTATTAACGTTACAGCTCTTGATTGCAATAATGGTCTTATAATTATGTAGGAGAATGTCCATGTCATTAGGAAAGGCAGCTGAAGCATTTGGGGTATAGATGAGGGATGAAGTGTCATGATACCTGAAATTTACTTTTAAATGGTTTGGCAAGAGAGAAATGTGTGTGTGTGTGTGTGTGTGTGTGTATAGAGGGAGAAAGGGAGAGGGAGCATACAAATGTGACAAAATGCTAACAGTTGGTGAAACAAGGTAAAGATAAAGGGTATAGAGGCATTCATCATACTAGTTCTTCAGGTTTCCCACAGGTTTGGAAAATCTTAATTTAAAAAAGTAGTGGCTCCTGGAGCTGTGAGGGACTCTCCTGGACTGTCTCTGGCCACCCCAGGTCCTTGGGCTTCAAACTTTGTGTCTCCAGCTGTGGGGCACCCTGATGTTACGTGCTCCAAAAGGGAAAATGCTATAACAAATACAAAATCATACCTGTGGGGATTCCTGCCAAACGTGTTTCATTTTACCATAACCTGGAGAAAGCCATCAGACAAATCCAGAATGTGGGGACATCTGCAAGACACGTGGCCTGTTTTGCCTTTGCCAAGACACATGGCAAAGGAATATATGACAAATAAAATTATAATATCTTTAAAGTGTGCAATGTGGGGAGGAACAAGATGGCAGAGGAGTAGGTGGATGTGGAATACATCTCTACATTAGATGAGATGGATCTCATTGATATCTTTAGGACATTCCATCCAAATGCAGAAGAATACACCTTCTTCTTAAGTGCACATGGAACATTCTCCAGGATAGACCACATCTTGGGTCACAAATCAAACCTCAGCAAATTTAAAAAAAATGAAATTGCATCAAGCATCTTCTCTGACACAACGCTATGACACTAGATATCAATTACAAGAAAAAGAAACAGAAACACATGGAGATTAAACAACACAATTCTAAATAACCAAAAGGTTACTGAAGAAATCAAAAGGGAAATCAAAAAATTTCTAGAAACAAACGACAATGAAAACACGATGACTCAAAACCTATGTGAAGGCACTCAGTCGAGTCCAACTCTTTGCGACCCCATGGACTGTAGCCCACCACACTCCTCTGTCCACAGGATTTTTCAGGCAAGAGTACTGGAGTGGGTTGTCATTTCCTTCTCCTATGGGATGCAGCAAATGCAGTTCTAAGAGGGAAGTTCATAGCAATACAATTTTACCTCAAGAAACAAGAAAAACATCAACTAGACAGCCTAACTTTACACCCAAAACAACTGGAAAGATAAAGAACAAAAAAACTCCCAAAATCAGTAGAAGGAAAGAAATCATAAAGATCTGAGCAATAATAAATGAGATGAAAGAAACAATAGTAAAGCTTAATAAAACTAAAAGCTGGTTCTTTGAGAAGATAAATAAAATTGACAAATCTTTAGCCAGACTCACCAAGAAAAAAAGAGAGAAGAATCAAATCAACAAAATTAGAAATGAAAAAAGGAGAGGTTACAACAGACAATGCAGAAATGCAAAGGATTATAAGAGACTATTATGAACAACTATATGGCAATAAAATGGATAACCTTGAAGAAACTGACAGATTCTTCAGTTCAGTTCAGTCGCTCAGT
>SJYX01001171.1:332435-354005 GCA_006410675.1 Oreotragus oreotragus | reverse complement strand
GGACACGACTGAGTGACTGAACTGAACTGAACTGAACTGATGGCTGATTCATGTTGAGGTTTAACAGAAAACAACAAAATTCTGTAAAGCAATTATCCTTCAATAAAAAAAAATTAAAAAAAAAGTTGTGAGAAAAACATAGATGTTCTGATTTTAAGGCCAAGGATAACCCAGGATACTGACCCATCACCCCTAGATGTGGCCCCTGATATACAAGGAATCTCCCTCCTCTCTGTCTTTGGGACTATCATTGGATCCCTTAATAGGCAGAAAGAATAATCAGTCATTCAGATACAGGGGTTACATTCCTTCTTATTCACTAAAAGGATTTTTTCTGTTGATAAGGTACAAATATATAGTCAATATGGATAAGATGAAGTCTATTTTCCACCCTATTTTCATTTTAATAGTAAAACATATTTACTAAATATCTCTATTAAAGATTGAAGAAAAGGCCATACTTCACTGAATAAGCTGCATTTTCACTAATTTGGTCACTAGTTAGAGGTTTAAGAGAGATGGCAGCTGTCAGGCATAAGTGCTGCTCTCTTCTCTGCCCTCTCCCCAGCAGGCATGACTAATCAATCACTGAACCTTTTCCAGAGCCTCAAATCGTACCCTGCAGAGTTTCTTAAAAAAAAAAAAAAGACATGCGATGAGAAGGAAAATACCCACTCTTCTCTGCCCAGAAGACTCAGTATATTCAAAGAGCTTATGTAACATGTTTTCCCTGGAAAATAGGTGTTTTCAAGGTCTCTGATTTCCTCCTGCAATTAATTCATCCAATAATCATCTGTTAATTGTCTACTGTGTGCTAGTGTCTGGGGTGCCAAGATGAATGAGATCTAATTCCCCTTTGGAAGGCTCACTGATGGATACTGATCATGTGTTCAAGAAGGCCACACAGCAAGGGAGGGGAAGAAAGGGCTTCAGAGAAGAAGCAGCACATTCTCAGAAGCCTTCCAGAAGACCAAGTGTGGGAAGGTGCTGGAGGCTTCAGTCTCATCAGGAACGTGTGATGTGTCCTCCTGCTGCCTTACTCTCACTCTGGCTTCATCAGCTCCAGTGGGTACCCACAGGCACCTGAGCCAACTATTGGTCAATCTTAGTGTGAGGTCAATCTTCCAGAGTATAAGCTAGATTTAGAAAAGGCAGAGGAACCAGAGATCCAATTGCCAACATCAGCTGGATCACAGGGAAAGCAAGAGAACTCCAGAAAAACATCTGCTTCACTGACTTCCCTGGTGGCTCAGATGGTAAAGCGTCTGCCTACAATGCGGGAGACCCGGGTTTAATCCCTCGGTCAGGAAGATCTCCTGGAGAAGGAAATGGCAACCCACTCCAGTATTCTTGCCTGGAAAATCCCATGGATGGAGGATCCTGGTAGGCTATAGTCCATGGGGTCGCAAAGAGTCGGACATGGCTGAGCGACTTCACTTCTTCACTTCAAAGCCTTTGACTGTGTGGGTCACAACAAACTGTGGAAAACTGTTAAAGAGACAGGAATACTAGACCACCGTACCTGACTCCTGAGAAACCTGTATGCAAGTCAAGAAGCAACAGTTAGAATCAGACATGGAACAATGAATTGGTTCAAAATTGGGAATGGTGTACCCCAAGGCTCCCTGCTTACTGTCACCCTGCTTATTTAACTTATACGCAAAATATATCATGCAAAATGCCAGGTGGGATGAAGCACAAGCTGGAATCAAGATTGCCAGGAGAAATATCAATAACCTCAGACCTGCAGATGACACCACCTCTATGGCAGAAAGCAAAGAGGAACTTAAGAGCCTCTTGATGAAGGTGAAAGAGGAGAGTGAAAAATCTGGCTTAAATCTCAACATTCAAAAAAAAAAAAAAAAAGATCATGGCATTTGGTCCCATCACTTCCTGATAAATAGATGGGGAAACAATGGAAATCATGACAGACTTCACTTTCTTGGGCTCCAAAATCACTGTGAATGGTTACTGCAGCCATGAAATTAGAGGATGCTTGCTCCTTGGAAGAAAAGCAATGACAAACTTAGATAGCATATTAAAAAACAGACATGTTACTTTGCCGACAAAGGCCCATATAGTCAAAGCTATGGTCTTTCCAGTAGTTATGTATGGCTGTGAGAGATGGACCATAAGAAGTCTGAGTGCCAAACAATTGATGCCTTTGAACTGTGGTGTTGGAGAAGAACTCTTGAGAGTCCCTTGGACTGCAATGAGATCAAACCAGTCAATCCTAAACGAAATCAACCCTGCATATTCATTGGAAGAACTGATGCTGAAGCTGAAGCTCCAATACTTTGGCCACCTGATGCAAAGATCTGACTCATTGGAAAAGACCCTGATGCTGGGAAAAACTGAAGGCAGTAGGAGAAGGGGATGACAGAGGATGAGACAGTTGGATGGCATCATTGACTCTTGAGCAAGCTCTGGGAGTTGGTGGCGGACAGGGAAGCCTGGCATGCAGCAGTCCATAGGTTCACAAAGAGTCACACATGGCTGATCGACTGGACCACAGCAAGTGTGAAGTGGTTGCTTCAGAGGCTGTTCAGTATTCCTTCAGAGGCTGTCTAATTCCATGAATGTGCCCCATTTGTGAGTGAAGTCTAACCTTTTATGTTGTGGTGGGTCAGTTCACTGCAGCAGGTGGAAGGGCAGTTGTCTGTTGAGATGTATGCAGTGCCAAGCTGGACCCACCCACGGTCGTGAATCCTCTCTCTGCCCAATGTCCATAATTCCATCCCATCGTGGGAAGAGCACCATAGTAAGAGAACGTGGTGGGGTGGGGAGGGTGATGGAACCCAACATTTACTGAGCAGCTGCTATGCACCCACATTGCTAAAAGTTTATATCAGCTCCTTTACCTGGTAACAACCTTGGGAGGCAGGGAAGTGTTGAAGATGTCCCAAATGGCTGCCCTAAGCCAGCTCAAGATCACAGTCTGACATAATTATGAAGCAGGTGGAGACAAAAGGGAAAATTGTTTTTGGTGTTTACTCTGTGTATTACGTATCTATGCATGTGACCTACAAAGCTCTAGATTTCACATATATGAGTTAATATATGGTACATTTTTTCTTTTTGACTTATTTCACTCTATTTGACAGATTCTAGGTCCATCCACACCTCTTTGTGGAATCTAGAAAAATGGTACAGATGAACCTATTTTCAGGGCAGAAATAGAGATGCAGGTATAGAGAACAGATATGTGGACACGGGGTGGGGGGAGGAGAGGTTGGGAGGAACTGGACATTGGGACTGACATATATACACTTCCATGTGTAAGATAGCTAGCTAGTGGGAACCTGCTATAAAGCACAGAGAGCTCAGCTCAGTACTCTGTGAGGACATAGAGAGGTGGGATACAGGGTGTGAGAGTATAGGGTACAAGAGGTAGGAGGTGAAGGAAGGCTCAAGAGGGAGGGGATACATGTCTACATACAGCTGATTCACTTCACTGTACAGCAGAGACTAACGCAACATTGTAAAGTAATTATACTCCAGTCAAATAAAAAGATTAAAAGCTCTAAAATGTTAGTATTATTACTCCCACTTTGCAGATGAGCAAGCTGAGGGTTCAGAAAACTGTTCACCTGTGTCCCGTGTCATCTTTGTAAGTTTCATTGCTGTAAACATCTTTGCCGCCGACAATTTTGGCCACCATTTTCACTGCATAACTAATTGGCTGTAAGGCAATTTTCCCATAAAAGATAAAATAATGAAAAATAAAAGAGGGGTATTAAAGATGATCCCATGCTAACTGTGAAGTCACTGAGTCTGGGAGAGGTTAAATCGCCTCATCAAGATCACATTCAGTAGGTGTTAGTTCTGAGATTCAAACGCAAGTCCACCTGACTCTTAGCCCATGTTCTCAAATACCACTGACGCTACCTTTCAAATACGTGCTACCTACGAAGTGACAGGGTACTAAAGCAACCATGTGACAGTGGCTATACTCACCACCTCCCAGGGGCAGCTACCTGGGCCTCTTTGAGTATGTGGAAGTTATTCTTTAGACCAAATCTAAAAAGAAAGTGAAAATAGCCTCGATAAAAATTAAAATTGTATTTTGGCGTGCTGCGGATCATGGAGTGACAAGAGTGGGACACGACTGAGCGACTGAACTGAACTGAACCATCAGCAATGAGAGCCTACTCTTACTTCACGCTTATTTTTAACAAGCACTATGCACACAGTGGTGGTGCTCACCCACGTCCCTGGTTTCCCTTTGCTTCTGGTCTTTTCTGCCACCTTGAATTTATGCATCCCTATGCAATTTGCCTTCCCCAATGAAACACATGCAGAAGTGATTTGTGTCATTGCCTGTTGAAGCCTTTGCGTAATTCCCCAGCATATCTTCTCTGCTGTGACAAGCATGGAAGCATGTTGATACGAATGGGCTGTATACTGAAGCAGCCTGGAATATGTTGAGCCAACATGCAGTGGGCAACTGCACTGGGAACCATGCAGATCTTCGGAGGACTTTGCATGAGTGAGAAATAAACCTTGGTTGCATCAAACTTCTGAGATTTGGGATTTAATGGCAACCCACTCCAGTTTTCTTGCCTGGAGAATTCCGTGAATTGAGGAGCCTGGCAGGCTACAGGCCACGGGATCGCAAAGAGTGGAACACGACTGAACGACTTCACTTCACTTCACTGCAGTGTAACGTAGCCCATCCTGACTACCTTGAATCCTTGCAACAGTTATGATGGGGGTGCTGCTGTTAAGCCCATTTTATAGACAAGAAACTAAAGCACAGAGAAGTTAGACAACTTGCCAAAGATTACACAACTAGTAAAAGATAGCCCAGCTGTGAGCCTCGGGAGTGGAAACTCCAGAATCTATGTTTTTAATCAGTAGCCTTCATTTCCTCACTAATGTTTTTACCAGTCGGATACTAATGCATAAATATCAAGGTCTATAAGTTTCTTGGTAAATCTTAGCCAATGTTTAAAGAATAAAGGAATTATAAGAACATATAATTAAAGGAACACCAAAATGGCTTGCTTTAAAAGAGAAGGGGAAAAAAAAGTCTAGCTTCTGCTTGTAAAGCAATTAAAACTGAAAATGGGTTACAACAGAGGTGACTGTTCTTTGGGAAATTGCCCGGAACAGCAGAAAATCTCTTAAAGAAAAGCTCAGTTTCTCTTTCTTTACCTACTTCCTTAGAGTTTACCCTAAAGGGCAAGAGACACAATTAAAAGTATAATTAGTGTTCTCACCCCATCCTCCCAATTACACGTTTCCTTTCTAATTGAAACAAAGTATTTAAGATTCATTATTTTCTCCCTAAATCCAAGCAAATTCTTAATGAATGGCTGCGATCCTTAAGATGAAATAGAATCATCAGAAACCTCACGCTGTGAACTTGAGGCTGTCTGAGCCCCCTGTGAAGGAAGGACCCTTGTCAAGGTCCTCTCTCTCCTGTGCGGTCTGGCATAATCGCTGCTCGTCGTAATTCAGGACACTTGGTCAAGTGGTTCTCTCAAAAGCAATTAATGAATTTCATGGGAACAGGGCTGGTCAGAAGGTCTGCCAGTGAGGGGCATGCCATCTCAACCTGGGGACACTCACAAGCTGGCAGGTATGGCTCTTAGCTGACTCTTCCTCTAAGTTTAGGGGTTGTCAGCCTTTCCAAAGTCAGATGATGCTGATGGTGGGAAGCAGATTCCTAACAGTCTCTGGAGTCAGGCTGCCTGGGTTTGAATCCCAGTTCTTCTGCATACCAGCTAGGAGATTGGGGACGTACTACTTAATTCTCTAAGCCTGTTTCCTCATTTGCAAGACAGACAGGGACAGAATGTCTATTTCATTGTGCAAAGGATCAAAAAAGTTGCATGCACAAAGCCCAGCACAGTACTCAATAAAAATCAGCTATCATTTTCATAATTATCACTAGAGAAAGCTTATTGCCCTCCCTTGCTGTTTACCTGCCTTGTGGAGAGGCATGCATTTGTATAACACTCTAGGCTTTTCTTCACACACTTACTTACTCTTCTTTGGGGAGGTGGAATGACTCATCTGGTTAGTGAATTGGGGAGGAGGAGCTGGGCAGGCACAGCCCAGCCCCTTTTCCCACCTTCTCCCTGGAAGTCAGCTGCCTACAGGAAGGGAGTGGTCCTCTGAACTGCTCTGCCATAGTTTTTCAGGGTGAGGTCTCCAATTTTCCAGTACAGTCCAAGAGTAGGTGCCTACCCCTGATTAGTGGCAGGGTCCAGTATTAAGAAGCCAATTGTAGATGCATATCTAAGCCATGTTCTCCTAACTAGTCTTTATTAGTAATAAAAGCAGTATTTTCATCTCCATCTTCCTATCTCCTATGTCTACCTTGGCTATATCAGAACTGGTGTAGAGAAAGAGGTGCTGTTTATTGGATTACCTCCAACCTCAGTGACGGTCACTGCAATATTTCTGGTGGGCATTCAAGGTCTTTTATGAGTTGGCTGGTTCCTACATGTAGAAATTTAAATTCCTACATTTAGGAATTTAAGCTTAGGATATAATCAATCACATGTGACATTACAGGGCAATTCACAAGAGAGCTGATTATAAAAGCGAAAAATGGGAAACAACCTAAATGTCCAATATTAGGGAACTCACTGTTAAGATAGCTGCTGCCAAGAATGTGTAACAACATGTAAAGATGTTCATAATCTAAGTGAACAGAGCCAAATACAGAACAATATCTACAAGATGATTCTATCTTGTAAGGAAAACATGAAATGCGGAAAAACATTTGGATGAGATATACAAACTGTTAACACTATCTCTAGAGGGTGAAATGGAAGGTCATCTAAATTTTTTTTTTATTGCTTATGGAAATGTTCCATTTTTCCCAATGTACATGAATTTCCTAAAAAATAAGAAAAGAAGGTATTGAATATTTTTCATTTTTCAAAAGCCAAGTGTGCAGTGGCTGATGGAGAGAACTCCTGCAGAGCGTTCAACCTGTACTTCTCAGCCTCAGATGGTCCTGCTCCCCAACCTTTGGAAACAGAGCCACGAGGTAAACAGGACTGTGTTCAGACCCTTCAGGGTCTTCCCTGACTCATCAGTTGAGGTCTGGTCTCTGATTCTCTTCTGATAAAAGTCAGGGCAGGGTTCTGTAGGAGCCCTGTGGAACAGTCAGTACTGGCCAGGGAGGGCAGATGGTGACCCAAGCAAGGAGTTTAGAAAAGTCTGGAAACAGTTATCAGGAAATGGGCACCCGGGACTTTGGGGCCTTCACTGCCAAAGGTTTAAGCCCCAGCCACTTAGCACAGCATTCAAAGCCTTTGAATCAGATCCTCATGCTTAGCCTGCTGGCTCAGATCCAGACACAGAAAGGCTCCCCTGTCCATGGGATTCTCCAGGCAAGAATACTGGAGTGGGTTGCCATTTCCTTCTCCAGGGGATCTTCCTGACCCAGGGATCAAACCCGGGTCTTCTGCATTGCAGGCGGACGCTTTACCCTCTGAACCACCAGGGAAGCCTTTCAGAAAGTTCCCACGACTCCTCAAATTGTCCAGATCCTGGTCCCTCAGAACACTTGATGGGATGTTTCTTCTCCTCATTATCCTCCACTTTTTTCTGATCCTGCAGCACCTGCATCCCCCACACCTACTACACCACTAATGCCTCCCACATCTACACATGGCCGACATCCCCCACACCTACTACACCACTAATGCCTCCTACACCTACACACACGGCTGACATCCCCCACACCTACTACACCACTAATGCCTCCTACACCTACACACACGGCTGACATCCCCCACACCTACTACACCACTAATGCCTCCTACACCTACACACACGTGGCTGACATCCCCCACACCTACTACACCACTAATGCCTCCTACACCTACACACATGGCTGACATCCCCCACACCTACTACACCACTAATGCTTCCTACACCTACACACACGTGGCTGACATTCCCCACACCTACTACACCACTAATGCCTCCTACACCTACACACATGTGGCTGACATCCCCCACACCTACTACACCACTAATGCCTCCTACACCTACACACACGGCTGACATCCCCCACACCTACTACACCACTAATGCCTCCCACACCTACACACGGCCGACATCCCCCACACCTACTACACCACTAATGCCTCCCACACCTACACACACGGCTGACATCTCCTACATGCATCCAGCAGCAATGTTGTCTGGGTGCCACCAAGCCTACAGTCTTTGTGCTCAGAGCCTACAAGAACAATGAAACAGAGAAGGTGCCTTCAAGTCCAGAGGACCCACAGGAGCCTCACGTGTATCCAATTAGCAGCTCTTTCCCCGCTCTAGGCCTGTCTTTTCTGATCAATTTGGGGACAAGATTGATGTCCTCAAGGTCTCTCCACACTGAGTGTCAATGATCCCAGCCCTGAGACACTGGCCCACTCATCGCTGCCTCCTACCTTCTGTCCCTCAAATTCACCTGACATCAGGTTGAGCATGGACACAGCATCTAACTTTTTAATTAGTCTGAATGTCAGTGTCCAGACACTAAGATGATGGCACTTCTTGGGGTGAGGAGGTCAGGTCAATGATGATCACCCCTCTGTTTTATATCACACACCAGAGGAAGTAGCAGGCCCTGCAGAAATGGTCAGGAGTGGCCTAGGTGTTGCTATCAGTGGCTCTCACATTTCAGTGGCATCAGACTCCCTCTGGGGGGTTTGTTTAAATAAATATTGTGGACCCTACTCCCAGAGTTTCCAATTCAGTAGATCTAGGGTGGTTCAGAGACTTCAAGAATCATCATTTTGCCCAACCCAGAGACTGAACCTGGGTCTCCTGCATTGCAGGCAGATTTTTTACTATCTGAGCCATCAGGGAAGCCCACTTATTTTGGATAGAATTCTTTCGAGGTCCGGCCCTCATCCCTCATTACCTGCCTGAAGTCATCTTCTACACTTTCCCCTTGCTCGACTCACTCCAGCCAGCTCCCTCACTCTTCTTCAAACATTCTGGGCACATGTCTACCTCTGGGCCTTTGCATGTGTCCTGCTGCCTAGAAGGCCCTTCCTCAGTTATCTAACTGTAGGGTTTCCCAGGTGGCGAGAGTGGTAAAGAACCCACTTGCCAAGGCAGGAGATGTAGGAGATGCAGGTTCGATCCTTGGGAAGATCCCCTGGAGAAGGGCATGGCAACCCACTCCAGTATTCTTGCCTAGAGAATCCCATGGATTAGGTCAGGTCAATGATGATCACCCCTCTGTTTTATATCACACACCAGAGGAAGTAGCAGGCCCTGCAGAAATGGTCAGGAGTGGCCTAGGTGTTGCTATCAGTGGCTCTCACATTTCAGTGGCATCAGACTCCCTCTGGGGGGTTTGTTTAAATAAATATTGTGGACCCTACTCCCAGAGTTTCCAATTCAGTAGATCTAGGGTGGTTCAGAGACTTCAAGAATCATCATTTTGCCCAACCCAGAGACTGAACCTGGGTCTCCTGCATTGCAGGCAGATTTTTTACTATCTGAGCCATCAGGGAAGCCCACTTATTTTGGATAGAATTCTTTCGAGGTCCGGCCCTCATCCCTCATTACCTGCCTGAAGTCATCTTCTACACTTTCCCCTTGCTCGACTCACTCCAGCCAGCTCCCTCACTCTTCTTCAAACATTCTGGGCACATGTCTACCTCTGGGCCTTTGCATGTGTCCTGCTGCTTAGAAGGCCCTTCCTCAGTTATCTAACTGTAGGGTTTCCCAGGTGGCGAGAGTGGTAAAGAACCCACTTGCCAAGGCAGGAGATGTAGGAGATGCAGGTTCGATCCTTGGGAAGATCCCCTGGAGAAGGGCATGGCAACCCACTCCAGTATTCTTGCCTAGAGAATCCCATGGATGGAGGAGTCTGGTGGGCTACAGTCCATGGCGTTGCAAAGAGCTGGACACAACTGAAGTGACAGCTTGCACACACACAGTTATCTGTAGAGCTCATGCCCTCATCTCTTTGAAGGTCTATACTAAAATATCACTGTCTCACTGATGCTTTCCCCTGCCCCCTATCTAAAATCACTATCTCCCATCCTCATCCCCTACTTATTCTCTGTAGCACTTATACCCACATAATATACTATATATTTTATATCATTAATTTAATTTATTTTTGGTTTAAATATTTCATTTTTTTATTAAAATGTTTTCCATTGATTTTTTAAAATTTCCATCTTCCCTACCAGACTGTGGGCTCCATGAAGGCAAAGGGGTTTGTCTGTTCTGTTTACTGCTAAATCCCAGAATATGCTAGTATATTGTAGATTATCTAGTATTTGTGGAAGGAAAAGAGAGAAAGGCAAAGGGAGTGAAGGAAGGGAAGGAGAGAAGGGAGAGAAGGAAGGAGAGGGAAAGGATGCAAAGAAGGAAGAAAGGAATTTCACAGATAAGTAATATTCTTGTAATAGTTTCAGATCAACAGGGGTGCCAACTTTATTTTGCAGAGTAAGTGCTTTAAAAGCCCAGAAACATCAATTATCATCTCCTATCCCTTCAGGGCCCCACAGGGTGGACCAGAGGCCACTGAACACATGGTAGCCTAAGTGAAAGGTGCCCCAGGAGTTGGACAATACACAGCACATGTCGTACCCTGCAGCACTCTAAGCATCAATGTCTCATGAAATAAATAACATTTTAGCACCAGTGCCTTTCAAGTAACAGAGAAAGGGCTGTGAATTTCACTTCAAATACCAGCACTGAATGCCTAGGGCACCGAAGGATGCTGAAGGAGGCCATCTCCAGGGCCCCTGCCGTGGGGCAGGTGATAAGCATGAGAGCACACGTGAGCCACACACTTGCCACCCGTGCCCAAGATGCCCCATAAATGCCAGCTGAATTCATAAATGACATATGCCAGTCCAGTGTGCTTGTAATATTCTGGTTGTCTAAGGGTACAAGTATGGTGACATTCCAAGACCCTGTCCTACACACATGCAACTTCCCAAGCTGTAATTCAACAAGATACCTCAGGGTCCACTGAGCTTCTTGAGGGCAGGAAGCTTTGTTTTCTCAAGGCTGAATTCAGCCTCCCCTCTGTCCCCATACAGTTATACACTATGTGTTCAGTCATGTCTGACTCTTTGTGACCCCAGGGACTGCAGCCCACCAAGCTCCTCTGTCCATGGGATTTCCCAGGCAAGAATACTAGAGTGTATTGCCATTTCCTTCTCCAAGGGATCTTCTTGACCCAGGGATCGAATCCACATCTCTTATGTCCCCTACGTTGCAGGTGGGTTCTTAACCACTAGCACCACTTGGGAAGCCTCCGATATAGTTGGGCTACAATAAATAATTGTTGAGCTTAGTTTTTTCCTTTTAAACTCAGAAATCAAGTTCTGGCTTCAATGTCTGTGCCTAGATGGTGTGATTCTAAAGTAGAAGAGAATTCAGGCGCCCTTAGCCCAGTGTTTGGCACATAGTAGGTCCTCAATAAATGTTGACTGTTAAGTTCACTGACAGATTTTCGGACTCATCCAGCTACTAACTAGGACTGTGGTCTCGACAGCTCCCAGGCTTCTTACTGTTGCATTTTCCACTAGAGGAGATGGTGCAGAATCTGCCTGATACACTGTTGGACCATTTGAAGAGGTTTGAGAAGAAACGAAAGTGGCCACTGGGTCACACGGTGGGAACTCTTTTGGCAAGAGAAACCACCAGAGATGGGCTGACCCTTCCACATCCAGGAATCAAAGAGGCTGGATGAACTAGAGAAAGATGACAATGTCTACAGTCCCACAAACCAAAAGCTTGAGAGGGCTAGAAGGACTTCACAGGGAGAAAGTGAGCCTCCCAACATCTCCGTGGTGACCACAACCATCAAACCCTCTAAGCACTCTTGTCCCCCTGGTGCTAAGGCCCCAGTGGCCAGAGGTTTCCTTCTAGTCTTCTCATTAAGGAAGGGGAAACACCACTCACTCTTCCCCTTTCTCACTCCATTCATTCTGTCATTTATCCATTAATCACAAAGCAAGTGCCTATAATGGGTCCATTATGGTGCTGGATGCTGAAGATGCTGAGATGAATAAACCACAGGCACAGCCTACCTGTCACTCCCCATCAAGGGGGAAAGACAGACCCGCAGGCAAATCACTGCACATCATGAGTTTCCTTCCCTAAAGTGTGATCCACATACTGAGCTGGTTTTAAGTGACATATAGATGAACATTTTTGAGTTAGGTGTTTATCTTCATATATAGTCAAAAATTACAACTAGCATGTCAAACACTCTGTGTCAGGCGCACTTGTGCTCTGGACTTGTTTTTGATGAACAAAAACTATTCTTGTGAAGTTGATAGTAAAAAAAAAAGTTAAACAACTAAAGTTCAGGTCGCAGAAGGGCTTATGAAGGTGGTGTGCAGATGACTGAGGTCCAAGACCCACTGGAAGTGAATGAAAGTGCAGGTGGCAGGTTCAAATCCCAAGCCTGCTGCAAATCCCAAGCTGGGTAACTTTGAACAAGTAATTTACCCTCCTGGGATCTTGATTTCTTCCTGCATAAAGTGATTATGTCTACCTCGTGGGTTCTGCTATGCATAATAAACCCGGTAGGTACAAATTCATTGTTAGCTTAGTGTCATTACATCCTATTCTCCATGCACATATAACAGAGAGTTGGAAAGCTGCTACACTTGGGGTAGGGTGGAGAGGGGCAGGGAGGTGGCAAATGCTCAAAGTTGCCAGTCAGCCATGAAAGCAGATAAGGAAACGAGAAATGGCTTTATTTATGAGCCCAAGCATCTTAAAAAGCACAGTCATTACTTTACCAACAAAGGTCTGTCTAGTCAGAGCTATGGTTGTTCCAGTAGTCATGTATGGATGTGAGAGTTGGACTATAAAGAAAGCTGAGCGCTGAAGAATTGATGCTTTTGAACTGTGGTGTTGGAGAAGACTCTTGAGAGTCCCTTGGACTGCCAGGAGATCCAACCAGTCCATTCTGAAGATAGTCAGTCCTGAATATTCATTGGAAGGACTGATGCTGAAGCTATAACTCGAATACTTTGGCCACCTGATGCGAAGAATCAACTCATTGGAAAAGACCCTGATGCTGGGAAAGATTGAAGGCAGGAGGAGAAGGGGACGACAGAAGATGAGATGGTTGGATGTCATCACCGACCTGATGGACATGAGTTTGAGTAAGCTCTGGGAGTTAGTGATGGACAGGGAAACCTGGCATGCTGCAGTCCATGGGGTAGCAAAGAGTTGGACATGACTGAGCGACTGAACTGAACTGAACTGAATGAATCCAAGGAGCAGATTCTGGGACTCCCTGATGAGAAGAGAGAGAGCTGGGCAGCGGAGGTGCTGGCTCCCTGTCAGCAGCTGCCCCGTGGTCCAGGCCCCATCTGTCTCACTGGGCTTCAGCCCTCTCACCATGAATGGTATGTCAGAGCCACAACACAGAAATCCTAATGCCGGGCAGGTTCCTAGGCACTGCAGCTCAGAGGACTCAGCTCTACAGCTCAGAGGAACCTAAAAGAGGAACACGCTGGGTGTCCTGCAACACTGGTAGCCCAGGGAAGCACAGAAAAGGCCTCCAAAACTATAAAAAGTCCTGACAAAGGATAAGGCCTAGCATTTGATTCCCTGGGTGAAGTGTCCACTTTACTGTGCAGACAAGCACGGGCACCTAGGGTACATCCATCCAAGGCGGGGAATGCAAGTCAGCCATGAAAAGGAGTGCAACCACACGGGTGGATCTCCAGTGCCTTATGCTGGAGGGAAGAAGAGAGTCAGAGGCTACATCATGTATGATGACTACAGCTATCACCTTCCGGGAAAGGCAGAGTGAGAGGGCCAGAGAGTGAATCAGTGGTTGCCAGGAATGAAGGGTACGTATAGGAGACTCTACATTGAGACACCACTTCATACCCACTGGGATGACTGGAATAAAAAATATAGATAATCATAAGTATCAGCAAGGATTTGGAGAGGCTGGAGCTCTCATACACTGCTTGTGAGATAGCAAAATGGTGCAGCTACTATGAGAAACAGTCTGGCACCTCTTCTAAAATGTTATATGTACTTACCCTATGCTCCAGCAATTCCACAGGAAAACATATACCCACATAAAAATACACCAATGTTCATAGCAACATTGTTTATGATAGCCAAAGAGCAGAAACAACACAAATGTCCACCAACTGAAACATGGATAAACAAAATGCGATATATATAAAATGGAATATCTTTCAGCAATAAAAAGGAATGAAATACTGACACATGCTACAACATGGATGAACCTTGAAAATATTCTGCTCAGTGAAAGAAGCCAGTCATGAAAGACCAGATAGTGTATAATTCCATTTATATGAAGTATCCAGAATAGGCAAATCCATAGAAAGTAGATTACTGTTTTTCAGGAGCTGGGGCAGGGGAAGAAGGGATAGTTGACAGGAATGGACTGTGACCCCTAAAGGGTTCAGAGTTTCTTTTTGGGGTGATAAAAGTTTCCTAAAATTGTGGTGATGGTTGTACAACTCTGTGAAGGTACTAAAAGCTATGGGCCTGTACACTTTAAATAGGTGAATTGTACAGTGTGTGAATTACATCTCAAGAAAACTTTTGCAAAATCTAAAAGATAATAAATTATCACAAAGAAAAAAAGAGTATGGGGAGGCTTTACTACAGAGAAATAAAACCAGGGAATTTGGGGGTAGGTAATAGAAAGTGAAAGTGAAGTCGCTCAGTCATGTCCGACTCGTAGCAACCCCATGGACTGCAGCCTACCAGGCTCCTCTGTCCATGGGATTTTCCAGGCAAGAGTACTGGAGTGGGTTGCCATTTCCTTCTCCAGGGGATCTTCTTGACCCAGGGATCAAACCTGGGTCTCCTGCATTGTAGACAGACGCTTTGCCGTCTGAGCAACCAGGGAAGTCCAGGCAGTGGAATAGTGTGTATCTTGTTTGTGGTACTGGTTACAACTCAAAACTGGTTCTGTCAAAACTCAGAACTGTACACCAAAGATTCAAAACAACAGATGCCTGCCCTAATAATATTAAAAATGGTTTAAATTATTAAATATTTTAATCTAGTATATACTCTGCTAAATACTTTATATGTCGTGAACTATTTAATCCTTAACCCACTCAGGTATTACTATATCCATGTTATTGATGGGCAAACTGAGGCTCTGAGAGGCTATGTGATGGGCCTAGGGTCACAACTAGAAAATGTTTTTGAAAGCCAGATTTTGATCTCAGTTCTGACTCCAGACCCCATGCCAATACCCACAGTGCTCTGCCTCCCTCCACTCTGATAATCTGGAACACTCCTTGAGCACTTCTCAGAAGTCTTTGTTGGGAGACTGTCCATTCATGACTGCCCCACTGGTGAGTTCCTTGAGGCGCCTCTGGGCTCTGTATTCCCCATTGCACTCAGCACAGAGCCAGGCACTTAGCAGGCAGTCTACAAATGTTTGGGTATGATCAAGGAGCAAAGAAAAAGAGGCAGGGAGAATGCCATCGGGAAATGTAGAAGAGCCGCCTACAATGAACTCCATGCCTGGGTCTCTTGGCTCTCGGCCTTGAGTCTGTCCATTAGACCACACAGTCATCATCTGATGGGCCTCCTATAGCGGGATCAAATATCTGCACGTGAGCTGGAGAGCAGGGCGCCACACTGAACTCTGGCTCTCTCAGGAGCCTGGGGGCAAAACACTAATCCCGTAGGCTGTGTTCCTCCATGATTTAGTATTTCTGTCCCAGAAAGAAAGTCTTCAGCTGATTAAGTCATAGGAAGCAATGAGAACCAGGTGGTTTGTACAGGCCACGACTTCTGAAACTCATATCCGTTCACCGGTCTCCATTCAAACTGCCTCCCCAGGCTCCCACTTTCTCTGTCATGCCGACCCCTCCCCACTCTATTCTTCACTTTCCTCCTGATCCTTCATCCAGCAAATCCTACAACCAGAGAAAAAGCTCAAAAACACAAATGTGATCACATCATTCTCCTGACATCGGGAAGGCCCCGGCCCTTAAAGTCCCTTGATTATTTTAGAACGAGACAAAGTGGCCCTGCACTGAGGCCCATGGCCTGGGAAGTGGAAGGGCTCCCTTAGCCGGCACCCTTGTGCAGGACACAGCCTGGGGAGTCACCCAGGGCAGCTCTGACCCTCAGTGTCTGCCTGTTGCTCTGAGAACAAACACCAAACTCCTCCTCCGAGGCCCTGAGGTCCTGTGCAGTGTGTTGCTGCTGTCTGACTCTTTTGTGACTCTGCGGACAGTAACCCACCAGGCTCCTCTGCCCAGGCAAGAATACTGGAGTGGGTTGCCATTTCCTTCTGCAGGGGATCTTCTTAATCCAGGGGTCGAACCCACGTCTTGTGCATTGGCAGGCGGATTGTTTACTACTGAGTTAACAATGTGGCCTCTATTTCTCCAAGTTCTTCCTGCTCTGGTCTGTTCCCTCCCCACTGCATGCCACACTCCTTCCAGACAGTCAGCACAGTTCTCAATGCCCCAAGAATTGTGCGTGTGCCCTGCTTTTGAACAAACTGTTCCCTCCAAGCCCGGCCAACTCCTGCACATCCCTCAGCTGTCACCTTAGATTCCCTCCCCTCACCAGAGCCTAGACGGGTGACCCCAGGCTACCTGGCACCTCCCTCCTACAGCTCTTTTCACCCTGTTTACTCTGCTGTCTCTTCCCAGAACCTTCCCTCTGCAATGGCAGGAACCAGCTGCTTATTCATCAATTCACCATTGTATATGGGGCACGTACTTGCACAAGGGAGATATTTATTGAATAAATGAATTAATCAGCTAATGACGAGGTAAGTGAATGAAACAAAATGGCTTGTCATTGGTAGGACACACAGGGTTTTGGATCGGGAGAAGATCCCTACTAACTCAGTCTGACCCATCACTTTATGGAGAAGGAAGCTGATGCCTCAGGAAGGTCCCACAACTTTCCTCAGGTCACGCACGTGTGGTCTACTAGAAGAGGGTATTAGAAGCCAGGCCAATCCTCCACCCACCTTGGCAGCGGGAGAGAGCAGAAGTGCCTAAACACGTGGGACCCTCCTATAGAGAAAATCTGATAGCAAAACCCAGTAGAACACAATGGTTAAGCACAAGGGCATAATTAGAGAGCCCAGGGCTACTTATTAGCTGTGTTTCCTTGGGCAACTAATTTGGACAGTGAGTCTCCAATCTGTAGAATGGAATTCAGGCACCTACTGCATGAGGTATGGGTGAGATCAATGAAATGTTGTATGACAAGCACTGAGCACACTGCTGGGCACTTACTATCAATTAAAATTACCTATGAATCCTGTAATTGAATAATGCTTTTTATAACCCCGTGTTACACACTGGACTCCACCCCAGCCCTGTTTTGCCAATCGAGCCCATGAACACAAATCCTATCTATGACTCCCTCCCAAGCTTCACTGGGCTTCCCAGGTGGCGCTAGTAGTGAAGAGCCCGCCTGCCAATGCAGGAGACTCAAGAGACCGAGGTTTGATCCCTGGGTCAGGAAGATCCCCTGGAGTAGGAAATGGCACCCTGTTCAAGTATTCTTGCCTGGAAAATTCCACGGACAGAGGAGCCTGGAAGCCTACAGTCCATGAGGCCACAAAGAGTCGGACACGAATGAGTACACACACATCCTTCACCACAGTGCAGTGGAAAGCAAACCTCAAAGGGGATTGGGTTTCTAGAACTGGCTGCAAGCAGCTAATGGGACTCCAAGATAGCACTGAGGCTCCCAGGGTTTTCCAAAAAACCCGTCAATCTAACATCCCCTACCACATCTGGGAAAGAAGAGGGAGCCTTCAGTAATGCTGATCAGACCATGCTTCATACCAGGCCATGTATCTCCTAGGGAAGACAAGAATGCGTCTGGCAGATGCCACCTTCTACAGAATATTGCCAGACTCTCCTCCAAGTATTCTGATGCTTGCAGCTTCACCCAAAGAGAGGCTTTAGATAGACTGTAGTTTGGAGCCGAAGACTCCCATTGTGTGTCTCTTATTACATCCCTGGTGGCGCATGGCAAATTTACCTCTAGATCTCCAGGGAAGCAGAATAATGAATTGTTAGCATTTTATCGGAGAGATGCACATACCATAAAGTCAGGGAACAATTTTTTCCCCTGAATTAACTTCATTTTATTTTTAAATAGCCTATAGAAAAAATAAGTGTAAGTAATGGATTGTCTGTTTCCTGATCAACAGAGATCACCCTTTGCTTTGAGAGGGAAGAAAACAGAGGTCACCTTCCTGATTGCTCAATAGAAAAGCAAACTTCAACTGTCTGTTTTACTTAATGTGTTTGTACTCTGATCTCATGGCGTCAATCCCACAGTACTGGGGATGCTCAACAAGCNCGTCACCTTAGATTCCCTCCCCTCACCAGAGCCTAGACGGGTGACCCCAGGCTACCTGGCACCTCCCTCCTACAGCTCTTTTCACCCTGTTTACTCTGCTGTCTCTTCCCAGAACCTTCCCTCTGCAATGGCAGGAACCAGCTGCTTATTCATCAATTCACCATTGTATATGGGGCACGTACTTGCACAAGGGAGATATTTATTGAATAAATGAATTAATCAGCTAATGACGAGGTAAGTGAATGAAACAAAATGGCTTGTCATTGGTAGGACACACAGGGTTTTGGATCGGGAGAAGATCCCTACTAACTCAGTCTGACCCATCACTTTATGGAGAAGGAAGCTGATGCCTCAGGAAGGTCCCACAACTTTCCTCAGGTCACGCACGTGTGGTCTACTAGAAGAGGGTATTAGAAGCCAGGCCAATCCTCCACCCACCTTGGCAGCGGGAGAGAGCAGAAGTGCCTAAACACGTGGGACCCTCCTATAGAGAAAATCTGATAGCAAAACCCAGTAGAACACAATGGTTAAGCACAAGGGCATAATTAGAGAGCCCAGGGCTACTTATTAGCTGTGTTTCCTTGGGCAACTAATTTGGACAGTGAGTCTCCAATCTGTAGAATGGAATTCAGGCACCTACTGCATGAGGTATGGGTGAGATCAATGAAATGTTGTATGACAAGCACTGAGCACACTGCTGGGCACTTACTATCAATTAAAATTACCTATGAATCCTGTAATTGAATAATGCTTTTTATAACCCCGTGCTACACACTGGACTCCACCCCAGCCCTGTTTTGCCAATCGAGCCCATGAACACAAATCCTATCTATGACTCCCTCCCAAGCTTCACTGGGCTTCCCAGGTGGCGCTAGTAGTGAAGAGCCCACCTGCCAATGCAGGAGACTCAAGAGACCGAGGTTTGATCCCTGGGTCAGGAAGATCCCCTGGAGTAGGAAATGGCACCCTGCTCAAGTATTCTTGCCTGGAAAATTCCACGGACAGAGGAGCCTGGAAGCCTACAGTCCATGAGGCCACAAAGAGTCGGACACGAATGAGTACACACACATCCTTCACCACAGTGCAGTGGAAAGCAAACCTCAAAGGGGATTGGGTTTCTAGAACTGGCTGCAAGCAGCTAATGGGACTCCAAGATAGCACTGAGGCTCCCAGGGTTTTCCAAAAAACCCGTCAATCTAACATCCCCTACCACATCTGGGAAAGAAGAGGGAGCCTTCAGTAATGCTGATCAGACCATGCTTCATACCAGGCCATGTATCTCCTAGGGAAGACAAGAATGCGTCTGGCAGATGCCACCTTCTACAGAATATTGCCAGACTCTCCTCCAAGTATTCTGATGCTTGCAGCTTCACCCAAAGAGAGGCTTTAGATAGACTGTAGTTTGGAGCCGAAGACTCCCATTGTGTGTCTCTTATTACATCCCTGGTGGCGCATGGCAAATTTACCTCTATATCTCCAGGGAAGCAGAATAATGAATTGTTAGCATTTTATCGGAGAGATGCACATACCATAAAGTCAGGGAACAATTTTTTCCCCTGAATTAACTTCATTTTATTTTTAAATAGCCTATAGAAAAAATAAGTGTAAGTAATGGATTGTCTGTTTCCTGATCAACAGAGATCACCCTTTGCTTTGAGAGGGAAGAAAACAGAGGTCACCTTCCTGATTGCTCAATAGAAAAGCAAACTTCAACTGTCTGTTTTACTTAATGTGTTTGTACTCTGATCTCATGGCGTCAATCCCACAGTACTGGGGATGCTCAACAAGCAAGAGTGAGCCTGGATTTCTTAAGAGCCCGAAGGGTGATGTCTGTTTCCACAGCACTCTATCCCTCTGACCTGACTTACATCACCCAGAGAATGGCAATTACATTCTTCATGCCTGTCTGACCACTATCACATGCTCCTCAAAGTCAGGCATTTTTTCCCCCCATCTTTATTCCCAGATAGCATAGCTGGTTAAAATACTGGATGCACAGTTAAAACTAAATGTCAGATAAACATGCAACATTCGGGACATAATACCAAAAAAAAAAAAAAACCCTCTTCTTTATCTGACATTCAAATTTCATTGGCATCCTGTCCTTTCTATTTGCCAAATCTGGCAATTTAATCTCTAGAGTTTCATCTCATCTAATCCTCACAATTCTGAAAAATAGGTATTATACTCATTTTCTAGTTAAAGGAACAATGGCTTAGAGAGGCTGAGATTACATGGCTCATAGGTGGGAGAGCTGAATCTGAACCTCTACCTTTCCATCTATGTGCTCAGTACGTTTGGGGAATGAATGAATGAATGAATGCACACCTGCAGAAGCTGAGTAGCCAGGGAACCTGTTATGCGCCTACCTCTGAGTCATCTTTGCCTCTCTGGAATCCCAGCCACATTTCCTCATTAGTGAGATTGCTCACTGCGAGGATACTGCCCCACTTCCCTCCTCTTGGGAAAGGGCCAACTTCCTGAGGACAACACCNAAATGAATGAATGAATGCACACCTGCAGAAGCTGAGTAGCCAGGGAACCTGTTATGCGCCTACCTCTGAGTCATCTTTGCCTCTCTGGAATCCCAGCCACATTTCCTCATTAGTGAGATTGCTCACTGCGAGGATACTGCCCCACTTCCCTCCTCTTGGGAAAGGGCCAACTTCCTGAGGACAACACCGATGCGGTGGGTGATGAGGCCAGGTTTTCCCTACGTCCTCTTAAGTGCCACCTCCCGAGAGCGGCTTTCCAGCTGCTCCGTCTCCAGCAGGCAAGGTCTCTACCTTACCGCTCAGCACTACCTAAATCACATCACAGATTAAGATGTCCATTCGCTGACTGTTGGTCTCCAGCATAAAATACAAGCTCCAAAAACAGCCTCTTGTTCACTGCCTTTGTTTTTCTCACCACCATTCTAGAACAGTACATAGAACACTGTTTGACATACATTAAACACTCAGGACATGTTTGCTAAGTGAAAGACTGAATAGTCTTGGTTTTAAAATATATACATATTACATACATATATACACATACACATATATGGATATGTACGTATGTATACATATATTTATATACACATATGTAAATATATGGAGAAGGCAATGGCACCCCATTCCAGTATTCTTGCCTGGAAAATCCCACAGACGGAGGAGCCTGGTGGGCTGCCATCTATGGGGTCACACAGAGTCGGACACGACTGAAGTGACTTAGCAGCAGCATGTAAATATACACACATATTTATATATA
>SJYX01001171.1:262615-325018 GCA_006410675.1 Oreotragus oreotragus | reverse complement strand
ATTTCTTTGGAAGGAATGATGCTAAAGCTGAAACTCCAGTACTTTGGCCACCTCATGCGAAGAGCTGACTCATTGGAAAAGACTCTGATGCTGGGAGGGATTGGGGGCAGGAGGAGAAGGGGACGACCGAGGATGAGATGGCTGGATGGCATGACTGACTTGATGGACGTGAGTCTGAGTGAACTCCGGGAGTTGGTGATGGACAGGGAGGCCTGGCGTGCTGCGGTTCATGGGGTTGCAAAGAGTCAGACACAACTGAGTGACTGAACTGAAAACTACTCACATGACAGTCTAAAAATTTTTAGCTATTAAAACTCAGAAGTTACAGCAGAAATTTGATTTCTGACAATTCTGCTGAGCTGATGTAGGTACTTGTGCATGCACATACACAGGTGTGCGCGTACAGGCATGCGCGCACACACACAGAGTGGCTGCCTGTTTCCCTGGTCTCTGTTGCAGTAACAACTATTGATACTTTCCCTTGCTTCATCCAAATGCAAACAAACTGAAACTTTCCTTAATATATGATGTGCAATCAATAAACTACTACTCTTTTTATAGAAAACTCATTTTACTCTAAGGCAAACATGATGAGTGATTAAGCTTCATAACAGAGACACTGTGAATGGAATATATAAAGATTTCTGGCTGTGATAGTCCTTGCAATGGAAAGCTTTTGGCAAACCGAAGACCTGGCTGGGCTCATGTCTCCCACTGGTCATGCCCATTTTTCCAGGTACCCACTGCAATACTGGGCAGCCCCTTTGGTGTGGCGACAGAATGGATTTTACAGCTAAGCTGAGGCACTCTGGGCTTGTGAGCTTCTATGCTTGTGTTTTCCTTCAGAAAAAGTGAGCTGAAGCTGAGCTTGAGCTTCCTCTAGAAAGACCCACTATGGGGGAGGCTCAAGTAGCCCATGATGGAAGCTTCTTCCTCTGGGGCCAGTGGGAAGCTGGCAAAGGGGCTGCCTGCAGAGCCTACAGAAGCTCTGATGATCCACAAGTCACCTCCTCTCACGGTCCCTTTTCTTCTTTCTGAGTGGATGATACATGGACTTCTGACCTTCAAGGAGCAGCATCTGAAGTACAAATCAAAACGGTCTGGGGGTCCCTCCTATAGCTATAAATGGAAAGGTGGGGACCAGGGTTGGACTCAAGGTTTCACTGAGTTGTGAAAGGATGCAGTGGGGGGACAAAAAAATGCCATACATCCTAAGGTTGGGGGATCCAAAGACTGGGGCAACCTCTACACCCAGATGAGTCCTCAGATGGGGCCCCTGTATATTCTTCACACACTCCTGTGGGATATTCAATCCAAGTGCTCCAAATATTTGAGCACCAAGAATGCTCATGGAGTGGTACTGGGAAGCATGGAAGCAGTTCTGCACTAGGAGTCAGATGCTCAGTGCTGCCACTTGGTGACCTTGGACAAGATCCTTCACTTCTCCCATCTTCAGCTGCCCCATATACAACAGTAGGGTGTGAACACCTACCCACCTTATTACACAGGGCTATCATGAATATTAACAAAAACAGTTGATGGGGCTTTGCAAACTGTGCAAGCCTAAAGAACCGGGATGCTAAAAAGGCACTGGAGGATTCAAAAGTGCAGCCAGTGCAGCCTGAGAAAGAGTAAAACATCCCTTCCTGTTGCCCCATGGGACCCCTCCTCAGTTCCACTCAGGTGAGTTTGTTCCCTTGGGAAAGGGGAAGAAGAGGCAGGCCTCGGCCACTCAATAGGAACATTAGGTGAAATCTGCTCGGAGGAAGTATTTGAATTGATAGGTGTCACACTGTGCTTTCTAATCACAAAACTGGACCAGACATTGGCAGTCGTGTGTGCTTTTCCTCTTAGAGCAGAGCCTGACACCTGGTAGATACTGAATTATTGCCCAAAAGAAAGACTAAAGGGGAAAAGGAGAGAGATCCCTCTACCAAAAAAAAAAAAAAAAAAAAAGAAAAAAAAACCCACAAAAAACAAGTCATAAGGGAGAGCATTAGACAAAGGTTGCAACATCTTTACAACGCCACACTGCCCATCTGATTAAATTAATTGATTGTTCACCTAATGGCTGATTCCCCCACATCCCCTACCCTCAGAATTAACCCGACACAGTCTAGACACTGTCTTGGTGTCATCAGAATATTTAAGGAATTTTCAGTGGGTCACATGGCCTCCCTGTTATAGGCAGCCAACGCGGTTAAGGGGCAAGCCTGTGGATAATGCACCACGTGGGAATCCCACCTCCTGTACCCACCCTGCGTGGCCTGGAGTGAGTCCGTGAACTTTTCTGAGTCGGTGTCCCTGGATTTGCAATGGAACTAACACTGACCTCATCAGTGGGGCTGGAGGGATTAATGAGAGAGCACCAGGAAATTGCTCGGCATAGATCCTGGCACCTGAACACCTCCATAAACGGGACCCAGGGTTTAGTCACAACTAAGGAAAGAAAACAAAGCCAAGTTTCTTCTTTTTTTCCGGGCCAGCATAGCATCACAGAGAGACACCAATCTGGGGGTTCAGGGAGCTGAGGCAACCCCCTGCCACCGCGTGAAGTCAGAACTTTCTACCTCTAAAGCTCGGGACCTTGTCTCACCCACTAAGCTTGCTCATCTGCCGGCGGCTCTGTGGCTCCACACACATCTATTCACCCACCTGGTTCTCAGGTGTCTGGTTTGCAAAACCTGCCTGATCCCGAGGCTGAGCTGCCCCAGGAGAGCTGGGCAGGCTGCTTCCAGCTCAAAGATCCAAGAGTCTCTGCAGACACGGCTTTCAACTCTGAATTAGAGCAAGGTGCCATCTCACAGGAAGATATTAGGTATAAAGGAACAATGAACAATCATTCCCTTTCCATTCTTCAAAGAGAAGCAAGCTTTGAAAAGGAGAGATTTTCCGAGCAGAGAATTCCGAAACAGAGGAGGACGCCCAGCCAGTTAGCCTGGCTTGCCTGTTAGTGCAGTTCCATGGATCTGTGGCTCATTTTACAGACCACAAATATTGATTAGGTGCCCACTATGTGTGGGGTGAGGGTGGTGAATGATCACACGAATGCACTTGCTTGCATGGAGCTTCCATTCTATGGCCTCCTTCATTCATTGAACAAATGGACTTAAGAGCCTACAATGTACCAGAGACACAAGGATGAAGAAGATAGAGTCTGATCCATAAAGAGTAATAGGCGAGGAAATTATTCTGAATAACCTGGAGCTTTCCTGGTGGTCCAGTGGCTAAGACTCTGTACTCCCAATGTAGAGGGCCTGATTCCATCCCTGGTCAGGGAACTAAGTCCTACATGCTGCAACTAAGACCTGCTGCAGCCAGACAAATATATATATATATATATTTTTTTTTTTTTTAAGCCTGATGAGTGCTATAATACTAGAGGTTTCAGATGACTAGAGAATGATAATACCAACAATAACAGCTGACATGCATCGAGCACCCACTGTCCCAAACTAAGTGCATATAAATGTCATGTCGTTTTATTTTATCCCCAGAATAGTCCTATGAGGTGGGTACTCTTACAGGGGAACAAACTGAGCCAGAAGACCTTGCTCAGTTGGCACAGCCAGGAGGGGATGGCACTGGGATGGGCCTAGACTTCTGGTCTCAGTGGTTACATGACATGACATTCCATGTTGCATGCGTGCTCAGCCACTCAGTCGTGTCTGACTCTTTGCGACCCCATGGACTGTAACTCACCAGGCTCCTCTGTCCATGGGGTTTTCCAGGCAAGAGTACTGGAGTGGGTTTCCATTTCCTATTCCAGGGGATCTTCCTGACCCCAGGTAATGAAACCACTTCTCTGGCATCTCCTGCATTGGCAGGCAGATTGTTTGCCACTGAACCATTTGGAAGCCCATACCATGTTGACTGCCCTCCATAGCATCAACTAGATTAGATTTTTGGTGAGTAAATAACTTAACAACCCCTAAGTCACAATATCCCAAAGTCACTGTCTTCTACATTGGGATTTAGAAATTCAGGACTGATTCTTTCTGTTTATGTAAAATTGATTAAGCCACAAAACTCCTTAGGGGGAAAAAATGCATATTTCTTTAATACAGAGGCAAGCCAGTTTGAACCTCAGACCTCTGAAGACCACGGGTGAATGTGCCGACTTCGACAAATGAAAGCAAGCACTTTGGCATGGAATGCTGTCAAGTGTCTGGCTGGACAGGATTATTTTAGGTTCAGAGGTAGCTTTGTTAGCAGAGTTCTACCTCTGCTGCCTTGTATCAGAAATGCCACCTGGGAGGTGAGGATGAGGCAGCGGAAGAGGACAAAAAAAGAGCCTTGCATCAGGCAGTGAGCAGAATTGCAAATGAGGAGGATATAGAAAGAAAAGTCATGTCTAACACTGAAGTATCTGGCTATTGGACCCTGCATTCCACCAGCTCTGCTTCTTTCCAGTATTTGTTCCCCTCGTTCCCCTTTTCTCTTTCCGGATTCTCTTGGGTCCTGGAGCTCTACAGGGTTCCAAGCACAGCACTTGACTTTCTCCCCGCTCCCCACTCCACCTGGCTCAGTGTTTCTCCAAGCCTCAGCAGGACACACTCCTTGTCTCCATGCCCAAAGTCAAAACACTTTGTGTGATCCCTCCTCTCTGGATAGCTTGAGCCTCCTGGGATGTCAGAGCAGGAGGGATTTGCTAATCCTCCAGGCCAGTGCTTTTCAAACTTGCTCTAGCAACAGGCTCCCTTTTTCAAATGCATTTTATGCAAAAGTCCAATATAAAAACAGATGAATGGGTAGCAACTCTGAGGAAGTGTAGAGGTGGGGGATGGGAAGCATCTCCATGTGACCCCCTACAGGGTCTATAAGGCCCTCTATAGGACTCTAAGACTAAAAAAAAAAAGGTCAAGATTCATAAGAATCCAGACTAAAGTCACTGATTTGACCTAATTCCCTCAGGTTGGATCCCTGGGCGAGGAAGACCCTCTGGAGTAGGAAATGGCAACCTGCTCCAGTAGTTTTGTCTGGAAAAATTCCATGGACAGAGGAGCCTGGTGTGCTACAATCTGCTGCTGCTACTGCTACTGCTGCTGCTAAGTCACTTCAGTCGTGTCCGACTCTGTGCGACCCCATAGATGGCAGCCCATGAGGCTCCCCCGACCCTGGGATTCTCCAGGCAAGAACACTGGAGTGGGTTGCCATTTCCTTCTCCAATGCATGAAAGTGAAAAGTGAAAGTGAAGTTGCTCAGTCGTGTCTGACTCTTAGCGACCCCGTGGACTGCAGCCTACCAGGCTCCTCCATCCATGGGATTTTCCAGGCAAGAGTGTTACAATCTAGGGGATCACAAAGAGTTGGACACGACTGAGCATGCACGCACACACAGGCACAGGCAACCTCTGTTTATAGATGACATACTGAGGCCATTTTGCCTTCATCCTCTTGAGAAAACATCCCAAACATCCTTCTGGTTCACTATGGTTAGTGTGGTTCCCATTAAGCACATTGATGCTGCTTGTTCACTGGGCCAAGAAACAGTGCCCAGGGGTACCGGTAGAAATACCCCCACAGCCCAGGATACAGTGGTGGGAACCACCTCTCATGACACAGCTGATCACTTTCTCCTAGATATTTTCTTCTGTTGACTTTCAGCATATTTCTAGCTCTCCTTCTTACTGGCTGCTCCTTCTCCATCTCCTTTGCTGGTCTTCCTCTTCTGCTCAGACCAAGGAAAGGCTCAGTCCTTGGTGCTCTGGTCTCTTCTACATTCTCTCCTTAGGTGACCTGGTCCTGTCCCATGGCTTTAAAAACTACTCACATCCTCCCAACTCCCAAGTTTGTATCTCCAAACCTTCCTCTCTCCTGAACACTAGCCGTGACTGTCCAGCTAACACCTGACATCTCCAACTGGATGTCTGAAAGGCATCTCCAACTTAGCAGAGCCCCATCTGGACTCCTGATCTTTCCACTGTCTCAAACCTGCTCTTTCCAAATCTTCCCCTCCTAGTATAAGGCAAGTCCATCCTTCCCGTTATTCAGACTAAACCCTGGAGGCACTCCTTTCCCCCAATTTGTCCACCCCACCGGTACATCCTTTGTTTTCTGTGGCTGTTTATGTTGGTAAGTAGTTCATTTGTGCTGGTTTTTAGATTTCACATATAAGTGGTGTCATATGATACTTGTCTATCTGACTTGCTTCACTTAGTAGGACAGTCTCTAGGTCCATCCATGTTGCTGAAAATGGCATTATTTCATTCTTTTGAATCAGCAACATCCCACTGTATGTGTACATCACATTTTTATCCATTCATCTGTTGATGGAGACTTAGGACGCTTCCATGTCTTGGCTACTATAAATACTGCCATCTGAACATTGGGGTGCATGTATCTTTTTGAATTCACGTTTTCATCTCTTCTGAATATATACCCAGGGGTGGGATTGCTGGATCATACAGTAACTCTGTTTTTAAAGGAACTTCCACACTGTTTTCCACAGTGGCTGCACCAATTTACAATCCCACCAACAGTGTAGGAAGGTTCTCTTTTCTCCACACCCTCCCTGGCGGCACCCTTGTTCTTTCGTTCTCCCACACCCCATACCCAGTGCGGCCGGGACATCTTGCTGACTCCTCCTTTCCATTGTGGCCCAAATCCAAGCACCCCCACTGCCGCCACCCTGGCCTAGGCCACTGTCATCGCCCACCTGCATTACTGTAAGAGCCTCTACACACTAGTCTCCCTGCCTTTCCCCGCGCTCCTCTAGCATCCATTCTCAACCAACAGCCCACGTGTTTCTTTTTAAATCTTCAGTCAGATCTTCAAATCCTGACTGAACATCCTACAGTGAACTTTCCAGTTCACCAAAACCTTTCCAGTTCACTAAAAGCAAAAGCCAAAGTCTATGGTAGCCCCTAAGGGCCCGCTTAGCCTGGCCCCTCAGGACTCCCTGCTTCTCTGTCTTATCCCGGGCTCACTCACTTCTCTCCTCTACAGTGGCTTCTCAGGGCCTTTGCACGGGCTGTTCCCTCTGCCTGGAACACTCTCCTCACCTTCTTCACCTTTCTTTGCACCAACATCACATGGTCAATGAGACAACCCTGACCACACTGTTTATAATTATGACTCACCATTCCCAGCCCTCCAGATACCCCTTGCTCTGATTTATTTTTTCCATGCTGCTGCTGCAGCTGCTAAGTCACTTCAGGCGTGTCCAACTCTGTGTGACCCCATAGATGACAGCCCACCAGGCTCCCCCGTCCCTGGGATTCTCCAGGCAAGAACACTGGAGTGGGCAGGTATCAATTTCTAACATGTTTATGTTCAGTACAGTTCAGTTCAGTTCAGTTCAGTCACTCAGTCGTGTCCGACTCTTTGCGACCCCATGAATCGCAGCATGCCAGTCCTCCCTGTCCATCACCAACTCCCAAAATTCACTTAGACTCACGTCCATCGAGTCAGTGATGCCATCCAGCCATCTCATCCTCTGTCGTCCCCTTCTCCTCCTGCCTCCAATCACTCCCAGCATCAGAGTCTTTTTCCAATGAGTCAACTCTTTGCATGAGGTGACCAAAGTACTGGAGTTTCACCTTTAGCATCATTCCCTCCAAAGAAATCCCAGGGCTGATCTCCTTCAGAATGGACTGGTTGGATCTCTTTGCAGTCCTAGAAGTATGTTTATTGTTTAGGGTCTCCTTCCACTAGAATGTAAGTTCTATGAAGGCAAGAATTTTTGTCTGTTTGAACACTGATGTATGTTATGTGCCCAGAAGCATGCCTCCTCCATAATAGGCTCTCAATAAATGTTTATTAAATGAATGAAAAACAAATGATTACTTTGCAGCTTAGAGATCACTTTCACATCTGATGATTCCTTTGAGCCTCAAAACTCTTGTTTTTTTTTTTTTTTTTCAGATAAGAAAACCAATTTAGAGAGGTTAAATAACTTGCCTGAGATCACACAGCTTGTTTCACAGTGAACCTCATACTCTCTTCTGTCCTTAAACCCTCAGATGCCTCTGATTTAACCACACTGGCAACAGTCCCTCCAAGGCCCAGGCCCCACGCAGCTCTCTCCTGTCTCCCCAGACTCATACTCCGCCATGCTAGGGACCACGTTTACAGGTCTAGGGATTATTTTTCCCCCAGAGGAGCATTTTGTACACCTTCCCTCAAATGAACTCATATCTGATTTCTAGGGACCATCTGACATAGACATCAGCTTCCAAGGCCAGCTTCTAACCCCAAGACCCTCCTCCCAAATACAAGAGGGACATGGATACACGTGCCACTCCCAACCTTCTGTGACACATGTATCATCATACCTGGACATTCTGTAAGGAATGAGAGAGGAGGTGCAGACAGCAAGGAGGGGAGAGAAACACTGCAAATCAAGAGGAGGCCCTCCTAGTCCTTTCTTAAGAACCAGGGGCTGAATTGCGAGGTCACTAAGTACCACTTAAAAACGGCTTCTACTCTCCTGCTGAGAAATTTCTTTGCGACCTGAGCCACAGGAACAGCTACAGCAGCTCATTTATTTCTGCCTCATCCATCACACTCTGAATTGTATATCTGTTCATGATGACTCCTTTTTTTTTGCACAGACTACTGGGAAGCTCGAGGCAGCAAATTATGGTTCTCAGGTCTCTGGATTCTAGTACCTACACGAGTGGCCCCCTGGTCCCCTGGTTCTCCTACTCACACATGGTAAAGTGTAGCATTTCTTGGCTTCCATAACCAGTGTAAGCCAAATCCTATGACAAATCTCCTCATATATGTGTGTGCACACGTGTGTGTGTGTGCGTGTGTGTGCTCAGTCTTCTCCAACTTGGTGTGACCCCATGGACTGTAGCCCACCAGGCTCCCCTGTCCATGTAATTTTCCAGTCAAGGATATTGGAGTGGGTTGCAGTTTCCTACTCCAGGGGATCTTCCCTGCCCAGGGATCACACCCTCGCCTTACGTCTCCCGCATTAGCAGGTGGAGTCTTTACCACTGCACCACCTGGGAAGCCCATACGTATGTATATACTCTTCTGATTCTGTTTCTCTGAACAGCTCTAATACTGGAGTAAACAATCAATGTTAACTTTTACCATTACTTAGCCCCATGGACAGAGGAGCCTGGTGGGCTGCAGTCCATGGGGTCGCTAAGAGTCGGGCACGACTGAGAGACTGTGCCACTCCCAACCTTCTGTGACACATGTATCATCATACCTGGACATTCTGTAAGGAATGAGAGAGGAGGTGCAGACAGCAAGGAGGGGAGAGAAACACTGCAAATCAAGAGGAGGCCCTCCTAGTCCTTTCTTAAGAACCAGGGGCTGAATTGCGAGGTCACTAAGTACCACTTAAAAACGGCTTCTACTCTCCTGCTGAGAAATTTCTTTGCGACCTGAGCCACAGGAACAGCTACAGCAGTTCATTTATTTCTGCCTCATCCATCACACTCTGAATTGTATATCTGTTCATGATGACTCCTTTTTTTTTGCACAGACTACTGGGAAGCTCGAGGCAGCAAATTATGGTTCTCAGGTCTCTGGATTCTAGTACCTACACGAGTGGCCCCCTGGTCCCCTGGTTCTCCTACTCACACATGGTAAAGTGTAGCATTTCTTGGCTTCCATAACCAGTGTAAGCCAAATCCTATGACAAATCTCCTCATATATGTGTGTGCACACGTGTGTGTGTGTGCGTGTGTGTGCTCAGTCTTCTCCAACTTGGTGTGACCCCATGGACTGTAGCCCACCAGGCTCCCCTGTCCATGTAATTTTCCAGTCAAGGATATTGGAGTGGGTTGCAGTTTCCTACTCCAGGGGATCTTCCCTGCCCAGGGATCACACCCTCGCCTTACGTCTCCCGCATTAGCAGGTGGAGTCTTTACCACTGCACCACCTGGGAAGCCCATACGTATGTATATACTCTTCTGATTCTGTTTCTCTGAACAGCTCTAATACTGGGGTAAACAATCAATGTTAACTTTTACCATTACTTAGCCCCATGGACAGAGGAGCCTGGTGGGCTGCAGTCCATGGGGTCGCTAAGAGTCGGGCACGACTGAGAGACTTCCCTTTCACTTTTCACTTACATGCATTAGAGAAGGAAATGGCAACCCACTCCAGTGTTCTTATCTGGAGAATCCCAGGGACAGAGGAGCCTAGTGGGCTGCTGTCTATGGGGTCGCACAGAGTCAGACACGACTGAAGCGAATTAGCAGCAGCAGCAGCAGCAGCAGTGCAGGTAATGGCTTTCCAAAGTGTTGCCTCTTTTGACACTTGCAACCTTCTATGAATACCAGAACCTGGTAGCATCATGATTTCCTATGCTTACACAAGGAAACTGAGGCTCAGAGGGGTCACAGACTGTCGAAGGTCACACAGCATGGGTGCACCCTGTGAGGCCTGAACCAGGATCTTCCCACTCACTGGAAGGCTTATCTCCCCTCCTGCACCGCAGTCCCCCCTGCCCCAGGCTCCCAGCAGCCCCCAGCTGTTCCACATGATACAGCCACCAGAGGCCAGGAGATCACTACTTGCTCGTGGTCTGTTCCTTAATCCACAGTCCATGCTGGGAGGAAGGCAAACTTGGGGCAGCAACCAAATCAGCAACAGGAGTGGAAGCAGGTGGGGAGGGTGTGGAGGAGGTCAGGACACAGAGCGAGGTGGGGGCCTCACACTGGCCCCTGGGACTGAGCCTTTGCTCCCTCACCTGCACCAACCTGCCCCAGTGATCTGAATATGAAGCAGCGACAGACTCATCAACTAGCCCCCAAAATGGCAGCTGCAGGATGGAGAGACCAGGGTGGCAGGGGCTGGTGAGAAGGCTTCAAAAGACAGAGGAACAAGATACAGAATTCAGAGGTGCCAACATGTGGAGGGGATGCCTGACTCTTCACCCCCACCTTCCCTGATGGCAAACTCTAGCACCGGAAGAGAATTTCACATCTTAACCCCAACCCCACACCAGGCTCCAAATGTCTGGTGGCCCTGTGCTGGCCACAACCACTCCTGGAAGCATGAGGGCGGGGCAGCTGCATTCATCTCACATCTGAGGAGAGGAGGCTTTGTCCTTGTGTCACATGAACCTCTCTTAAGTATTCCATTGGCCAAAAAGTTTGTTTGGGTTTTTACTAAGCTGAGATGGCAAAACCGAAACAACCTTTTTGGCCGATCCAACAGTTCCTGCCATGGGTGCAGTTTTCCTGCTGGGTGATTTTTTGTGAATAAACTAAACTTGCCTCAGGCCTTCAAGCTGCAGGAGGGCAGGAACCATGTGAAGTTTTGCTCACAAGCATGACCCCAGGCCCTGATCCTCAAAGTCGGCCAAGAAAAGGCTGAAGGGCCTGAGGGAGGAGGCCAAGTGAGGGGGAAACCATGTATTCATGTATGCTCCCCAGTATTTGACGTTCTAGAGGTATTCAGAGAGAGAGGAGGTGATCTGTGTGTGCGTGCTTCTGGCATGCATCCTGACCCCTCTGCTGGCACTGTGAGCTGGATTAGGAAGAAACGATGATATACCCTACCCAGCACCCCCACTGAATCCAAGCAACCTCAGCCTCCTTCAGGTTCCACTTACCCTGTAGAGCTGTGTCTCTGATTTGCTCAGATGTTCATGCACTGGGGAACCACTCGCTTGATCTTGCCTTCTGCACATCTGAACTGCATAGTCATTGCTTCCCTTGGCCCAGCCACAAGCTAACCGAGACCCCTGCAAGCTTCTAGACTAGCACTCCTTCTGCTGTGAGATGCACGTAGAGTAAAACCCACAATGTTACACCCAGGCTGTAAATTAACCTCCAAAACTGCTGTCTGTTGACAAGGCAGCCTCTCACCCCACTCTGCCTCCCAGGAGTGATCTGGTTTGGAGGAGACAATGAATCACAGTGGAGGAGAGATGAGCTAAGAATCCCGAAAGCTGGGTTACCGGTCCAGCTCTGCCACGGCACCTTGTGACCATGGGGAAGGCAGTATCAATATCTCACTCTGGGCCTCAGTATTCCCACCTGTAAAATGTGAGAGGTGAACCAGAAGCTCCCTTGGCATGAAGCATGGCATGGGTAGGAGGCAGGTGCAATGTGAAGTCCCTCAGGCTCAAGTTCAAATCCCTGCTCTGCCATTTCTTGTCTTAGCAACTCTGAGAAAGTTACTGAGTGCTTGGTAGCCTCAGATTCTTCCTGTGTAAGATGCAGGCGATAACAATACCTCACTGGCATTACTATGTTTTCCCTTCACTTCCTGTCTGCTCTCTAAACTGCTTTTTAAAGCACATATCTGATCACAGGTGTCTCCCTCCTTGAAAAGTGAAATTGTTAGCCACTCAGTCGTGTCTGAATCTTTGTGACCCTATGGACTGTAGCCCACCAGGCTCCACTGTCCATGGAATTTTCCAGGCAATAATACTGGAGTGGATAGCCATTTCCATCTCCAGGGGATATTCCAGGGAATGAACCCAGATCTCCTGCATTGCAGGCGGATTCTTTACCGTCTGAGCCACCTGGGAAACCCTCTCTACCTCCTTAAAAGCTTCTAAAGGCTCTCCAGTGTCCTTGGAAAGAGACAGACTCCTTACTCTGGAAGATGCTTACTTCAGCCTCTAACCAGCCCCTTCACTTGCTTCTCCCATTCCAGTCACACTAGCTGCTCTCCTCTCGCCATACTCCCTTCCACTGCAGGCCCTTTGCACACTCTGTCTGCATACATGGAATACTCTGCTACCTTTTCAACCAAATGTGCCATGCTTCAACCTCACTCAGGCCTCACTTCCTCACTCCTGACTACATCTAGAGCCTCAGTAAAGACTCTCGCGGTCCCCTGTATCCTTCCTTTGTACCCACTGTCACAGTTGTAAATTTACATCTGAATGATTGTCTTGGGGCTTCACTGGTGGCTCAGCTGTTAAAGAACCCGCATGCCAATGCAGGAAACACAGGAGACGCAGGTTCAAACTCTGGTTGGAGAGATCCCCTGAAGAAGGAAATGGCAATCCACTCCAGTATTCTTCCCTGGAAAATTTCATGGATAACGGTGCCTAGCAGGCTATAGTCCATGCGGTCACAAAGAGTCAGACATGACTGAGCTCACACTAGAGGAAGGAAAAGGATTGTTTGATGACAAAACTAAGTCCTGCAGTCTCCATGAGGACAGAGACATGCTGCTTAACATCTAACACAGTGCCTGGAGAAAAAAATTTTAGTGAACATAATAAAATCCAACAATGCTGACATCTATTAAGCAATTTCTATGTGCCAGTCACCCCCTAAAAGCCCTAATAATTAGATTTTATTGTTTTTATCATTTAACAAAAGGGAAGACTGAGTTGCAGAGGCATTAGGTAACTTGCCCAATATCTCACAGCTAGTCAGGGGTCAAATCATACAAGTCTGCTTACTGAAAAATTATTTAAAACCTTTCACTCAACAGAAGAAGCAGGGTACAGGGAACAGATCTTCAAGCAAGGAGGCTGGCACTTCTTAGGTCCTTCATCATCATCATCATAATTGCTAACAGACAATTGATGTGTTCAATTATTGTGTGTTCAATATTATTCTGAAGATTTTACATAAATTAACTCATCCTCCCAATGACCCTACAGGGGGAGTACTACCATTATCCTCATTTAACAGATGAGGAAACTGATGCTTAGAAAGATTAACTGGCTTGTCCACAGTTACCTGGCTTACAGGTAGTAGAGTGTGTGTGTGTGTGTGTGTGTGTGTGTGTGTGTAGTTGCTCAGTCATGTCCGACTCTTTGCAACCGCATGTACTATAGCCCACTAAGCTTCTCTATCCATGGAATTCTCTATGTAAGAATACTGGAGTGAGTAGCCATTCCCTTCTCCAGGGATCTTCCCGACCCTGGGACTGAACCTGGGTCTCCTGCATTGCAGGCAGAAGTAGAGAGTGGGTCCACCTAATTTCAGAGGATCCCAGAAACAATCCTTTTCTAGGAAAACCCAGCCTGTGATTCTCAGGGAGGACAGATTTCCCACCAAGTTTCAGGTTTCTGCCCTCAGTTCTAATAAGCAGACTGAAGCTCCTTCTAGCACTGAGCCTACCCAGCTAAACAGGGTATGGACAGGGCTGTCCCCTGGAGGCCACAAAGCCACCCGCTACTCCAGGGCCTCAGCTGAGGAGGCTGCATGGCATCGTCATGAACAGTGACTCACAGGGCAGCCATGGAAAAGGAAGACAGTGGGGGCTAAAAAAAGACCTGTGACCACATATTATAGAGAGGACGATCGTCAGCCATGACCACCAGGGCAAGCCCCGCCTCCACTCCACACACACCCCTCCAGCTGCACTGGAATCCTGCTCTGGGATCCTCTCAGAGGCTCCTTTGTACTGGACTTCACCAATGGGCCTCAGCTGCTCAGAGAGCAGGCTCTGAAGCCCAAATTCTAACTCTACCCCTCAGTAGCAACGGCATCTCGGACCAGTCATTGAACCCATCCGAGCCTCAGTTTCCCCCCCAATAAAATGGGGCTAAGAAACACCTACTTCACAAGAACAGTGTGGAGATGAAATGAGTTAATGTGTGTGAAAGGCCTCGCACAGTACTCAGCTCAGCAACAGTTAGTTCCCCCCATGGATGAAAGGAAGCGGGGGGCAGAGCAGAGAAGACAGGCCCATAGTCCATTTTTCCTGGAGCACCCACTCTTTGGGGTTCATATATTACCTGTGCCTGAGAGCTTCACACCAATTCACTGTTCATCCACATAGCATCCCACTTCCAGAACATGATGCCAATAACAAGAGTAATCGATAAAGAGTAACAGTTGTTAAATATGTACCATGTATAAGACACTGGGGAAAACACTTTGCACTCATCACATTATTATTTTAATATTACTTTGATCATCATAAACATTTCATAAGGCAGTCCAGAGCCATACTGCCCACATTCAAATCTGACACAAATGCTTACTAGTTGTGTCAGCTTAGGTAAATTCTTTAAATTTCCTGTTCCTCAGTTTCCTAATCCGTAAAACGGGGATAATAATAATAGCACATATTTCATAAAATTGTGGCTAGGATTAAAACAGTTAATACATGATGGCAGAGATGTTTAGTGCCTACCCAAAATTAATGCCCCTTTAACAGTGTAGAGTTGTGGCTAGGAGTGGCTGCCCTGAAGGAAACCATAATTTCCAGTCCCTGCTATCTAGTTGAGGCCATGTGACTAAACTCTGGTGTTTGGAATGTGGAAGGAATTAATATACTCACATCCAAGACTATCGTATAAAAACCTCCCCATCATCCTCATTGTTGTCCCCAATCAAGGAAGTTCCTGAGAGTCGCATATTCTAGTTGGCAGACCCTCTATCAGAGTCCATGAAACAGAGCATCTCCTTCCACTACCTTCAACGGGACTCAACATGAATGAGAAAACAAGTTTGATTGTGTTCAGTTGCTGAAATGTTAGGATTTATCTGATGCAACAGCTTGCATTACCCTAACTAATAAAGAAACTGAAATTGACACTGGAAGTAGGGTACTTACGTACGTGGCATTGGCTTAGACGTCAGACGGTGGGTTAAGATGTTCAAGGCTGGAAAACTGGAGCCTCATGTTTTGCAGCAGTGAAATGTTTAGTTAAACTGTCGCTATGATAAATTAGAAGGCAGAACTTATGCCTACTGAGCCTGTAAGCTCTAGGGAAAAAAGATTGAAAAATAATGGTAAGAGAGTTTGCTGCTTGTTCTGGGGTAAGTTTAGCAAGATATTAGGGGAAGAGAGGATCGCAGGCATGAACTAGTCAGTTTCCACGTAAAATTGGGAAGGAGTAGTGGAGACATGCAGAAGACAGCTATTCCTAGAGACTGAACAATAAGAACAAAGATTGAGCAGATGTCTAAGTGAAGTATCAGTTAGAACTGTACATGGAACAACAGACGGGTTCCAAATTGGGAAAGGAGTACGTCAAAGTTGTATATTGTCACCCTGCTTATTTACCTTATATGCAGAGTACATCATGAGAAACGCTGGGTTGGATAAAGCACAAGATGGACTCAAGATTGCTGGGAGAAATATCAGTAATCTCAGATATGCAGATGACACCACCCTTATGGCAGAAAGTGTCCTGATGTGAAGAACTGACTTATCTGAAAAGACCCTGATTCTGGGAAAGGTTGAAGGCAGGAAGAGAAGGGGATGACAGAGGATAAGATGGTTGGATGGCATCACTGACTCAATAGACGTGAGTTTGAGTAAACTCTGGTAGTTGGTGATGGACTGGGCGGCCTGGCATGGTGCAGTCCATGGGGTCACAAAAAGTCTGACATGACTGAACGACTGAAATGAACTGAACGTAGTGAAATAAATGTCAGATAGAGTGTATAAGGTTCCCTCCTAAGCCTGATGGCCTCATTAAGTTGAGAGAGAAATAGAGGTTTGAGGTGAAGGAAGAAATAATCCAAGCTGAAGAATTAGGTCTAGGAAATAACTGGCCGCTGGTAAGCTAGATGTCATAGATGAAAATCCAACTGAGCTGTTGAGGGAATTGCATTGGCAAAATCTATGAGGCTGGATTTTAAAAATCTTTTACTGTTAAAGCATTAAAACAATCCTTGTGTTATGCAAAGTTGCTTCAGTCATGTCTGACTCTTTGCAATCCCGTGGACTCTATATAGCCCACCAGGCCCCTCTGTCCACAGGATTCACTAGGCAAGAACACTGGAGCAGGTTGCCAGGCCCTCCTCCAGGGGATCTTCCCCACCCAGGGATCAAATTTGCATCTCTTATGTCTCCTGCATTGAGAGATGGGTTCTTTACCACTAATGCCACCTGGGAAGCCCAAAACAATCCTTGGGCCCCTTAAAGTTGAAGGCAAGAACTAGATTACTAGATTTAGAGCCTCAGAGAGGTCATATTCCCTAAGACCCACTTCAGGGGTGGCCAAGAAGCATCAGGAACGATATTCCTCCTACAGGGCAGAGCCACAAATGTGAAGAACAATGAGCCGGGAAATTGCTCTCAGAGAGCAGAAGCGGGGCTTAAGCAAGGAAACCTCACCCATGGTCTGCTTGGCAGATTTCATAACTACTAGTGGAGAAGGCAGTGGCACCCCACTCCAGTACTCTTGCCTGGAAAATCCCATGGACAGGGGAGCCTGGCGGGCTGCAGTCCATGGGGTCGCTAAGAGTCGGACACGACTGAGCAACTTCACTTTCACTTTTCACTTCCATGCATTGGAGAAGGAAATGGCAACCCACTCCAGTGTTCTTGCCTGGAGAATCCCAGGGACGGGGGAGCCTGGTGGGCTGCCGTCTATGGGGTCACACAGAGTCGGACACGACTGAAGCAACTTAGCAGTAGCAGGGGCCAGTGACTTCTGTGTATCTCCCACTGCTGCATTTTCCTAATGAGTTATCGTCTGATACGGCATACAGACACAGAGGGGAAGATAATGAGTTTCTTTTGGATCCTGGGTCCCTGAACCATGAGGAGCCACATTCAACTCCATGGGTAGGACAGGAATTCGCCCAAAGATCCAGAACTTCAAGTTGAAAGTAGTGACTGGATAGAACATGAGGATCCTCCCTTAGAGGAAGGGAACCATGTTTTGTGTCTGAAAAAAAGGAAACACAGATATTTGGTGGCCAGAGGGCCTGTGACATACCTAGCCAGTGATATACAAACATGATGATGAAGGCTCCTTTCAGGCTTAGCCCATAACACCATTCTTGAGATGCCCCACGCTCTCCTTCCTCTACCTACGGGTTGGATAAATGTCCAAGGAAGGCCCTAACGGCCACAGGTTGAAGGTAAAGAAACCACTCTCTCCATCAATCTTGGTATTCAAAAGACACTCCAGTTCATTCCCACCACACTCCTCTCCCAATCAGTCTTTAGTGAGTAAGAAATGACTAGTCAGCCATTAAAAAGAATACATTTGAGTCAGTTCTAATGAGGTGATGAAACTGGAGCCTATTATACAGAGTGAAGTAAGTCAGAAAGAAAAACACCAATACAGTATACTAACACATATATATGGAATTTAGAAAGATGGTAATGATAATCCTATATGCAAGACAGCAAAAGAGACACAGATGTATAGAACAGTCTTTTGGACTCTGTGGGAGAAGGCAAGAGTGGGATGATCTGAGAGAATAGCATTGAAACATGTATATTATCATATGTGAAACTGATCGCCAGTCCAGGTTTGATGCATGAGATGGTGCTCAGGGCTGGTGCACTGGGATGACCCAGAGGGATGGGATGGGGAGGGAGGTGGGAGGGGTGTTCAGGATGGGGGACACATGTACACCCATGGCTGATTCATGTCAATGTATGGCAAGAACCACTACAATACTGTAAAGTAACTGGCCTTCAATTAAAATAAATAAATTTTTAAAAAAAAAGAAAGAAATGACCTTCTATTGTGTTAAGCTCCTAAGATTTGGAGGTTGTCTTTTATAACAGCTAATGTAACTATAACAATTATAATATATAGCACTCTTTGAACAGTGCTTGGCATATAATAAGCACTGCACAAGTGTAGCTGTTACAATTGCAAAACCCATTTTACAAATAGGGAAACTTATGGGTATGTCTGACTCCCAAGTCAATTACTATTTTATATTTACTTCTCAGTAAATGATAGATCCATTTTACAGCTAAGTTTGGTGTCTGGCTCAAGGTCACAAATAACAACAGATCCAGAATTAGAGGCCTTTCTTAACTATTCAAAGGTTGGTCCCCTATTGTTCTATTTTGTTGTTATTTTTATGGTGTGTTTCAGGAAATACTCTACTTACAAATACTCCAGCACTGAACTGGTAAATCTGAATAGAAAACCAAGCAACCCTCCACTGACCCAAATTTCAAGTTTTAATTTACACTGAGTTAGTTAATTAAAAACGTGCTCTGTGAGCATAGACACTGGCAAGGCTGGCTGCTGAAACGGCTTTTGCAGTTCTTCAAAAGCTGGGTTTCTTATGATTTCATCCAGCACAGCAACCCTGTGCTATGGAATAACTCAACCAGCTCAGGGGATCTGAGGGAAGATGGGTGGGAGGGGTGGATCTGGGGGATGATGGGTGGGCCAGGAAAACAGCTGAGTAGGCATTTTATCTATGCAGCAACAGAAAAGCAAAAGATCTGCACACAACTTGGCCACCAGACCAGGGTTGGTGAGGTAGGGCTCATGTCAATTAATGTTTGTAGAGTGATTGGGGGTCCCAGAAGTGAACGAGACTATTCAAAATCCCCTGGTTATTGTTATCACCAGTCTGAATAATCTGTTTTTTAAGGAAGCCACTATTATCGAGTGCCTACTATGTGGCAGTTGCTTTCACACATCTGATCTAATTCTTTTAATCTTTTAATGTGGTAGGTTTGGGTTGTCTTCCTTTTTTATGTCTTTTTTGGTTTTGCAATCCTCACTCTGCAGGTGAGAAAAACAAATTCAGCAAAATTAAGTCACCTGCTAAAGAGTGGCAGAGCTGAAATCTGAGGCTAGATCTTTCTGAGTGTAAAGCCCTTCTCCCTTTCATCACACCACACTGCCTCTTGCAATCTTCTCTTCAAATTATTTCTGCATTTAAAACAAAATTCCATCCAAGGATGCCTATGGCTCTTTTTATGTCTTTTTTTTACTGAAGTGTAATTTGCAATACAGTGAAACACACATATCTTAAGTTTACAATGCAATGCATTCTGACAAAGGCACATACCTCTGAACCCACACCCCTATCAACAGAAGCACATTTCTATCACCCAGAAAGCTCCCTGGTGCCCCTTCACTAATGACACATTTTTTCTTTTTTCTTTTTTTTTTTTAAGAAATACAGTCAATAAAATGAGCTACTTTCCTTTGATCAAGCAATCTATTTGTGACCTTTGCAATGAGGCTATGTGCATGCAGTTAATCTCTGAGGTGGGCGCACTGACTTATTTGATGCTTTGAATATCAGGAAGAAAGATTCAGTTAAAATTCTGCACCCTGTTGGTTCCATCCACACTGAACACGTGGATTTCTTTTTTCTTTTTTTTTTTAAGAAATACAGTCAATAAAATGAGCTACTTTCCTTTGATCAGGCAATCTATTTGTGACCTTTGCAATGAGGCTATGTGCATGCAGTTAATCTCTGAGGTGGGCGCACTGACTTATTTGATGCTTTGAATATCAGGAAGAAAGATTCAGTTAAAATTCTGCACCCTGTTGGTTCCATCCACACTGAACACGTGGATGAGACAAAGATAACAGATACCATTATGCCTGAATTATATGACTACCATCACTATTTTGGCCCCTAAAATATGTCATGCACCAGACTGTAATATTCATACAAATAATTTCATTTAATCCTCATAATTATTACCTCTACTTTACAGCTGAGGAAACTGGGCTCAGAGTGATTAGGTATGATACATAAGAACACACAGCTAGAAAAATGTCAGCCTTGAAATTCAAATCCAGGATACCTGATTTCACAGGCTTTTACAAGTGAACTCCGGGAGTTGGTGATGGACAGGGAGGCCTGGCGTGCTGCAATTCATGGGGTGGCAAAGAGTNAACTGGGCTCAGAGTGATTAGGTATGATACATAAGAACACACAGCTAGAAAAATGTCAGCCTTGAAATTCAAATCCAGGATACCTGATTTCACAGGCTTTTACAAGTGAACTCCGGGAGTTGGTGATGGACAGGGAGGCCTGGCGTGCTGCAATTCATGGGGTGGCAAAGAGTCAGACACGACTGAGCGACTGAACTGAAATGAACTGAACTGATGGGTAAATTTTATATCAAAGACGTAATGGGCTAGTTATAATCATTCAACAAACAGTACCCAGGAGTTACTGACTGTTAGGTGCTGTGCTGAGTGATATGGAGAAATATACAAAGACGATAAAGATACAGCCTCAACTGTTAGTGCCAGTGCGACGGGGAGTCACTCAGAGCAAAGGCAGGGTCAGGACTCACGGGATGGGGAAAGCGCTGTGGAAGGCCTAGGTTTGGGGAGGAAAAAAGGGTTGCATCAAGGAAGGCCTCACGGAGACTGCAGAAAGCCAGGTTTTGAACCAGGTCTTCAGGGCTGAGTGGGAACTGGCCAGCTCAGATGGGGTCTAAGGTGAATGACTGCGCAGACAATGGTGTGGTGAAGCACTTCTGTCTGTTCCTTATTGAGCTTTAGCAGAATCAAACAAGCCAAATTTTAAACCCCCTGCTGAAATGCAACCCTCACTGAGTTGTCTTATCTGTTCCCCCAGATACTCTAAACAGCTGAGTCAATGAAAAAAAAAAAAAAAAAACCAGCTTTGAAGAGTAAAACAGTCACCACAGAGTTCACACCCTAAGCTCACGCGTGCGATTCTTGAGAGCCAGCCAGCCCTCACTGAGAGCCAGTTACCTTTTATTTTCTGAGTCAGGTCCCATGTGATCCATTTCCTGATTCTTCAGGTCATAGGTGCAGAAAATTAGAAAGGGGGACAGGTACAGAGATGGCAGTAAGAAGAGGCAACCAAGGTAGAAAGACTTGAAAAGATGATTCAAGGAATTCAGAATTCCACAGTTAGTTTCTGGATATCACTGTACAATATTATACAATAGCTTGCTCAACTCAACAGGCATCTAAGAAGCTGTGTACTAGGAGCTTAAATCCAGTTCTGCCCTGTACAGTTTGATAGGAACAAAAGGTGTATAAATTAAGATAGAAGGATTGTCAGGCTAAGAAGGGCCTCAGTTCAACTGCATAATTAAGGGCAGCAAAGATGGACTGAAGGCAGGGAACTCATCTGTCACTAATGCGCAAGACATTTATGTTTCCTGTGCCTCAATTTCCTCCTCTGTATAATGGGGATAATAGCAGTATCTTTCCAAGCGAATGTTGAGGGTTAAATGGGTCAGTATACAGAGTGGTATTGAATGCATGTTAGCTGTTATTAGCTTGTACCACTACTTGCTCAGTGCCTAGATTTAGTAACTGCTCAATAAATATTGACGAACAAATGAATTCAGGAATGAATAAGTGATGCTACTGAGTTAAAGGGGGAGAAAGATTATGTACGGCATGGGCTCCTTAATAAGACTTGCAGATCAGAAAGAATGTCATGCAAAATAGTTGAAGAAACAGATTTGATGTTTAATGTATGTTTTGGGTACCTAAAAAATTAATTGCTCATTTCTTACTGCTTCCTTCCATTTTTAACAAGCCCAAGGAAAAGTGGTGAAGCGATCACACTAAAATTACAGTGTATCTCACACTACAGGATGGTGGAAGGGGCCCTGAGACCTACAAGTTAAGCTCTGTGATGTGGAAATGCTGCAATGGCAGCAAACCCCAACCACCACACACTCACCCTGCCCCAAACCAGCTCTGTGGTCTCTTCCTTCCTCAAATTATACTCACTCCAAAAAGGATAAACACAAAAACGGTCTTTAAAAGATGCTAAAGATCACAAAAGTAAAACCAACTTGAAAAAATATAGAGGCTGCTAACACAAACAGACAGAGCTACAAGAGGACTTGGGAGTGTATTACACATGGAGCCCTTCATTATATAGAAGGGGAAACTGAGGCCCGGAGAAGCAAAGTGAGTTATGACCCACAGTCACAGCTTCAAGAGAACCGGCCAACTCAGAGGCGAAGCAGGGTACCCAGATTCCCAAGTGAGGTGAAAGTGCAAATGGCTCAGTTCTGTCCCACTCTTTGTGGTCCATCGACTGTAGCCCACTGAAGCCCGGCAGGCTCCTCTGTCCACGGAATGCTCCAGGCAAGAATACTGGAATGGGTAGCCAGCCATTCCCTTCTCCAGGGGATCTTCCCTACCCAGGGATCCAACCTGGGTCTCCTGCGCTGCAGGCCGATTCTTTACGTCTGAACCACCAGGGAAGCCAAACTGGAGTCAAGGGGGAATGCTTTTCTTCTCACAGGAAACAGGAGTGGGAGGAGATTCCAGTCGGAACAGCAGGTAAGGGTTGGGGGGCGGGGAGGTAAGAACCCGGGCGGTGGGCTCAAGCGGGCGGGAAGAAAACTAAGTCTCTCTGTACTTTTTGTGGGGGCAGGGTTTCAAACAGAAATTATCCAGTCCAAAGCTCCTGGGTTTTACAGGTGAATCCTTATTCTCCTCCAGAAGAAACGCACACAAAGACCAATGCCTTCTCCCAGTGTTTCCATCTCATCAGGATTTCACAGGTATGGGTGGACCTGCATGGGAAGACTTACAGGTACCCTCCCTTTAGAGGTTTCGCTCTCCGACAGGCAGCAGAGGGGGGAGGGCTTTGGTGAAGATGCTGGAGGAGTCTTGATGAGCATCGGGGAGTTGCCAACCTGGCCCCACCACTCACGAGCGCGCGCGCACACACACACACGCGCGCGCGCGCACACACACTTTTTGTTTCTTTCTTCCCCTCCCCCAACGATGACCAAAGCCAGGTGAGGGGACTGACAACTGGAAATTCTGTTTCCAAAGGGCTTCTGCTGGAGCTGCTTGCTTCTGCGCACACCCACAGAAACACGCGCGGACGCGCGCACACAGACTCACAAATACGCACACACTCCCATGCACACACTTGGCACCCCCAGAGGCCGGGCCGCGCCCGCTGCATCTCTGCTTAGGCCTGGGGAAAAGGACAGGCAGCAACATGAATGAAATCTGCCCAGAAAGACAGCATTTCAGCTCCAACCACGCAGCCTCCAGCCAAACCGCCGAATATGTAACAAAGTTTTATTTCGCTTTTGGAGTCTCCAGTTACACTTCTACCATTTCCTGTGGAAAATTGAAGCTTTGAAGTGTCTAGCTCCGGCTTTCGCAGACAAGCAGGACCGCCAGCTAGAGCTCTCGAAAACAAACGCCCCGGCCCCACCCCCTCCGCCACCAGAACTGCAGGTTCAAACCCACCCAGCTCCGGCCTTCAAAATAGGGGGTGCGGAAAGGAATGACAGAACCTGCTGGAAACCACCTCTTAAACTGGCAGTCTCCCCGGAACTCCACCCCACTCCCATCCTGATGGGATCCCTTAAGCCAAGTGGTGACAGCCGCAGCTCCCAGACAGCCAACGGCGGCAAGAGCTGGGAGGTCTCCATCAGGGGGGTTGTCCTTTGCGCAGCGCCCACCAACTGTGAGCTCTGGCCTCAAAAAACTGCCCCAGAAAAATTGCCCGTTCCACCCTCTCATCACGTACACCTTTCCCCAACTGTTTCTAGGCCGAGTGAGCTCTCAATCTGCCTTTACAGCCACGGGGCCTCTCCTTCACCAGCTCACCGACGGCGTCTCGAGGGCGCCGGGAAGCAAGCGGAATCGGGCGGCGGAGGGAGGAAAGCGTCTCCTCCCGAGTTCCAGAGAGCCAAACTCCTTCGCCCGCGTATTTGTCATCTTTAAGGTCAAAAACAAAAAACAAAAACCCCACAGGGCTCTGGCAGAAATATATACTAGGCACAAATGTTCGCCCCCCAAAGTGGCGCTGTATTCTTCCTACAGCCTGCAGGAGGCAGCCGCAGCTCCACCCGGAATCGCGGGCGGAACCGCAAGCTCTCTAGCTTGGGACCATACCAGCCGCGTAAAGTACGCGCAGCGCATCCCGAAAGCAGGAGGCACTAGGTGGAGTTTCTGGCCGTCTTCAGATCGGCGGTCCCCTCAGAGGTTTAAGATAGCAGCAGGCGGCCGAAAGGACGCGGGAGGGGACCGAAGGGCCAACTTACGAGAAGAGTCGGCCGCGTTGGATGGGAGGGGGCGGCACCCGCGCGGCCACTTACCGCTGGCGTTCTTCCCGCAGATGAGGTGCTGGTAGGGCTGCAGCAGCCCCCAGATCTCGGAGTCGTTGTTGACTGTGTACTCCAGCGTCTCCACGGTGAACTTGGGCGCCTCGTGGAGCGCGTGGTGGTGGTGGTGGTGGTGGTTGGCGGCGGCTGCCGGTGGGGCTGCGGCGGCGGCAGCAGCAGCGACGGTCGGCGGGGCGCAACAGCTGCTGCCCCCGCTGGCGCTGCTGGCTGCGCTGCAGGCGCCGCCGCTCGCTGCTCCCCCTCCGGGGACCTCCCGCTCCTTATCCGCCGCGGGTGCTGCTCCGGGGCCCGAGCCTTGGCCTGGGCCGGAGCTGGAGCCCGGGCCTGGGCCGCTGCAGCTCCTGGGCAGCCCGGAAGCCACGACCCGCGCGTAGATGTCCCGGAATAGGCTCTCCATGCAGGCCGTCAGGTAGATGGCTGCGTGCTCGTGGATGCGCAGCGCCACGCGGCTGTCCACCATCCAGCGGTACACGCGGCCCACAGAGAAGGTGAGGCCGCAGCGCGCCGATTTGCCGCGGCCCAGGCGGTCGCCACCGGCACTGCTCATGTTGTAGAGGGACAGCGCGGCCAGCGCGGCCGCCGTGCAGTGCGCCGCCAGGCCCCAGGACAGCACGATCTCCATGGCGCTCTGGATCTCATACTTGGTGCACTTAGCGAAGCGCAGGCTCAGGCGCTGAGCCTCCTTGGCGATGCGTACCAGCGCCCGGCTCACCAGCGTCGACAGCTTGGCCAATGCGTCTTTAGGCAGGCCGCCGGGGGCCACTGGGCCTGCCCGGGGATCCCGTGAGCGCAGGAGCAATGCCTCCAGCTCCTGGAGGGTCCAGGGGACCTCGTCGAGGTCCGGCAGCAGCCGCGAGCAGTGCTGGCCGGCACAGTCCAGCCCCTCGGAGTCTTCCACCAGGGCAGTGTTGACAGTGTCAAAGCTGTTGTGCCGGCTGTGCATGGAGTCAGTTAGAGGCGGCCAGCAGCTCCTGCCATACGGGGACGCCGGGTGCGAGTCGGAACAGCACAGGGACAAGTTGGAGGAGCGCACTGAGTCCGCCGCGCCACCATAACCCGAGTCCAGCGTTAGATCCTCCAGCGTCCGCACCACTGGCTTCTTACCTCTCCTGGCCATCGCTGCGCCACTTCATGCCGCCGGGGAGCCGAGGGGAAGGAGCAGCGAGGAGCAGCGGGCGCCGGGGCGCGGGAAGAGCCGAGTCAGCGCCGCCTCGGCTCACTTTTCCACCAGCCGCTGCTACCAAGTGTGACTACTTTCGGCTGCCTCCCCGAGCCGTCGCCGCTGGAATCCACAGGGCACACCAGGGAGTCATCTTCCAGAGCCCAGGCCGGATCGGGGGCACGCTAAGGAGCGAGCCAGGCCGGGGGAGAAGCTCACGCCGGACTCGCCCCTTTCTTCCAAAATAAAATAAAAGTGTCTGATCCGCTCCCTACTGGGCCGGGCTGGGCGCAGAAGCCGCTGGACGCCGGCCTCGGTGTTCGTAGGACGGAAATTTACTCAGATGCCGCCGCGGCAGTAGCTCCGCCGGCAGCTGGCTCTTGGCTCTCGGCTCCCCGGTTCCCGGTTCCCGGGCCGGGGTTCACTCCGTGTTCGCACGCCCGGCACTGAAGAGCAGCAGCGACCGCGGCGGCTGCAAACCCTGCCGAACCCCTCAAGCCCTGGGCAGCCAGCGGGGCGGGCATATGTAAAGCAGGGCCGGCGGAGAGCCAGTGGGATTGGAGGATGCTAATTGGCTTTAAATAAATAAATATATATTTTCCTCAGCTCCACGCAGCCCCGCCCCTCAAACACGCCCCCGACCTGGGACCGAGGCTGCAGGAAGTGGTGAGCTGGGGCCTGAGAACTAGAGGTGGGTGTGTGCTGGGGGCAGTGGGAGCTTAGAATCGCGGATGATTATTAGAAAAGCAGGATGATTATCCCTGCTGTCCCTGTCCTTCAGGCTTCGGCTTTGATACCAGACCTGGAGAAGGGTAGGTTGGGTAGGTTGGACAGGTGACCCACCCACCCACCGAGTTGTGCTCCCCCCAGCGGTTCATAATGCGTCTGCCTGGGGTCGCTTTCTGCCCTAGCGTTTCGGATTTCACTTTCCTTTTTCTTTCTCTAGTACACAAAGTATGTTTTTTCTTCCTCTCCTGACTCCCCCACCTTCGGGTCCCCAAAACAATTAATGCTGCCCTCTTTCAGACCCAGTTTGCCAGAGTGGAGATAAGAAACCAGACAAGCAGGGGGATAAGGAATGGACAAGGCTGGAAGGCTGTCTCTGGACATAGCCGAGAGCCACCAGGGCTCGTGAACTACATTCCTTTAGTAGCCAGGAGGACCCTGAGTCCATCCTTCAAGTGCCTGGGGGTGGACTGGAGGGAGGGCTTGCTGTGGTTTAGTCACTAAGCCTTGTCGGACTCTTTGCGACCCCATGACTGTAGCCCGCCACGCTCCTCTGTTCACCGAATTTTCCAGGCAAGAATACTGGAGTGGGTTGCCATTCCCTTCTCCAGAGGATCTTCCTAACCCAAGGACAGAACCTACATCTCCTGCTTGGCAGGCAAATTCTTTACCACTGAGCCACCTGGGAAGTCTCACTTTGACATTCTGGTGGGTATAGTTCCAGACAGCTCAAGAGTTTTTCTTTTTTTACTGAAGAATGATCTATATGCGTGTCTTAATTGCATTTATGTCCAATAACATTGTCCTGTTAATTGTCCCCATCCACCAGGGCAGAAACCAAATCTTATTCACCTGGGGATCACCAGTNTGGTGGGTATAGTTCCAGACAGCTCAAGAGTTTTTCTTTTTTTACTGAAGAATGATCTATATGCGTGTCTTAATTGCATTTATGTCCAATAACATTGTCCTGTTAATTGTCCCCATCCACCAGGGCAGAAACCAAATCTTATTCACCTGGGGATCACCAGTCCCACTGTCTCTGCCAGAGGGTAGGGGACTCTCCTGCTCTGGCTTCCTCTGAGTTTCTAGCCTAAAAATGCCCTTCTAGGGAAGGTAGCCCAGATCCTTCATGTTACAAAACAAAATTCAACTAAGTAAATTTTAAAGCTCTTATTGGCTTTATTCAACCGTTTGCAAATCTGGCAGTTTCACATGTAGCAGATGGAAAGGAGCTTGGAGGAGCTGTATGAAATGAAAGACTTACGTAGACAGAATGGAGAGGGAACGAAGAAGTTACACCAGGCAAAAGAGATGGTTGGTTATTGCTAGGTTGCTTTCCTCTCGGGGATGGCAGGGGGTCTAGAAGGTAGATTACCTAACTATTGCTGCTCAAGTGATTCCTGCTTGACTAGTTTAAGATTCCATTTCTGGAAGAGCCAGGTGGAGCTTAGCATGTGCTAAGTCACTTCAGTTGTGTCTGACTCTTTGCCACCCTATGGATGGTAGCCCACCAGGCCCTCTGTCCATGGGATACTCCAGGCAAGAATACTGGAGTGGGTTGCTGTGCCCTCCTCCAGGGGGACCTTCCCAACCCAGGGATTGAACCTGTGTCTCTTATGTCTACACGCATTGGAAGGTGCGTTTTTTGTTGTTGTTGTTTGTTTTTACCACTAGTGCCATCTGGGATTCCATTTGGGGCCTGGTGTCTTTTTAACACTCAGTACTGTCTTGGGTGTTTCAACGCCTCCACCACTTCCGAGGCTGTTGATTTCTGGGCCCTTGTAACACAGGTTGCTGCAGTCTGGTTACTGGTTAGATTCCACACTGAACTACAGATTCCCCACGCACAGGCTTGACACAGAGGAGGCAATCAGTAAATATTTGTTGTACACTGGTGAAGGAAGGACATGCTTTTGAACTGCTGGTTCAATTATGGATTTTCCCAGATAACCCAGTCGATTGTCTGGTGTCTCTCATCTCTGTCAGCCCAAATCCACTATTACTCATCCCTTCACCCTAAGAAACGACACTTCACCCTAATAAATGACCATTACCCTGTAGCTACCATCCTAATGTCTATGCCCATTACCTCTTTCTGTTGACTATTACAATATTCTACCAACTGGTCTCCTTCTCTCCTGCCTCTTCTTCACCAAACCATCAAGTCCAAGAATCTTCCAAAATCCCAGTTCTCATCTTATCATTCCTGTCTTGTAGTAAATTCAAAGGCTCTCGTTTGCCTTGCAGATAAATAAAGTTTTTATTGGTTAGCTGGCCTTCAGGGATCTCATTCTGTTCCCAGACTATTTCCATAATATTCCAAACCTTTTAAAAGAGATTGTGATAGTTAATTTTATGTGTCAGCTTGAGCGAGCCACAGGTGCCCAGATTAAACACTGTTCTGGGTATTTCTTTCAGAATGTTTCCAGGTGGGATTAGCATTTGAATTGATGGACTCAGTAAACTGCTCTCCCCACTGGGGTGGTGGTTGTTCAGTCACTCAGTTGTGTCCAACTCTTTGCGATCCCATGGACTGCAGCACGCTAGACTTACCTGCCCTTCAGCCATTGTGGCTGAGCATCATCCAGTCTGCAAAGGGACTGAGTAAAACAAAAGGTAGAGAAAGGAAGAATTCATTACTCCCCAGCCTCCACCTCAATGAGCTGGGACAGCTCATCTCCTTCAGCCCTTAGGCTGGGATTTACATCACCTGCTCCCCTGGTTCTCAGGTCTTTGGACTTGGACTGAATTATACCAGCAGCTTTCTTGGGCCTCCAAGCTTGCAAACGTTGGATCGGAGACTACTCATTCTGCACAAGTACATGAACCAATTCCTCATAATAAAACTTTCTCTGTGTATTTTTTTTCACATACCATTGACTACAAGGATACAGTCTTCAATGATCTGAAAATTGCTTTGTCCTCTAGGCTCTCTGTCATCACCCTAGCCTCCTGAAACCGTGTTCAGTCACACAGACACATGACGCACTCACACACCCACACAGATATCTGCACACACATGAACATACAGACAAAAAGACACACATACACATACACATACACCTTTATTCTAACCATACTGAAATCACTTGCTGATTTTCCAAGTTAACGTGTTGTCCCTTGCATCTGATACGTCTTTGCAGAGGTTCTTTCCTTTGCTCACTCTGCTCAAGGACACTTGTCTTCCTCTTCTGAATCTGGCAAGCCTCATCCTCTAAGATTCAGCTCCAAGAGTACCACCACAGCAAATTTTTTCCTGATACTGCCTCCTGTCTACCGAGCCCTGACTTAGGAAGATGCCTCCACCACTGTTGTTTGGGGTTGATTCTCAGAGCCCTTTCTCTTCTCCTCTGCATGTTTCCCTGGTGATCTCATCACTTGCATGCCTTTAGTTTCCACCTATGTGCATATACTGCTTGAGTGATGACCACTCAGAATGTAGGCAGCAAGAACCCAAGAAGAGCTCATGCACAGGGAAGAAAAGAGATGGAAACAGTAGGCTTCACATTTATTTATTTTTTTCCTATGGCACCAGGTCAACTTGGGTTCCATTAATGCCTGTGCTAATTTTCCAATCAGGTACCCTGAATCCATTCATCAGTTTGTTTTATTCTGTCTTTCTTTGCCTGTGGAATGCACAAATAATCACACCCATCTTTTGGGGCTACTGGGGCTTAAATGAGATTTCTCCATACATAGGATTTAGCACAGTGTTCCACATGTGATAATTACCCTATGTACAATGTTATTATCTTCTTCATTTCCCTACTTTTCTGCAATAAACACATTACTTATAGAGTAAAAAAATGACAAATGTTACATATAAAATCCAAATGATGCTTCAAGGCTGGGCTGAAATGTCACCTTGTCTAGGAGGCTTAGCCATATCTTAGTGAACCTACTGCTGCCTGTTACACTGTAGATACGCATATGCCTCCTCTCACCTTCCAGAAGACACACTCCTTGAAAGCTGGGATCTTGCCCCCAACATGGTTCAGTACTAATGAGCATGTCCCTTGTTATTATGGATAAACCAAAGCATACGTCTATTTAGTTTACTGGAATAGATCATTAATGATAATGTTAAGTACTGAGGGCACACCACCCCAAGCACTGAGAAAAATAAACATAGCAACCAAATGTTCAGTATTAGTCCCATACTATCAGAAAATTCAGCATCTGCAAAAAAATGTCTAAAGAAAGTTCAGATCTTCCCAAATTCCATCTCACAGAAATCAGCACTAATGACTTGTGTTTCCTTCATATCTTTCTATTTTTTCCTCATCTTTTGCTTTTAACAGATATATTTTGACAGAGTTGGAATTGTTCTGTAAATAATTTTGCATTTTGATTTTTCCTTAAGAAATTTCCACCAGCTTGATATTATAATCATTTCCCCATGCTAGTAAATATTCATCCAAAATATTCTTTTTTGTGTGACTACAAAATATTCCAACATATGTTTATATCTTAACTGGTGGGTTGATTCCCCTACTTGGTTTTCTGTTTTCTAACTGGGATAAGTAATGCGGGGATGAACCTCTTTGTACATAAATAACTCTTCATCAAAGCTAGAAGTGTTATTGATATCTATGTTATCCTTGGAGAAATGCAGATCAACAATAAACATACATTAAAGATTTTTTAGGGACTTTCCTGGTGGTCCAGTGGCTAAGATTCCATGCTCCCAATATAGGGGGTGCATGTTGATTCCCTGGTTCAGGGAACTAGATTCCTCACTCCGCTCTTAAGGATTGATATGCTGCAACTAAAAAAGATCCCACATGCTGCAACTAAGACCCTCCCAGCACAGCCAAATAAATAAATATCTTAAAAAACACATACACACACAGAAATTAAATTACTGGGGTTATTTTGCCTATCAGTCTAGCAAAGATTTATAAACTCAGTGGTGATGAATGGGTGTTGTGATGGGACCTAAACTGGGGCAATATTTTGGGAGGGCAGTCTGTCGATATGTATCAAAATGCCAGTGTGTACTCCCTGTGGTTTCTCAGAAATCGTATCTTCTGATATTATCTAAGGTGATTCTTGTGAATTTTTCAAAAATATACAGGATGTTCTTTGTAATGCTGTTTTAACAGAGGACTTTGGGAAACAACCTAAATGTCTTTCAATAGGGCCTGTTGAAATAATTATATTAATTCAGATAAAGAAATATTTAGAGGTCTCAAAGAATAATGGTGATCTTTATTTCCATAGCATATTGGGGAGTGAAGAAAGTTTTGAAACTAGGTTTTAGAATTGCATGTTTAATATGATCCCATTTATATAAAACATTTTATATAGAGCTAAATATGTATATAAATATGTAAACTTGCCTGAAAGGATGGAAATAATAGCTATAACTAGTTTATTGGATTTCTGAAGATTTTTTTTAAAGGAGTTTTATTGATTCTAGTTCCATTCCTGGTGTTTCCTTCTTCTTTTGTTTTGTGATTTCTTAAAAAGTTTCTGTTTTTACTTCTGAAGTTTTTACAATAAACAGGTATCATTCTACCAAAGCCAGAAAGCTATTTTCCAAAGAAAATTAAATAATTTTCTGCCCATTATTCTGAAGCCTACCTGTCAATCAAAGTATTAATATAATCTTTCATTCTTCAGCATTCTGGAAACCAAGCAGCAAGCATAGCAACCAAGCCAACAACCATAACGTGAACCAGCCTCGTTCAGCTGGGGTCACACGTGTTGAGAGCTTTATCACATGCTTTCTATGCATCTACTGGGTAGGAACAAACAAGGCCACTTGGTTTGGAAGCCTGGTTTCATTGCTTTCTACCCATGTAATCTTGAACAAGTTCCTTAGCCTCTGTGTGCCTCACCAGGCCTCTGTTCTTTGTCTTTAATTGGGGATAATAACAGTACCTCAATAGGTTGACTGTGAGGACTAAATGAGGTCATTAGAACACTGTCTGGCCCGTACTGTAATGGGTCAGGCACAGTGCTTGTCATTGGGGGCAATAGGGACTCAGCTTTCCTTCTGGGTACAGCCCTTGTTGGGCTTCTAGTTGAAACAGAGACACTAATAAGAGCTGCAAGTGCAGTGAGTTTCCAGATAGGGGAAGTTCAAGAATTACACACATGATTTAACAGGTTGTGTATGTTTCACTGCACTATTTCTGACCGAGCCCCTGGCAAACATCAGCTATTTCCTGGGTACATAGTCAATGTGTATAAAGCTCAGCAGTGATCCCTTTGCTGTGTGTGTGTCTTTGTGAGTGGAAGACTCTATCATTAAGTAGAAGGCTATTGATGCTGCTGCTGCTGCTAAGTCACTTCAGTCGTGTCCGACTCTGTGCGACCCCATAGACGGCAGCCCACCAGGCTCCCTCATCCCTGTGATTCTCCATGTTGATGAGTCCACCCCAATTTCAATCTGCTCTACATCAGTGTGAAGTGAAAGTCACTCCGTTATGTCTGACTCTTTGTGACCCCAATGGACTATACAGTCCATGGAATTCTCCAGGCCAGAATACTGGAGTGGGTAGCCTTTCCCTTCTCCAGAGAATCTTCTCAACCCAGGGATCAAACCCAGGTCTCCCACATTGCAGGTGGATTCCTTGCAGCTGAGCCACAAGGGAAGCTCCGTATCAGAAAGGGACATATATGCCTACTTCTTCTGAATTTTCTCCTAAAAGAAAGAATCACAGTCAACATAATGGCTTGATCATTTGTCAAGTGGGAATAGGTCACACAATGCAAAGAACTTTAAAGAAGTGACTTCTCCGCAAGAGCTGTAGATGCACCTGTTAATATGAGGCAGCTCTGAGAGCAGATCCCAGTGCAATCATGGCCCTCTCAGCAGTGATTCTTCATGTCTTAGGGTCATGCAGCCTTTGACAAATGGGTAGAGCTGCATGCATGTGGATACACATTATAATTATACATATTCAATTGATATACTATATGTGGGGTTCACTGATCTCAAGATTCCACCTGTAGTTGTCAGAATTGTACATTAACATGATAATCATTACAAACCCTAATGCTTTCTGAGAATGTACTTTGTGCCACACAACTGTTTTAAGCATTTTACATGTACCTACCCCATCAGCATCCCCACTTTATTGATGAGAAAACTGAGGTGCAAAGAAGCTGAGCAATTTACCCAGAGTTGAAGGGCTGTAAAATGTGGATACAGAATTTTAACCCAGACATTTCAATTCCAAAGTCCACTTTCTGAATCAGCACCACAGGACTGTGTGTGCCAGGGGAGACCTGAGGAAGGGGACCCTAACCCAAGGAGGGTGGTCAGAGGTGGTTTTCTGGAAGAGACTTGGATGGTCAGACTTCAAGGATGAATAGGAACTTACCAAGTAGGGAAAATATCCCCTCAAAGCAGAAACAGCACATACAAGGGTACGGGGTCAAAGGAGAACTGAGTTGTTTGGAGAAATTGGCAGAAGGTCATTGCTGCCTAGCTGAGAAGTAGAGGAAAGAATCTGTAAGATGAGGTGGAAGACGGAGGCACTCACCAGTATAAAGGCCCAGAGGGCATTTTGAGGAGTTTGGACTTAATTCTGAAACAGTTTAAGACCATGGTTGGCCAATATGCCTTGCCTCCCTGAAATAAAAATATTAGTAGATCTATAAGACTGCAGTCCATGGGGTCGCTGAGTCAGACACGACTAAGTGACTTCACTTTCACTTTTCACTTTCATGCATTGGAGAAGGAAATGGCAACCCACTCCAGTGTTCTTGCCTGGAGAATCCCAGGGATGGCGGAGCCCAATGGGCTGCCGTCTGTGGGGTCGCACAGAGTCGGACACGACTGAAGCGACTCAGCAGCAGCAGCAGCATAAGACTGCAAGCAGTCTGGTCAGTTAGCTAGTCAAGGCTATGGTTTTTCCTGTGATCATGTTTGGATGTGAGACTTGGACTGTGAAGAAGGCTGAGTGCCGAAGAATTGATGCTTTTGAACTGTGGTGTTGGAGAAGACTCTTGAGAGTCCCTTGAACTGCAAGGAGATCCAACCAATCCATTCTGAAGGAGATCAACCCTGGGATTTCTTTGGAAGGAATGATGCTCAAGTAATGGGCTGCCGTCTGTGGGGTCGCACAGAGTCAGACACGACTGAAGTGACTTAGCAGCAGCAGCAGCAAGCAAGGAGGTATCTGTGCTCTGGGCAACAACCAGCTGCACCTGGATTGATACCACCTGGAAGGTTGAAACTCAGTTACATAAGATCACTGAGCAAGACACTTGGCTTAAAAGGTGACTCCTTCCACAGAGTCTTTCCTTGACTTATTTGATTTTGACTAGTTTGGATTTGGGGAACCTTGGCTATAAAGTTGACTCCAAACATTGGGAATTATCTTATTTATAATAGTTATAAACTCCCTGGTTTGTTGTATTTTCTTAAAAGGTTCAAATCCATGTTCATTACTGCTAACCACCAAACAATCTTCCTAAGAGTGGAACATTAGAAAAGAAAAGAAGAGAATGGCCAACAAAAAACATGGAAACTTAGTCATGGCCTGTGAATGACATTAGGGAAAAAATACCATGAGGTTTGAAAGCCACAAAAAGAATCAACAAAAGGTACAAGAATTACAGAGCAGTAGCTGAGAGTAGTGCTAGCTGATGCTTTTTTTTTTTTTAAATCATATCTCTCAGCTAAGCTAAGACTCTGATCAAAAGGGGGAAATTGTTTAAAAGAAAGAGAGACAGCAGGCCCAAAATGGAGTCACTAGTACTAAGACCTTATCACCAAATTGAGATTTGATACCAAGCCTAATTGCAATTTTAGTTTCTCTCAAGAATATCACCATTACCAGACAATCTGGAATTATCTGGCATGCTGCGATTCATGGGGTCGCAAAGAGTCGGACACTACTGAGCGACTGAACTGAACTGAACTGGTCAGTTAAAATCTGAGGATGTTGGTGACAAGCACTGAGAGAGCAGTAAAAGAACAGAAGACAGTTGCTTGAGTTTCTGGACCCTCTGATGTGAGGGTTAAATGAGATGACAGAAGAAAACTTCTCCAGAACACTTTACCACCCAACCCCCTGGACTCTCAAGGCTTAGCCAAAACTTGACTTCCTTGGGGAAGACTTAGGGGACCACCAGTACCCCTGGGCTAGATCAACAAGGGGGTAATAGTCGAGAGTATGTTGTATATACAGAGACAGTCTCGCACATGGGATTAAAATTAAACGAATTACAGAAAGTAGGGTTGATCTGCTATACTCGGTTGTCACACACCTGGATAAACAGAACGACTGAGACATTTGGTATAGTGGATCGTGTATCACATGGGCTCTTTACGAACAACCTAACCAACCTATCCACAGAATCGTGTCTTAGACGGGGAGTTTACTATGATGGTAATAACAATAAAAGGTGGACATTCAGAGGTAGAGGAGTAGTCCAATAGACTATGTTATAGTCATCCGTCACTGAGACACTTTTTTTACTTCACTTTTTTTTACTCGGTCGGGGAAGAGGAGTCACCGAACAACCTCGTAATTAACAACAACAAGTCAAGAATTCAGAACAGGTTGAGAGACGTTGGGGTACCTGATGTCGTGTGGTCCATGGGACAGGAAGTGGTAGAGGACCTCAAACGAGTTTAAGTACTGGTAACTCAACCACTACGGTAGGTCGGTAGAGTGGAAGATAGTGGGGTAAGAGAAAGACGGGAGTTAGAAAGTGTCGTAGTTCCAGAAAAGGTCGTAGTAATTTCAGAAGATGATTTTACATTTGAGGGGTTCCTTTCCTAGTGACGGTATAGGGGTCGTGAACATCCGTGAGTTATGTACGAACAACTAACTTACTTACTTACCCGCCTTTAACATGATATTAAGTTCGATTCGTACACCTTCTTCCTTAATTTTAAGTAAGGGGAAAGAAGACACAGAAGAGAAAAGTCTAGGGTGTAGTCACTCGGTTACTCCTAATGATCACCCTAGGTTCCGGACCTTAGTTAGTTCATAAAGAACTCATTAAGATAGAAGGAGGAACACCTTAAGATTTTTACCTGTCTGTGTCACGGACAGGTAATCCTTTAAGACGAAATTCACCCCTCAGATCGGTCCTTTGTTTTTACGACATCCCCAAAGTTAGGCTTCCTTAGATTACGTTCAAGGTCTCCCTTACCCTCTCGATTCCGTGACTTGCCCTGTCCTTCCTTTGTTCTCTCCTTCATCGTCGTCCAAGAAGCCTGTGCAATGTCCAAGATGGAGGGACAGAGAAAAGATGATGATGTCAGCGCCCTGGAGCCAAGCCATGTGACAAGATCTAGAGCCACAGTGGAGGCCGAGCAGGAGAGGTAGCTCCATGTTGGGAGGGGCAGCCCAGCAGGATCTGGGCTCATGAATGAGACACAGCTGCTGCCAGGAGCACCGCCTGTAGCAGGCAGCGAGGGGCAGGAAACCCTGGACTCGCCCCTCCTCCTGCCTCCGTCTTCTGCCAGTGCCTCCCACTGGCCAAACCCATCAAGAAGCTAGAAGGTAAGGGAATTTGGGAAAGGTAGTTCTTGCGATACAAAATAGATGGGTACAAGCACAAACAAGCCAAGGACCAGCTCAGGAAGATAAGGTGATGTTTCAAGATGTGTATTTACCATGGCATGTCCCTAAGTCATACTGCAGACTTTCAGAGGAGGAGGCTTTGATTCTGTCCCTTCTTCCTTCCCACTGTTCTTACTCTGGTAAAATTGTTCATCACCTCCTGTTGAAACTGTTCCCAAAAGTCCCTCCTTTGGTCTGCCCAGTGACAGTCTCGTTTTCTCATGCAGAAAACTCGGTTGCCTGGGTCATTTTTCAGAAGCAGCTCCCATCAGCATCAGAAAGGAGTGCTGTTCTCTATCCAGTCTTATTAGCTGCCATCTTCCTTGATTACCTACCCCCTCACTCCCAGAAAAAGAGTTATGGTTTCTTTTCTTTTCTTTTTTAAGAGACACAGATGTCTAGAACAGTCTTTTGGACTCTGTGGGAGAGGGAGAGGGTAGGATGACTTGGGAGTTATGGTTTCTTAAATACACTGTCTTTACTCATGTTCTCCCCTCCCTAGTGACTGCTCCAACAGCTCCTACTGTATGCCTGTGGATCCTTAGAAGTGCTCTCAAATGGCACCACCTTAGTAAGAACATTCTTCCCACCTGCCTGCCCTATAAAACAAGCCTCTTTCTTTGCTTTTGCTTCTTTAAAGCATTGACTATGTAACTCCATTACAGCACTTATCAATAATTATTAGCTAATCTCAACATCACTGTCAGCAGCTATAGCAGCCTCTTGTTCCTTTCTGTCTGCAACAGTAGTTGAGAGTGTAGACTTGAGTGAAATAAGCTGGACAAAGACATATACTGCAGGGTATGTGGACTCTAAAAAACACTCTAGTGAATAAAACAGAAAAGAAGTAGACGCACAGATACAGAGAACAAACTAGCGATTACCAATGGGCAGAGGGAACAGGGGAGGGCCAAGATAGGGGTAGGGAAAATAAAAAGGTTATTATGGGGTTAAATGAAATCATGTGCATGGATCTTTTGAAAATGGTAAAGCACTAAAGAATTTAAACAATCTTTCATTCAGTAAAAGGAAATGTGGACTTGCGGTCATAAAGACCCATGTTTGAGTATAAGTGGCCGGCTTTTAGTAGGTTTTCATCTGTGTGTGTGTGTGTGCATGCGCGTGCTCAGTGGCTTCAGTCATGTCCGACTCTTTGTGACCCTGTTGACTATAGCCTGCCAGGCCCCTCTGTCCATGGCATTCTATAGGCAAGGATATTGGAGTGGGTAGCCATTCCCTCCTCCAGGGGATCTTCCTTGACTCAGGGGTGGAACCCGAGTCTCCTGCTTTGCAGGAAGATTCTTTACCCATTAAGCCACATTGGAAGCCCCTTTTCATCTCTTAATTTCTATTATTTTTTTATGTAAGCAAAATCATAATGCCTCAGAATTTCATAGGGTTTTAGCAACATGAGGCAATGCACACTTAACACAGCCTGACATGTGAGGAGGCTCCAGTCAGTTAGTTCAGTTCAGTTCAGTCGTGTCCGACTCTTTGTGACCCCATGAGCCTCAGCTCTCCAGGCCTCCCTGTCCGTCACCAACTCCCAGAGTTTACCCAAACTCATAAATGCCAACTAATCCTAATCTTTTAACAAAAAAAATTGAGATCATATTGTATATACTGATTTGTAAACTACTTTTTTCCTTAAAATATGTCATTTTCCTGTTCTTATATATTTTCTTACATTTTTTCCAGCTTTTCATTTTGAAAAATTTCATACAGACAGAAAGGTTAATAGATAAAAAACAGCCATTCTATCTACCCTTCACTCAGATTCACCATTGCTTTCTCTCTCTGTGAGATATTTATAAATATATATGGGGTGTGTGTGTGTGTGTGTGTGTGTGTGTGTGTGTGTGTGTGTGGTGGTGGTGATGGACCACCACCACCACCACCATACAAGAAAAAAGGCCTTGGTAAACTTTCATTCGACATCTGTAGTCAAGTGAAACCGTACATCAGATGTAAAAGGATGTTTCGTGACATCCTTGAAATAGTGTGAGTTCTTTGTCGTGACTGTGTTATTGTAATAGATTCAGTACAAAGTTAACAAGGGTTTACGGGAAAATCACCAAGAAATACAGTAAACTACTGATGTATCTTAAGATGATTTACCTACAGGTTATTACACAAGTTACTTACATAACAACCTACAAATCCAAGAAAAGTCATAACGTGTTAATATGTCTCGAGACTTTTTTCAGAAATGTCAACAAAATAAATATCTAAACTAAAGAATAAAGGAACCCCTTTTAAGGATGGTACCTGAAACCGGGTTCCGTTACATCGTAAGATTAAGGAATTACGTACTCCGATTTAACGGGAGATTCTTCTAACACGGTTTAAATATGGGGGATCGTCACATGTTCTCACGGACAGAGGTCAGGAAACTATGGTGACCGATAATAGTAAAAATATAAATAGTTAAATTATTCTCTTCATTATCGTTGATCGTAAATCCATGGTGAGAACTACACGGTCCGTGATAAGGTTGACATATTATACTTGAACGGAGGGTGAATTCACTTCACTTCAGCGAGTCAGCACGGGCTGAAAAACGTTGGGGTACCTATCATCGGACATTCTTTGAGGAGGCAGGTACCCTAAAAGTTCCGTTCTCATGACCTCACCCAACGGTGAAGGAAAAGGTCCCTTAGAAGGGTTGGGTCCCTAGCTTGGGTCCAGAGAGTGTAACATCTGTCTACGAAATGGCAGTGAGCCACCAGGCTTCCTACTTACAATAAGCCTATTACCTTCATTTTATAGATGAGAAAAATGAAGCAGCAACCCAGGCAGCCTGAATCCAGAGGCTGTGCCGTTATTGACTTTATGCTATTACTTTTCAATATAGAGTCTAACATTTACTTAATCACCCTAGAAGTTGATTTTCTTCACTTATTTTTCTTTTATACTTTTGCTCACAAGAATTCCCGGTTTACGTCATTTCCTTTTCTTGGAGGGGGGAATGGGGCATCCTAAGCTGTTTGTCTTTTTCCTAATGGCTTTTAGAAACTACTTATAGAGTAAAAATACTAAATCTTTCTTTGTCATATACACTGCAAGTAATTTTCCATGGCTTGCTCTTTTGCCCCTTTGTAGTTATTTATTTATTAGTTTAACATAAGGTTTTAATTTTCTCATAGTTAAGACTGTCAGCTCTTTTAATATTGGTAACTCTGCCATCCTTTCAAGAGGATAAGTATTATCCTATCTTATACCTTCACATTTCAATTTCACATCTTCAATCCATCCCATTTCTCCATGTCTTCGCCAACACCGGCACCACCTTATTTATAAACCATACCCCAAATGCCTACCATGGATAGAAATGGGACATGGTTTGCTGAGAGATTGGTCTCTGGACATCTCCTACTTCATTAAATCTGGAAATGTCTCATGCAATCCCAAGGAGCAATGCACCAAAGACAAAATGGGATTGCCATTTCAATGTTTCATAAATGAGGTACCTTCCTCCCCCAACTACTGCCCGGCCTGCGTTTCACCTAAAATATGAAACACTTGACACGTTAGGCAATTAAGACAAAAGTCCTGCTTCCACAGGCTTTTCTGAGGCAGGCTATTGTGTGCAGAGCGGTGGCAGCATGGGGAAAGCATGCCAAGAATTCATTTCAATTTGAAAGACCTTTTCAGGGCTTTATTTGTTCCAAGAGTTCTTTAAACATTTTAAATACAGTCCGATGAAGTGTTTCAGGCACTGTTTCAATACCGATTATGTCTCCTCTCCTCTTGAGGACAATGCTTTGCTTCAATACGCATTACAGTTTTCAGCAAAGCTTTGATTTTAACATTAGCCAATCCCATTCTTTCTCGCCTTTGCTCTTTGTCCAAATATTGTGGCTGAAACCATTACTCACAAAATGAAACAATTAGTAAATTTCCAAATACACTTCAGGAGAAATACAGCAGCCCCATTGCCCGAGTAACAATTTGGTGCTTGCAGTGCCTTACAACACAGTGGATAATCAGTCAATGTTTGCTAAGTAAATTAGTGAAAGTGCACATGGGGTCCAGGAAAAGAATAGCTATTAAGTCTATAATGAACAAAGGGTGGCATACTCTGAAAATTTTGCAGGGGAGCTTAAGCTTTTAAAATTGCAACTTTAATTCATTTACTCATTTAGCTACTAAGAAAATTTTCCAATGTGTGCTCCATAAAACATTAGCTCTATGAAATGCAGAGCAAAAAAAAAAAAAAATGGAGTTTAGAAGTTAGAGACCCATTCTCCACCTCTTAGAGCTTGGTGGTGCACATTTGCATATTAAAGGCTCTATCTATTCCCTCAGCATAGAAACACATCTAAATTAATTTAAACTCCATAAGGGCAGAAGTCAGGGCTGTTGTGCCCATTTATGTGTCCCAAGAGTGTCACATACTGCTGTTAAGATATTTATTGAACTCTTGGTCTCCTGCTGATAAAGAATTACCCCCCCAAAGTTAGTGGTTTAAAACAGGAGTTATCATTTCACAGTTGTGGGTCAGGAACCCAGGCACAGTTGAAATGGGTCCTCAGCTCAGGGTCTTCCAGGCTCCAATCAAGGCGTTGAGTGGGCTGCAGTTACCTCAAGTCTCATTTGCTGCTGCTGCTGCTGCTAAGTCACTTCAGTCGTGTCGAACTCTGTGTGACCCCATAGACAGCAGCCCACCAGCAACACTGGAGTGGGTTGCCATTTCCTTCTCCAGTGCATGAAAGTGAAAAGTGAAAGTGAAGTTGCTCAGTCCTGTCTGACTCTTAGCGAGAGGCTTAGTCTCAGGCTCCTCCATCCATGGGATTTTCCAGGCAAGAGTACTGGAGTTGGGTGCCATTGCCTTCTCCGAGTCTCATTTGGGGAGGGCCCAATTTCAAGATTAGTTATAGCTGTTGGAAGCCTTCAGGTCCTCACTGGCTATTGGCTGGAGGCTTCAGTTCTTTGCTCACAACATGACAGTTGGCTTCTCTCTGAGCAAAAGATCAAGGGAAGATACCAGGATGGAAGCCACAGTCTTTTTATAACCTAACATCAGAATTAACATCCATCATTTCATCCGTCACTTCCGTTTGTTAGATGTGAGTACATAAACCCTACCTACACCCAAGGGGAAAGGCTTACACAAGGGTGTGACTGTTGGGAGATGTGGTCATTGACTAGCTTAGAGGCTGCCTACCACAAAGAATGACTGAAAGAAGCCAGTGTGTTCCATACTTACTCGACCTCCTAACCTTTTTCAAGTAATAGTTTTTAACTTAGGAGAACATGTCAGGAAACATGTAAAACTAACTGAGTGCTTGGTCCTAAGGCATAAGATTATTCTTTAAAAAAATGTGTGTGTGTGTGTTGACTGTCAATATTACCTCCTTGAAGAACTCAGAATTTAGCTAAATCTGAAGGGTCCTTTGAGAATGCATCATCCTAGAAGAAGCAGATTTTGTTGATCAGTAATACAGATTCCAACCGACAAAGATGGGTTAGGATTCTGTCGTGTTGTAACTTTCTGATTGACTATCCTGTGTCCTCCCTCATGCACCTCCTTAATGGAGCACTAAACATGAACTACCCTTGGCCAGTGGGATGTTACCTACTCAGGATTTTGAATTTTAAATGAGTCACATCAAATGCAGAACTAGTGGGCAAGCATTCATGGAAAAACGTATTGGAACTGGCAGAGTCATCAAAGCTGATCACAAATATAAACATTCTCATTCTGGGTGCTTAGTAGAATTGCACTTTCCCATCCTGTAAAAGATTATGCTTTGGTCAGTTAGATGTGAGAGAAAGTAGTCTATATCACATTAAAAAAAGAAGCTGTAAGAGCTATTAGATTGGCTAGCCTTTCCCCTTTCCAGATTCTGGGATCATGGAAGCATGAGGCCTCTACTGGCTTGGGCCCACCACTGTAGACATATAATGGGAGTGAAAAATGAACCACTGTCACCTAAGCCACTGAGAAGTTGGGGCTATTTACTACTGTAGCATAATCTCCCTGATATAGTAGTCCTAGCAGCAAATGTCAGCATTCAGTGTCCAGCAGTGGTAGATTGAGTGTCCAGCAGTGATGCTGCCAGTGGTGGTAGTTTAATCAGCCATGATTTTGGTTGTATCTTTTTGACCTAACCTCACTTCCTTCCTGTCTTCATTATGAAGCTGGTTCTGTAAGTTATATCCTTCTAATAAATCCCTTTACTGCATAAGTCACTTAGGGCAGTTTTTCATTGCTTGTAGCCCCAAACCATGCCTAGTAAATTCTGTTTTATCTAATAGCAATCTATTAAACCCAGAGTGTCCATCACTGTCCTAACTTCAGGCAAGCTTAAGATTGGAACTCAACAATGAATAAGACACACTTTATCTCAAGTCAGGCTTCCCTGGTGGCTCAGATGGTAAAGCGTCTGCGTGCAATGGTGGGAGACCCGGGTTCAATCCCTGAGTTGGGAAGATCCGCTGGAGAAGGACACGGCAACCCCACTACAATATTCTTGCCTGGAAAAGTCCATGGATGGAGGAGCCTGGTGGGCTATAGTCCATGGGGTCACAAAGAGTTGGACACGACTGAGCAATTTCACTTTCTTTATCTCAAGTAATCTACAACCTCATTAAACAAATAATATGCAACAAGTTAACAACTAAAAGAAACTAGTTAAGAAATCTGAAATAAGCCATGTGAACCTGAAGTTAAAGGGGTGGGAACTTTACCTAGAAATGTTCAGAGGAAACATACAGGTGAAAAGAGGATGTGTGTATTTTAATCTTTTTGCTTTACTTGGCAAAATTCATCTTTCAATTAGAGTAATATTTTCTTGATGCAGGAAATATTATTACAACCATACATGGTGCACAGGAAGCAGTGAGTATTTATCTGTTGAATGAGTCACTAATGAATGTGATCACGGGAACCTGAGCTTTAGAATCAGTGACTAGGGTTTACGTCTTGCCTCTACCACTTACTAGCTGGGTGCTGCACTGCAGGTACCTTTTGGCTTGTTGTTGTTCAGTGGCTAAATTGTGTCTGACCCTTTGCTGCAACAGGCCAGGCTTTTCTGTCCTTCACTATCTCCCCAAGTTTGCTCACACTCATGTCCAATGAGTCGATGATGCATCTAACTATCTCATCCTCTTCTGCCCTCTTCTTTGGATTTCAATCTTTCCCAGCATCAGGGTCTTTTCAAATGAGTCAGTTCTTCACGTCAGGTGCCAAAGAACTGGAGTTTCAGCATCAGTCCTTCCAATGAATATTCAGAACAGATTTCCTTTAGGATTGACTGGTTTGATCCCCTTGCTGCCCAAGGAACTCTCAAGAGTTTTCTCCAGCACCACAGTTCAAAAGCACCAATTCTTTGGCTCCTGAGTCTGAAACAGAGACTTCTACAGCCTTCATCACAAAATGGAGATTCCACTCTTGGTTTCCCAGAATTGCTGGCAGAAGTGAATATATCTGACAGCATATAGGAAGCATGCAATAAATAGAATATAGGCATTTAGACACCCATGTATGTGTACCTACTGTCTCTTATACACATCTAGATGTGTATAAGAGACAGGGACAAAGACATATACTGCAGGGTATGTGGACTCTAAAAAACACTCTAGTGAATAAAACAGAAAAGAAGTAGACGCACAGATACAGAGAACAAACTAGCGATTACCAATGGGCAGAGGGAACAGGGGAGGGCCAAGATAGGGGTAGGGAAAATAAAAAGGTTATTATGGGGTTAAATGAAATCATGTGCATGGATCTTTTGAAAATGGTAAAGCACTAAAGAATTTAAACAATCTTTCATTCAGTAAAAGGAAATGTGGACTTGCGGTCATAAAGACCCATGTTTGAGTATAAGTGGCCGGCTTTTAGTAGGTTTTCATCTGTGTGTGTGTGTGTGCATGCGCGTGCTCAGTGGCTTCAGTCATGTCCGACTCTTTGTGACCCTGTTGACTATAGCCTGCCAGGCCCCTCTGTCCATGGCATTCTATAGGCAAGGATATTGGAGTGGGTAGCCATTCCCTCCTCCAGGGGATCTTCCTTGACTCAGGGGTGGAACCCGAGTCTCCTGCTTTGCAGGAAGATTCTTTACCCATTAAGCCACATTGGAAGCCCCTTTTCATCTCTTAATTTCTATTATTTTTTTTATGTAAGCAAAATCATAATGCCTCAGAATTTCATAGGGTTTTAGCAACATGAGGCAATGCACACTTAACACAGCCTGACATGTGAGGAGGCTCCAGTCAGTCAGTTCAGTTCAGTTCAGTCGTGTCCGACTCTTTGTGACCCCATGAGCCTCAGCTCTCCAGGCCTCCCTGTCCGTCACCAACTCCCAGAGTTTACCCAAACTCATAAATGCCAACTAATCCTAATCTTTTAACAAAAAAAATTGAGATCATATTGTATATACTGATTTGTAAACTACTTTTTTCCTTAAAATATGTCATTTTCCTGTTCTTATATATTTTCTTACATTTTTTCCAGCTTTTCATTTTGAAAAATTTCATACAGACAGAAAGGTTAATAGATAAAAAACAGCCATTCTATCTACCCTTCACTCAGATTCACCATTGCTTTCTCTCTCTGTGAGATATTTATAAATATATATGGGGTGTGTGTGTGTGTGTGTGTGTGTGTGTGTGTGTGTGTGTGTGGTGGTGGTGATGGTGGTGGTGGTGGTGGTGGTATGTTCTTTTTTCCGGAACCATTTGAAAGTAAGCTGTAGACATCAGTTCACTTTGGCATGTAGTCTACATTTTCCTACAAAGCACTGTAGGAACTTTATCACACTCAAGAAACAGCACTGACACAATAACATTATCTAAGTCATGTTTCAATTGTTCCCAAATGCCCTTTTAGTGGTTCTTTATGTCATTTGATGACTACATAGAATTCTACTAAATGGATGTCCAATAATGTGTTCAATGAATGTATTGTTGGATGTTTAGGTTCTTTTCAGTATTGCACAATTATACAGAGCTCTGAAAAAAGTCTTTACAGTTGTTTTATTTATAGATTTGATTTCTTATTTCCTTGGGGAAAATTCCTACCATGGACTTTGGCCCAAGGCAATGTAGCATTCTAATTCCTTAATGCATGAGGCTAAATTGCCCTCTAAGAAGATTGTGCCAAATTTATACCCCCTAGCAGTGTACAAGAGTGCCTGTCTCCAGTCCTTTGATACCACTGGCTATTATCATTTTTATATTTATCAATTTAATAAGAGAAGTAATAGCAACTAGCATTTAGGTACCACTCTTGATGTGCCAGGCACTATTCCAACTGTATAATATGAACTTGCCTCCCACTTAAGTGAAGTGAAGTCGCTCAGTCGTGCCCGACTTTTTGCAACCCCATGGATAGTAGCCTGTAAGAAACTCCTCCGTCCATGGGATTTTCAAGGCAAGAGTACTGGAGTGGGTTGCCACTTCCTTTTCCAGGGAATCTTCCCAACCCAGGGATCGAACCCAGGTCTCTCACATTGTAGACAGATGCTTTACCGTCTGAGCCACCAGGCTTCCTACTTACAATAAGCCTATTACCTTCATTTTATAGATGAGAAAAATGAAGCAGCAACCCAGCCAGCCTGAATCCAGAGGCTGTGCCGTTATTGACTTTATGCTATTACTTTTCAGTATAGAGTCTAACATTTACTTAATCACCCTAGAAGTTGATTTTCTTCACTTATTTTTCTTTTATACTTTTGCTCACAAGAATTCCCGGTTTACGTCATTTCCTTTTCTTGGAGGAGGGAATGGGGCATCCTAAGCTGTTTGTCTTTTTCCTAATGGCTTTTAGAAACTACTTATAGAGTAAAAATACTAAATCTTTCTTTGTCATATACACTGCAAGTAATTTTCCATGGCTTGCTCTTTTGCCCCTTTGTAGTTATTTATTTATTAGTTTAACATAAGGTTTTAATTTTCTCATAGTTAAGACTGTCAGCTCTTTTAATATTGGTAACTCTGCCATCCTTTCAAGAGGATAAGTATTATCCTATCTTATACCTTCACATTTCAATTTCACATCTTCAATCCATCCCATTTCTCCATGTCTTCGCCAACACCGGCACCACCTTATTTATAAACCATACCCCAAATGCCTACCATGGATAGAAATGGGACATGGTTTGCTGAGAGATTGGTCTCTGGACATCTCCTACTTCATTAAATCTGGAAATGTCTCATGCAATCCCAAGGAGCAATGCACCAAAGACAAAATGGGATTGCCATTTCAATGTTTCATAAATGAGGTACCTTCCTCCCCCAACTACTGCCCGGCCTGCGTTTCACCTAAAATATGAAACACTTGACACGTTAGGCAATTAAGACAAAAGTCCTGCTTCCACAGGCTTTTCTGAGGCAGGCTATTGTGTGCAGAGCGGTGGCAGCATGGGGAAAGCATGCCAAGAATTCATTTCAATTTGAAAGACCTTTTCAGGGCTTTATTTGTTCCAAGAGTTCTTTAAACATTTTAAATACAGTCCGATGAAGTGTTTCAGGCACTGTTTCAATACCGATTATGTCTCCTCTCCTCTTGAGGACAATGCTTTGCTTCAATACGCATTACAGTTTTCAGCAAAGCTTTGATTTTAACATTAGCCAATCCCATTCTTTCTCGCCTTTGCTCTTTGTCCAAATATTGTGGCTGAAACCATTACTCACAAAATGAAACAATTAGTAAATTTCCAAATACACTTCAGGAGAAATACAGCAGCCCCATTGCCCGAGTAACAATTTGGTGCTTGCAGTGCCTTACAACACAGTGGATAATCAGTCAATGTTTGCTAAGTAAATTAGTGAAAGTGCACATGGGGTCCAGGAAAAGAATAGCTATTAAGTCTATAATGAACAAAGGGTGGCATACTCTGAAAATTTTGCAGGGGAGCTTAAGCTTTTAAAATTGCAACTTTAATTCATTTACTCATTTAGCTACTAAGAAAATTTTCCAATGTGTGCTCCATAAAACATTAGCTCTATGAAATGCAGAGCAAAAAAAAAAAAAAATGGAGTTTAGAAGTTAGAGACCCATACTCCACCTCTTAGAGCTTGGTGGTGCACATTTGCATATTAAAGGCTCTATCTATTCCCTCAGCATAGAAACACATCTAAATTAATTTAAACTCCATAAGGGCAGAAGTCAGGGCTGTTGTGCCCATTTATGTGTCCCAAGAGTGTCACATACTGCTGTTAAGATATTTATTGAACTCTTGGTCTCCTGCTGATAAAGAATTACCCCCCCAAAGTTAGTGGTTTAAAACAGGAGTTATCATTTCACAGTTGTGGGTCAGGAACCCAGGCACAGTTGAAATGGGTCCTCAGCTCAGGGTCTTCCAGGCTCCAATCAAGGCGTTGAGTGGGCTGCAGTTACCTCAAGTCTCATTTGCTGCTGCTGCTGCTGCTAAGTCACTTCAGTCGTGTCGAACTCTGTGTGACCCCATAGACAGCAGCCCACCAGCAACACTGGAGTGGGTTGCCATTTCCTTCTCCAATGCATGAAAGTGAAAAGTGAAAGTGAAGTTGCTCAGTCCTGTCTGACTCTTAGCGAGAGGCTTAGTCTCAGGCTCCTCCATCCATGGGATTTTCCAGGCAAGAGTACTGGAGTGGGGTGCCATTGCCTTCTCCGAGTCTCATTTGGGGAGGGCCCAATTTTAAGATTAGTTATAGCTGTTGGAAGCCTTCAGGTCCTCACTGGCTATTGGCTGGAGGCTTCAGTTCTTTGCTCACAACATGACAGTTGGCTTCTCTCTGAGCAAAAGATCAAGGGAAGATACCAGGATGGAAGCCACAGTCTTTTTATAACCTAACATCGGAATTAACATCCATCATTTCATCCGTCACTTCCGTTTGTTAGATGTGAGTACATAAACCCTACCTACACCCAAGGGGAAAGGCTTACACAAGGGTGTGACTGTTGGGAGATGTGGTCATTGACTAGCTTAGAGGCTGCCTACCACGAAAAATGACTGAAAGAAGCCAGTGTGTTCCATACTTACTCGACCTCCTAACCTTTTTCAAGTAATAGTTTTTAACTTAGGAGAACATGTCAGGAAACATGTAAAACTAACTGAGTGCTTGGTCCTAAGGCATAAGATTATTCTTTAAAAAAATGTGTGTGTGTGTGTTGACTGTCAATATTACCTCCTTGAAGAACTCAGAATTTAGCTAAATCTGAAGGGTCCTTTGAGAATGCATCATCCTAGAAGAAGCAGATTTTGTTGATCAGTAATACAGATTCCAACCGACAAAGATGGGTTAGGATTCTGTCGTGTTGTAACTTTCTGATTGACTATCCTGTGTCCTCCCTCATGCACCTCCTTAATGGAGCACTAAACATGAACTACCCTTGGCCAGTGGGATGTTACCTACTCAGGATTTTGAATTTTAAATGAGTCACATCAAATGCAGAACTAGTGGGCAAGCATTCATGGAAAAACGTATTGGAACTGGCAGAGTCATCAAAGCTGATCACAAATATAAACATTCTCATTCTGGGTGCTTAGTAGAATTGCACTTTCCCATCCTGTAAAAGATTATGCTTTGGTCAGTTAGATGTGAGAGAAAGTAGTCTATATCACATTAAAAAAAGAAGCTGTAAGAGCTATTAGATTGGCTAGCCTTTCCCCTTTCCAGATTCTGGGATCATGGAAGCATGAGGCCTCTACTGGCTTGGGCCCACCACTGTAGACATATAATGGGAGTGAAAAATGAACCACTGTCACCTAAGCCACTGAGAAGTTGGGGCTATTTACTACTGTAGCATAATCTCCCTGATATAGTAGTCCTAGCAGCAAATGTCAGCGTTCAGTGTCCAGCAGTGGTAGATTGAGTGTCCAGCAGTGATGCTGCCAGTGGTGGTAGTTTAATCAGCCATGATTTTGGTTGTATCTTTTTGACCTAACCTCACTTCCTTCCTGTCTTCATTATGAAGCTGGTTCTGTAAGTTATATCCTTCTAATAAATCCCTTTACTGCATAAGTCACTTAGGGCAGTTTTTCATTGCTTGTAGCCCCAAACCATGCCTAGTAAATTCTGTTTTATCTAATAGCAATCTATTAAACCCAGAGTGTCCATCACTGTCCTAACTTCAGGCAAGCTTAAGATTGGAACTCAACAATGAATAAGACACACTTTATCTCAAGTCAGGCTTCCCTGGTGGCTCAGATGGTAAAGCGTCTGCGTGCAATGGTGGGAGACCCGGGTTCAATCCCTGAGTTGGGAAGATCCGCTGGAGAAGGACACGGCAACCCCACTACAATATTCTTGCCTGGAAAAGTCCATGGATGGAGGAGCCTGGTGGGCTATAGTCCATGGGGTCACAAAGAGTTGGACACGACTGAGCAATTTCACTTTCTTTATCTCAAGTAATCTACAACCTCATTAAACAAATAATATGCAACAAGTTAACAACTAAAAGAAACTAGTTAAGAAATCTGAAATAAGCCATGTGAACCTGAAGTTAAAGGGGTGGGAACTTTACCTAGAAATGTTCAGAAGAAACACACAGGTGAAAAGAGGATGTGTGTATTTTAATCTTCTTGCTTTACTTGGCAAAATTCATCTTTCAATTAGAGTAATATTTTCTTGATGCAGGAAATATTATTACAACCATACATGGTGCACGGGAAGCAGTGAGTATTTATCTGTTGAATGAGTCACTAATGAATGTGATCACGGGAACCTGAGCTTTAGAATCAGTGACTAGGGTTTGCGTCTTGCCTCTACCACTTACTAGCTGGGTGCTGCACTGCAGGTACCTTTTGGCTTGTTGTTGTTCAGTTGCTAAATTGTGTCTGACTCTTTGCTGCAACAGGCCAGGCTTTTCTGTCCTTCACTATCTCCCCAAGTTTGCTCACACTCATGTCCAATGAGTCGATGATGCATCTAACTATCTCATCCTCTTCTGCCCTCTTCTTTTGATTTCAATCTTTCCCAGCATCAGGGTCTTTTCAAATGAGTCAGTTCTTCACGTCAGGTTCCAAAGAATTGGAGTTTCAGCATCAGTCCTTCCAATGAATATTCAGAACAGATTTCCTTTAGGATTGACTGGTTTGATCCCCTTGCTGCCCAAGGAACTCTCAAGAGTTTTCTCCAGCACCACAGTTCAAAAGCACCAATTCTTCGGCTCCTGAGTCTGAAACAGAGACTTCTACAGCCTTCATCACAAAATGGAGATTCCACTCTTGGTTTCCCAGAATTGCTGGCAGAAGTGAATATATCTGACAGCATATAGGAAGCATGCAATAAATAGAATATAGGCATTTAGACACCCATGTATGTGTACCTATGTGTGTATACACTCCTCAGAATTTATTTCAGTTCATTTGTTAATGCAGGTAGAAGTAGTTCCTGAGCACCTACCATGTGCAACACATATTGCTGAGGACAGGAGCAATATAGTGAGCATCCCACAAACCTTATGCAAAGTGGGATGACAAGGGACATTCAGCAAGCTGGGAGACTTCAGTACAGGGAACGTTTGGGCTGAACACTTACAAATATCAGCAATTTTGCCCCTTGTACTTTCCAAAGTTCTGGAAATCCTCTCAAGTCCCACCCTCTAATACTTCTACCAGCTTAAAAAAAAAAAACAACAAAAGGCAGATGAGGCAGACGTAAGTTACGTCTCCAATACCTATTTCTCCTTTCGCATGCTCTTAAAACTTCCATGTGGTCTTCAGGATAGTCACATGTCCTGCTGTAAGATACATTTCCTAACTTCTCCCACAACTTAGGGTGGCCATGAAGCTCTGGCCTAAGAGACGTCAGCAGAAGTATGCTAGGCATTTCTGGGAAAGCTTTCTTCCCTGACATAGGTGTCACCTCCTCCTCCCAGTCATCTCCCACTTTAACCAGCTTGGAAACATGGAGGGGAGGCCAGAGTGGAGTGAACAACCTGTGTTCAAGAGGACACCATGGGAAGAAGAAAGTCACCCACCAAAGAAGGTGGGGAGGGAGCCAGAGGAGCCGACCCTATGACCTGAGAAGCCACTGCTGTTTGGGTCTTCTGTGAGGCAGCAGAGTGATGAGTCTCTGGTGGTATATTTCTGCTTGACAGGGATTCCCTGGTGGCTCAGAGGTTAAAGCGTCTGTCCGTGATGTGGGAGACCTGGGTTCGATCCCTGGGTTGGGAAGATGCCCTGGAGAAGGAAATGGCAACCCACTCCAGTATTCTTGCCTGGAGAATCCCATGGATGGAGGAGGCTGGTGGGCTACAGTCCATGGGGTCGCAAAGAGTCGGACACGACTGAGCGACTTCACTTTCACTTTTCACTTTATCTGCTTGACAAATATTTAATAAGCACCTACTATGTGCCAGGAACTATTCTAAGTCCTAGGGGTAGGGCAGAGCAAAAAAGACAAAAATATTAATCTTCAAGGAGCTTACTTTTAGGGTCAAGGGTATAAACAAGACAAGCAGTGAACCATGTTTTATGTTAGTGCACAGTTCTGAGGAGAAAAGTAAACCATGGAAGGATAGAGGCTTCAAGGGAGGGAAGATTACAATTTAAATGAGGTGACCAGCAAAGTCTCTGGTGAGAAGACATGTCAAATCAAGACCTGTGGGCAGTTAGGGAGCAAGTCATGAGGATACTGAAAGGAAGACTATCCCCACAGAAAGACCAGACTTTCACAGCTGAGGGGGAAGGGTGTGTCTGAGTTATATGACCTTGACAGTTTTGAGGAGTTCTGGTGACGTATTTTGTAGAAAGCCTCTCAATTGGGATTTGTTGATGATTTTCTCCTTATCAGACCAGGGTTATGGGTTAAGGGGATAAAGACCACAAAGGTAGAGTGTTCCTTCTGAAAATATCATATCAAGGGTAGGTACAGACCATCCACGAGACTTATCACTGTTGACCTTGACTTTGATCATCTGGCTGGGATACTGTAGGTCAGGTTTCTCCAGGACACTTTCTATACTGTGCTCTTTGGAAGGCAGTCACTGTGCAGCCCACATGTGTGTTCAGTCTCCTTGTGAGTGAAGCAGGCACATAAATTATTTGGAATTTTCTGTACCAGGGGACTTAGCTCTTCTCCCTCATTTATTTACTTATTTAGTCATTTATTTACATCTGTATGGACTCACGGATATTAATGCAGTTCATTTTTTAAGGTGTAATTTTTTTTCCCATGGAGAAAGTAAGACAGGCTGCCAAACATTTCCACAAACAAAGCACCCTCAGCCTTTTCTCAAGCACATCTCGAGAATGTGTTAAACCCTCTGCATAGCAAGGGACTTGGCATAGGTGAGGAAGAGTTGCTTGCTGTAATCTAAAACGGCTGACTCACTAAATGAAGATATCCTTGTGAAACTTTCCCTGGTATGTGCTTAATCTAAATCCCTCATTTCAAGAAAATGAAATGTAAATGCATTCTTTGTTTCTAAGTATTATACAAATCACAGCAAAATAGAAACAAATCAATGTAAAAAAAATAAAGAAATCCAGGAAGGATGATTTTGTTTTTCTGCCATAGGACCAGGGATGAGTCTAGATTTTATAGGGCATAAAGCTTACCTAATTTGAAGCAGCTTCTTTCTGTAAAATAACACATATATTTATTTCTGAAAATTGCACAAAAGTATATGGCCATTGGAGTACATTTCTAAGCCTTGAAGGGGTCTTTGAAAGTGAGGGACCCCGAAGCTTTAGTTTCATTAGCTTCATGGAAATCTGCCTCTGCTCTTGATGCTGCCATCAACATGTGATGACTAGAGCTGGGGCAGCCATTCTGGGGCCATGGAGGGGCCAACTCAAGAGAATGAATATAAAGGAAGGAACACACCACTGCTTGTTGCTTCTAAGCTGCTTGAGTTCCCAACTCCGAAACTACCTCTCTCTGGATTTAGAGTTTTGAGAGCTAACAAACTAATAAATGTCCTTATTCCTTAAGCCACATTTAGTTGGGCTTTCTTTACTTTGGAGCCCAAAGTGTTTTAAATGATACAGACATATTTCTGAAAAGGTTTCATCTGTCAACCCTATTCTCTGTTATGCATTAGATAAAGATCTATCTGGGATAAGAAGATTAAGGAGAGGCAAGGTAGCAACTGCAGAGCAGAGCAATTAAGTAGTTGATGTTTCCTTGGACAGCCAGAGATTCTTCTAAGATGAGGTGAATGAATGATTGAGTTGGAGAATTTACTTGCCTCTGGGAAAATGATCTAGACTTTGGTTGTGACACGGAGTAGTGAGTCGGTGGAGAGACAACAGGATGGTACTTAAATCACAAAATTGCTTCAGGCTGTCCCTCCTGTATCACCATGGAAGCAGCAATGAGAACCTCGTCAAGGGAAAAGCACTGGCACTGAACCACAGGCCTTAATGGCACCCATAAAATCCTCTACCTGGGCTGACAATAAATACAGGTATCTTGGTGACTGTCAGCTAATAATACACTGAACTTCAGCTTTACGTCAGGCACTATGCCAGCACTTTATACACAAGGTTTCACCTACTCTTCATAGAAAATTTGTGACAGAAGAATTATTATCCTTTTTTACAGATTAGGAAATTGAGGTTCATAAAAGTTGAATAACTTGCCCAAAGTCACACAGTTATGAAATGATGGAGCCAGAATCAAACATCAACAGTTTGAATCTAGCACTAGATTTTTCTTGCCTCATCTTCTTCTTCTTCAAGACCTTCCCAATTTTTCCTAAACTGTTTATATCAAAGGCCAGGTGGTAAATATTTTCAGTTTGGTGGACAAGTATCTGTTGTAACAACTCCACTCTACCACTGCAGCACAAAGCCCTCCACAACAATTAATGTGGCTGTATTCCAATAAAACTTTATTTGCAAAAACAGGAAGTGGGTCTGACCTGGCTTGTGGGCCGTCTAGTCTACTGATCTCTGTACTACATAATCATTCACTTTTTCCTCCTATTAGCTCCCCTGTGGCTTCCAACACCCACTACAACCATGCCCATTTCTGGTGACATACAGAGTTCAGTTGTGACAGTGTAGGAGGATTACTGTGAAGTTAGTGAAACTTCAGCAACATTGGAGCACTTATGCAGGCTTCTTCTAAGGCCCTAGGTGGGGCCCTAGCAGTGTGATTGCATAGTAAGCATATACAGATGTAAGTATAGATATATTTGATTTTCATAAGAAAGATATTTTAGCAATACTTCCTCTTCCTCCTCCTGGAGGAGGAAATAGCAACCCACTCCAGTGTTCCTGCCTGGAGAATCCCATGGAGAGAAGCCTCATACAGGAGGCCTTGACATGGTCATGGGCATTTTGGGGTTCTGGCCTAGGAGGAACCCTTTAGTTTGGTTCTAGGGGGATGTTTTTGCAGTTCACAGTCATATATGTGTATGGTTAGGCTATTGCCTGCTGCCTAGTGTGGGAATGGCTTCCAGAGCACTCCTATGACCCTCTGTGGCACTCATCCATCATCATAACCTGAAGGTGTAGGGCTAAAGATGACACAGTGCCAAGAACGTGCCCTATAGCACCTGGCAGTGGAAGCAAGTGGGTGGTGGGGAGAAATCAGGCTTGAAATGTAGGAAGGCATTACCTTATCAGTGGAAAATTCCTTTAGGCATCAGACATGTCAATTTCTAAGTGGAGGACTGGGTTCTCAGCCATGCCTAATCAAAGCAGAATTTCTCTCTTTTCAGGAAAACACTTCATCATGAGGCATTCATGGTGGTGAATGCACTACACCATTTTTATGGGTAGTACACAAAATAGTAAGGCGCTTAATGAATGTTAGCTATTTTATTTCATTTTGCCTTCTTTGTTCTACAAAAATGACTGGAAAATAGAAAATTGATAATGTTGATATTAGTACTAAGAAATGTAGCTCTCAGGAATGTAACATAATATTAAGAACCAAGAGGAAGAACACAGAGCAGCTAAATCAGTGGATTCTCAGCCACCTCTTGATACTAATATAAACTGGCCAATCATATCCAGTGGTGAAGGAAAAGAACAAGATGAAAGAACATGTACAAAGTACGGGAGCCATATCATCAAAGATGATGCATGACTAGAAATTCCACTGTTTTTGCGACTAGAAAGAACCCCTTCCTTCATCGCTTATGACACTTAATGCATTTTCAGCTGGTCATTTTTATAAAAGTTGGGCAATGACTAAAAATACCTAATGTCCCTGAGCCTCAGTTTCTTGATCTGTAAAATGGGGATGATATTAATATGATTATTCTGAGACTTGCACTAGGAAGTATGTGTGAACATGTGTAACAGAGGGCTGCATCCCTGGTAGGGACTCAATACATTTAATTATCTTCCTCAAACCTGGTTGTTGAACATGGAAGGACCAGCCAGGCAACTTTGAAGGCCTGTTTGCCAGTATCTGCCAAGGTTCACACCATTGCCTTAGTCTGTCCTTGGGCTTAGGGACGATGCTGAGTAACATCCTACACTTGCTCAGAAATTATTTCAGCTGTCTGCAGCAGGTACAGCTCCCTGATCTAACGTGAAAATGTTTGTCCCTGTGTCCCTAGGAATGGGTCCAGAGTGATGAGTACTCCAGAGAAGGTGTAAGAAGGGAGGGAAACACTTGAAACCTTTCTGGGAAAAAAAGAAATAGTGGAGACCTGATCCTTCCTGAACTGGCCCTGAACTTGATCCTTGGAAGGAGGTGCCTATGCCACATGCATTTCACCCTCAAGTCTATCCTGCAAGCTGGAGATTCTTATTCCCTTTCACAGATGGGGAAACTGAAGCACATGCATTCCAAAGGAGTTGCCCAAGGATACACGGCAGGACAATGGCAGAGCAGGGCTAGAGTCCCTGTCCTCTAAATCCATCTTTAGTGCTCTGTGGCACTGACCCCCTCCTCCATCACAGACTCTGTGGCTCTCCCTCCTACTCCTGGCTCCCCTGGTCCTGCTCAGTCCCTGCCACCTACCCCTTACCCCACAAGAGGAAGGACATTCTGCAAAGTTCCTGTCTATGATAAGCCAAGCATCTAGAAATTCTAAGGTCATGGGGGTGACTCTGAGTATGCAGGACCGTGAATTCCAAGTCCAGAGAGCTTGGTCTCTATATTCAGGAGTTTATCAGCAAGAATTTTCAAAATCTTCACCCACTCATTCATTCATTCCAGTGTGTAATGAGTGTCTGCTACATGTCAAGAGCTGTACTGGGCACGAGGATACAATGGTGATCATGACATTCATGGTTCCTGTTCTCCTAGACCTTGCACTCCAGTGGGGAAGACAGACAAAAAAGATGGGCATACATATGACAAAAGATTGCTGCAAAGAGTGATGAGGGTTAAGTTGGAGTTCACATAGGAAGCTGAGATAGGAACTAAAACTTTGAATCAGGAGGTGCAGGGCGGCCCCTCTGAGGAGGTGATATTTAAGCCTAGTCCTAAAGAATGATGAGGAAGCAGCCAAACAAGGAGTGAGGAATGGGGGTAGGGAAGGTTAAGGGAACAGCGTGGCTGAGCCCTGAGACAGGGAAGTTGGGCCTGTTGGAAGAACTAAGTGTGGTTGGAGCATAGGGAGAGATGGAGAAAGTGGTCAGAGTTGAGTTTGGAGAAGTTGTCAGTCGGCTAATGGAGGGCCTTGTAGTCACTGGAAGGAGGTGGTTTTTTCTGAGTGCCATGAGAAGCCACCAAACTTGAAATGCATTGCTTTCTAGCTGTATTTTGAGGGCACAGTAAATCTAGACAAATGTAAAAGTCTGAGTTTGAACATTCATCTCATGGTAGGCTGATTGCATTAATATCCCTAATACCTCACCCCTCTCTATATCTGTACGCTTACCGTGTGACCTTCACTTCCTTTCGTAAAGGTTCACCTAGAATCTGGACTGGACACATGACTTATTTTGAAAGGACTGTTATCAAATGTGATGCAAGCAGAGACTTGAAGAAGCTCTTGCATGTTTCTCCTTCCTCAGCTATCACCATAAAACATATCTGGTCTAGCTGGAAGGAGAAAGACACGGACCAGACTTGGAATCCAGGCATCTCATTCAAGGCCGACCTAGACCAGCTAAACAGCCAGCCAGTTCTCATACCAGAAAGAGAGATGACCAGGCAAAACATGACTGACCATAGGCACGTGAGTGAGCCCAGCCAAGATAAGCCCAGCCCAGGCCAGTTTGACTGTGCAGACTTTGAGCTAATAAATGTTTACTGTCACGTGTCATTGAGGTTTTGTGGTTGTATGTTACATAACATTACAGTGGCAATAGATAACTGATATATACCTCAAACTCAAATTGCTTAAATCTCAACTTCTGAAACCTCAAAATCAATAGTTCAGATGGAGTGTCTGGATGGTTTACTCTTCACAACATGAACTGGGGAGTCTTTGTATCCTGGATTCATATTCCAGCCCTGCTATTTATTACCTGTCAATGACTGAACTGATTTGATTCTAAAGGCGAATTCGGTTTGATTCTAGGCACAAACTTGCCCCTCCTACCATCTTATTGGGGCTTCTCCTATGCCCTTGGGTGTGGGGTGTCTCCTCACAGCTGCTCCAGCGCCTACCATCTTACCAGGGTTTCTCTGATCTTGGATGTGGGGTATCTCCACACAGTTGGCCCAGCAAAGCATAGCAAAGCCTTCTTCAGTGATTAGTGCAAAGAAATAGAGGGAAACAATAGAACAGGAAAGACTAGAGATCTCTTCAAGAAAACTAGAGATACCAAGGGAACATTTCATGCAAAGATGGGCTCAATAATGGACAGAAATGGTATTGACCTAACAGAAGTGGAAGATATTAAATAGAGGTGGCAAGAATACACAGAACTATATAAAAAAGATCTTCATGACTGAGATAATCACCATGGTGTGATCACTCACCTGGAGCCAGACATCCTGGAATGTGAAGTCAAGTGGGCCTTAGGAAGCATCACTATGAACAAAGCTAGTGGAGAGGATAGAATTCCAATTGAGCCATTTCTAATCCCAAAAGATGATGCTGTGAAAGTGCTGCACTCAATATGCCAGCAAATTTGGAAAACTCAGCAGTGGCCACAGGACTGGAAGAGGTCAGTTTTCATTCCAATCCCAAAGAAAAGCAATCTCAAAGTAATGCTAAAGTTCTCCAAGCAAGGCTCCAACAATATGTGAACCATGAACTTCCAGATGTTCACGCTGGTTTTAGAAAAGGCAAAAGAACCAGAGATCAAATTGCCAACATCCACTGGATCATCAAAAAAGCAAGAGAGTTCCAGAAAAACATCTATTTCTGCTTTATTGACTATGCCAAAGCCTTTGACTGTGTGGATCACAAGAAACTGTGAAAAATTCTGAAAGAGATGAGAATACCAAACTACCTGACCTGCCTCCTGAGAAATCTATATGCCGGTCAAGAAGGAACAGTTTGAACTAGACATGGAACAATGGATTGGTTCCAAGTTGGGAAAGGAATAAGTCAAGGCTGTATATTGTCACTCACTTATTTAACTTAGATACAGAGTATATCATGAGAAATGCTAGGCTGGACGAAGCACAAACTGGAATCAAGATTTCTGGGAGAAATATCAATAATCTCAGATACCCAGATGATACCACCCTTATGGCAGAAAGCAAAGAAAAACTTGAGAGCTTCTTGATAAAATTGAAAGAAGAGACTGAAAAAGTTGGCTTAAAACTCAGCATTCCAAAAACTAAGATTGTGGCATCCAGTCCCATCACTTCATGGCAAATAGATGGGGAAACATTGGAAACAGTAAGAGACTTTATTTTTTAGTGCTCCAAAATCATTACAGATGGTGACTGCTGCCATGAAATTAAAAGACACAGCCTCCTTGGAAGAAAAGCTATGACCAACCGAGATAGCATATTAAAAAGCAGAGACATTCTTTTGCTGACAAAGTCCATCTAGTCAAAGCTATGGTTTTTCCATTAATCTTGTATGGATGTGAGACTTTCTTGGACTATAAAGAAAGCTAAGCAACAAAGAATTGATGCTTTTGAACTATAGTATTGGGGAAGACTCTTGAGAATCCCTTGGACTGCAAGGAGATCCAACCAGTCCATCCTAAAGGAAATCAGTCCTGATTATTCACTGGAAGGACTGATGCTAGAGCTGAAACTCCCAATACTTTGGCCACCTGATATGAAGAATGGAGTTATTGGAAAAGACCCTAATACTGGGAAGGATTGAAGGCAGGAGGAGAAGGGAACAACAGAGGATGAGATGGTTGGATGCCATCACCAACTCGATGGACATGAGTTTGAACAATCTACGGGTGTTGGTGATGGACAGGGAAGCCTGCTGTGCTGCAGTCCATGGGGTCCCAAAGAGTCAGACATGACTGAGTAACTGAACTGAACTAAAAGAGAGTTGGCTTAAATATATTAATAGCTGTGTGTGTGCTCGGATGCTCAGTCATGTCCAACTCATGGCAGACCCATGGACTGTAGCCTGCCAGGCTCCTCTGGCAAGAATACTGGAGTGAGTTGCCATTTCCTTCTCCAGGGAATCTTCTCAACCCAGGTATCAAACCTGTGTCTCTTGCATTTCCTATATTGGCAGGCAGATTCTTTAACACTAGTGGCACCTGGGAAGCCCATATTAGTATATTACAGTCTAAGAGAAAAGTTTTGCTAGAAACAAAGAAGTGGCTTACACAATAATAAAAGGGTTTATCATATTAAACTTCTATAAAAATATTGCTTTGAAACATATAAAATGAATTTGTAAGAACCCTGGTGGCTCAGATGGTAAAGCGCCTGCCTGCAATGCAGGAGACCCGGGTTCGATCCCTGGGTTGGGAAGATCTCCTGGAGAAGGAAACGGCAACCCACTCCAGTATTCTTGCCTGGAGAATCCCACGGACGGAGGAGCCTGGTAAGCTACAGTCCATGGGGTCGCAAAGAGTCGGACATGACTGGGCGACTTCACTTTCTTTCTTTCACGTTCTTTAAGAAAATTAGAAAAACACTGTGTGGTAGAAGAGCTTTAGTACACTTTATTGAATAAGTGATGTAAACAAACAAACTGTAATCTTTGTTAAACCATACCTTAAAAAGATCTGTAGGAAATATACTTAATAGTAAAATCTTAAAAGCTTCCACCCCAGGGACTGGGCCAGCAAAGGAGACTTACCATCATCACTACTGAAGTTATTTGCCAGTGCGATGAGGTAAAGGGAAAGAAATTCAAAGTGTAAGGATTGGAGGTAGAAATTACAAGTTTATTTACAGTTGACATAATTGTTTATAATCACATAATTGTAATTCAAAAAATCTACAAAATATTAAAATTAATAAGTCAGTGTATGAAAGTTGCTTGATAGAAGGGTCTTATAAAGCATTAATTGTATTTCTCTGTACCAGTAACAAGTGAAAAGGAAATAAAATTTGAATAATGATACTTTTTATGCTGGCTGCTAAACATCAAATCCTTAGTAATAACTCTAATAAAAGATTTCAAGACTCCTACTCTGAAATCTACAAAACTATGGAAAAAATTTGAAGAATTAAATAAACAGAGCCATATTATGTTTATAAATTATAATAATGGGCTTCCCTGGTGGCTCAGACGGTAAAGCATCTGCCTACAATGCAGGAGATCTGGTTTCAATCCCTGGGTAGGGAAGGTTTCCTGGAGAAGGAAATGGCAACCCAGTCCACTATTCCTGCCTGGAAAATCGCATGGACGGAGCAGCCTGGTAGGCCAGAGTCCATGAGGTTGCAAAGAGTTGGACACAACTGAGCGAGTTCACTTTCTTTCTTTACATAGGTATTAACTCTCTCCAAATTGATTTATTAAATACATTTCCAATTAGAAAAGACTCATTATATTATTATATAAATTTTTTTGTGTTAAGGAAGAGTGAAGAAAGTTTATGTTTTAAAATGTATATGGAAATAAAAAGAGACAAGAATATTCAAAACAATCTTGAGGAAAAGCAGAGTTAAAGAAACTGCAAAACCAGAAAGCAAGACATTACAGTGTCATAGAAATTCATATAGAGCTTTTAAAAACAGACCACTGGAACAGATTAGAGAGATCATAGTTATAAGTTTATCTCATATGAGACAAGATGACATTATAGTTAATAGGGAGAGAATGATAATTTTAATAAATAATGCTCAGTTAACTGATACTCATATATGAAAAATGTAATGTTGACCTTATCTCACATTAAGTGCTAACATCAGTTCCCAGTAAATTGTAGATCTACACTTGAAACACAAAACAATTAAGCTTTCAAAAGGAAAAGAAATGCGTTTGTGACCTTGTAGTAGGACAGAAAAGCAGTAACCAAGAAAGGAAAAATATTGATAAATTAATCTCAATTAAAATTTAGAAGCACTGTTTATTAGAAGAAACTATTCAAGAGTAAAAGTCAGAGTAAGGGAAAATATCTACAATAGAAAAAAACCACAA